>JAQQAC010013566.1:12654292-12666923 GCA_029783875.1 Phataginus tricuspis
ATAACACCCATTCTCCTTAAAGTTTTCCAAAAAATAGAAGAGGAGGGAATACTTCCAAACTCTTTCTATGAAGCCAGCATCACTCTAATACCAAAACCGGGCAAAGACCTCACCAAAAAAGAAAATTACAGACCAATATCCCTGATGAATGTACATGCAAAAATACTCAACAAAATATTAGCAAACCGAATTCAAAAATACATCAAGAGGATCATACACCATGATCAAGTGGGATTCATCCCAGGAATGCAAGGATGGTACAACATTCGAAAATCCATTAACATCATCCATCACATCAATAAAAAGAAGAACAAAAACCACATGATCATCTCCACAGATGCTGAAAAAGCATTTGACAAAATTCAGCATCCATTCATGATTAAAACTCTCAACAGAATGGGTATAAACAGCAAGTACCTCAACATCATAAAGGCTATATATGACAACCCACAGCTAACATCATACTTAATAGCAAGAAGCTGAAAGCTTTTCATCTAAGATTGGGAACAAGACAGGGGTGCCCACTCTCTCCACTGTTATTCAACATAGTACTGGAGGTCCTAGCCACGGCAATCAGACAAAGCAAAGACATACAAGGAATAAAACAGGAGGAATTACGCTCCCTGACTTCAAGCTCTACTACAAAGCCACAGTAATCAAGACAATTTGGTACTGGCACAAAAAAAGACCCACAGACCAGTGGAACAGAATAGAAAAGCCAAACATTAACCCACATCTACAGTCAATTAATATTTGATAAAGGAGCCTTGGATATACAATGGGGATATGACAGCCTCTTCAGCAGCTGGTGTTGGAAAAACTGGACAGCTACATGTAAGAGAATGAAACTGGACTACTGTCTATCCCCATACACAAAGGTAAAACTCAAGGTGGATCAAAGACCTGAATGTAAGTCATGAAACCATAAAACTCTTAGAAAAAAACATAGGCAAAAATCTGTTGGACATAAACATGAGCGACTTCTTCATGAACATATCCCCCCCACGCAAGGGAAACAAAAGCAAAAATGAACAAATGGGACTATATCAAGTTGAAAAGCTTCTGTACAGCAAATGACACCATCAGTAGAACAAAAAGACATCCTACAATATGGGAAAATATATTCATAAACAATGTATCTGATAAGGGGTTGACATCCAAAATATATAAAGAACTCACGTACCTTAACAAACAAAAAGCAAATAATCCAATTAAGAAATGGGCAGAGGACATGAATTGACACTTCTCTAAAGAAGAAATTCAGATGGCCAACAGGCACATGAAAAGATGCTCCACATCGCTAAACATCAGAGAAATGCAGATTAAAACCACAATGAGATATCACCTCACACCAGTGAGGATGGCCAACATCCAAAACACAAACAACAACAAATGTTGGTGAGGATGTGGAGAAAAGGGAACCTTCCTACACTGCTGGTGGGAATGCAAATTAGTTCAACCATTGTGGAAAGCAGTATGGAGGTTCCTCAAAAAACTCAAAATAGAAATACCATTTGACCCAGGAATGCCACTTCTAGGAATTTACCCTAAGAATACAGCAGCCCAGTTTGAAAAAGACAGATGCACCCCTATGTTTATTGCAGCACTATTTACAATAGCCAAGAAATGGAAGCAACCTAAGTGTCCATCAGTAGATGAATGGATTAAGAAGATGTGGTACATATACACAATGGAATATTATTCAGCCATAAGAAGAAAACAAATCCTACCATTTGCAACAACATGGATGGAGTTAGAGGGTATTATGCTCAGTGAAATAAGCCAAGCCAAAAAAGACAAGTATCAAATGATTTCACTCATATGTGGAGTATAAGAACAAAGAAAAAAACTGAAGGAACAAAACAGCAGCAGACTCACAGAACCCAAGAACGGACTAATAGTTACCAAAGGGAAAGGGACTGGGGAAGAAGGGTGGGAAGGGAGGGATAAGAGGGTAAAAGGGGCATTACGATTAGCAGATGTAAGGTGTGGGGGGCATAGGGATGGCTGTACAACTCACAGAAGACAAGTAGTGATTCTCATCTCACTACGCTGATAGACAGTGACTGTAATAGGGTTGGTGGGGGGGACCTGATGAAGGGGGTAGTTTAATCACCATAATATTGCACATGTAATTGTAGGTTAAAGATACCAAAATAAGTTGTAAAAAAAAAGATGGCTTCAGACAGCAGTGAATTACTTCCAAGTCGGAAAGTAAATACTGGGCACCCATATTATATAGTTGAATCTATGGAAACAATGCTGAGATATAAACTTTAAAGAATCTTTAAAAATTGAACATATGGATATATATTGAATAGAAAAAATATCTTAATCCAACATCTAAGGTTGTATCCTAAAATAGAAAAAGAGCAAATTAAACTCAAAGTAAGCAATAGAAAGGAATAATATTAAAGACCAAAAATCAAGGAAATAGTAGAAAAACTGGCATGTATACTTCAAAAAGTTTAAGCTCATGACAAGCAAAAGTAGGTGAACTGTTACAGATAAAAAAGGAGACTTAATATAAATGACAGCTAAATACAATGTACAATCTGGATTAGGTCACCAACTAGGAAAAAAAATTGCTGTAGAGGACATTTCTGGAACAAGACTGGGTTAAATAACAGTACTGCATCAATTTTCTAATTACATTTTCTAATTTTGATAAATGTACTGAGGTTACATAAGAAAGAAGTCTATCTTCTTAATAAATAAAAGGACGTGATGTTGCAAATCACTCTGAAAAGGTTCAAAAAAGAAAACATGTGTGTGTATATATACATATAATGTGAATATGTATATAATATATGGATATGATTCCAGATTACAATGTTACTTGTTTGGAGATGATTCAGAATCACCCTCACGTGGCAAACCTACATACCAACAGAAATCCAGACTGTTCTCTAAAACAAACTGATCAGAGGCCACTGCTGCTTTCTTACCCTTCTGGATGAAGTTTGTAATTCTTTGGCATTATACAGCCCATGAGGATAGGCTCCTGCATACTTTCCTAGACTCGTTATTTTTATTTTTAAAACTCTTAAGTTTAATTTTAATGAAATTTCATACAGAAAACTTAACCTCTTTACCCACATCCATAATCACCATTTTGTCCCATTTACTTTCACATTTATATGTATATATATTCATATTATATACATACATACAGCAAAAACCAGTCATAAGGAGGGCCCCATAATATTGTTGAGTTTTACCTCCAGGACCTTTACTGGACCAGGATGTCACAGTAAACATCAGAGAAAAATCCCCTCGTCCTTCCAGCAGGGAGAGGAGAAATGGTACCATTGTGAAATACACCAGAGCACTCTGTTCTTAGCAAGGCCTATCCCAGGAGAAACCAGAACCTAACCTGCTTGGGTTTAATCAGCACATAACCGCCCTGAGCAAGGGAAATACCTAAATCCAGCACATTCCTGCTGTCCTGACCCACTGAAGTTGGCGACAGAAAAACTGAGAAGCACTTGTGAAGTTCACAGTCCAGAGGTATAAGCTCACTGAAAGACTGGGATATAATCAGAGATCCATATAATGCTTCCCTCTTTCCACACCTTACCACTGCATTGCCAAAGGCCTATTTAAGGCAGTTCCTTTTACTGGATACATCATTACTGGCTCTCAAGAAAAAAACTACAAGGTCTGCTAAAAGGCAAAAAAAAAAAAAAAAAAAAAAAAAAAAAAAGAAGACATAACAAGTGTCACAAATAGACATGGTAAGGATGTTGGAATTATCAGCCTAGCTTACTATGATTAATATGCTAAGCACTGTATTAGAAAAAGTAGACTATCATAAAGATATGGGCAACGTAAGCAGAGATACAGAAATTTTAAGAAAAAATCAGAAAGAAATGCTAGAGATCAAAATCACTGTAACAGAAATGAAGAACACCTCTGATGGGCTTATTAGATTGAATAATGACCTTGGGATACGCAAACATGTCTTAGGACACAAAAAGCATAAACAATAAAAGAGAAACACTGGTAAACTGGACTTTATCAAAATTAAAAACTCTTCAAAGGACCCCATAAAAAAAAATGAAAAAGCAGGCCACAGACTGGGAGAAAATAAATGTAATATATATATTTGACAAATTACTGGTATTAAAAATACATAAATACATCTTACAGTTCAATTATAAGACGACAAGCAACCTAAATAAAATATGGCTAGAATTTTAAGACACTTCACCAAAGAAAATATATGAATGGTGAGTAAATACCTGAAAAGAGTTCAACATCATTAATAACCAAGGAAATGTAATCTAAAACCACAACTATATACCCACTACACTGGCTAAAGTTTAAAAAGACTGACAATGTCAAATGTTGATAAAGAGTAACTAGAACTTGCATAAAATGCTGAAGAGAATGTAAGAAGTACTTCACTTTGCAGGAGTATTTAGCAATTTCTCACAAAAGTAAATAGACACTTGATCATATTACTCAGCCATTCTACACTTAATCATTCACCAGAGAAATTTAAACAAATGTCCTGAAGAGACTTGTATGTGTGTATCCATAGAACCTTATTTCTAAGAGCCCAAAATTAGAAAAAAAAGTCCATCAACAGGTTAATGGATAATCAAATTGTGGTAGATACATATAAAGGAACATTCCTCAGCAATAAAAAGGGATGAGTTACTGATATATGCAATAACTGTTCACTAATCTCAAAACATTATGCTGAGCCAAAAATGCCAGACACAAAAGAATACATGCCCCATGATTCCATATAGTATAGAAAACTAATCTATCATGGCAGATCAGCTCTTCCCTTGGGAGCGGGGTGAGGAAAGGGAGGACTGACTGCAAAGGGACATAAGAAACTTGAGGATAATGGAAATATTCTGTATCTTCATTTGTGATTATGGTTTCCCAAGTTTATATATAGTTGTCAAAACTCATCAGACCAAATATTTCAAATGGATGAATTTTGTCGTATGTAAATTTTACCTCCATAAACTGTGGATTATTTTTTAAGGTAGAATTCCATTCTATCATCTCTCATGGCATCTGTTTTTCCTGCAAGCTCAAAATCCACCCACAGAGAGACCACACAGGTCTGCTTGTGGAGAGGGGAGGTGTATATGACCCTGATCATAGTGGCCACCTATAAGGAAGGACTGACTTAGAACTCTACAACCCAGTAAAGCAAGTGAGGTTTTGTCATTTTCCAAAATGTGTCTCCATGACAAAATAAGTTAGACCAATGCCGTCTCACGATAAAAATTACTGAAGAGTCCTACCTAGATGGATATATACTTACTGATATATTTATAGATACATTCCATTTGATCCAGTCTGAAAATCATAAGCACTTGCCTCTGAGTATCTAAAGAATGGCGGCAGAGCATTAAAAAAACAAAAAACATCAGTTTCTCAGATCCAGTGTCCCTCATCCTAGATCTTTTAAAACAGCAACAGAGACAATAACTGGTTTGCCAAGTCAGATTCTAGCCAAATATTGAGTGTATCTCATTCTTTTGGATGCCCAGCCAGGGTTCCTGTCTAATGCTGGGGACAGCTTCCACGTGATGAGACTGGGAAAGGCAGAGCCTGTGTCATATTTTATAAAAGCTCAAAAATACCAGATAATCAAGCAAATATCTGGAGCCAGATTACTTGGGTTCAATCCCTGGGTCTTCCACATACTAGCTATTTAACCTTAGGCAAGTAACTAAAGTTCCTTTTCTATAAAATGATAACAATATCTGCCTTATAACATTGTTGTGAGGCCAAAATAAAAAATATGGAAAATACTTAGAAAAATACCTGGCATATACGTGCTATATAAATTATGTTACTACTTGATTCCCAAGCCTTGGGGAACTGCCATATTCTGCCAAATCATAGGCACTGGTCCTAGACCTGGAATCAGAAACTAGTGATAAGAAGAAAGAAGGATGACAAGGAACTCGCTCTGGAGTGGTAATAACTACGGCCAGATCAAATTCTGGGTCAGCAGTGACCACAGCACTAGTGGTAGCAGCCGGTCACCAGGGGTAGAGCCAGTGGTACTGGCAGTAGGAGCTGCACTGGCTGGTGCCAAGCAATGGCAGCCAGGGTGCCTGTGCTGAAACAGTGCCGAACCATGATTCTGGGCATATTCCTAGATATGAAGCCTGGATGCTGGTTTTCCAACCATCCTGACAATTCTGTAAGCTATCGCACATCCTCTTAGTAAATAAAGGTCTTTTCTATGTAAGTGAGCAGTTGGTTTCATTGCTGGCAATGTAAAACCCTGACATCTGACTTGCAAAAAGTGGATAAATGGAAAAAGGTCTTATAATATCATTGTGAAGGTTTTGGGTATCAAGTAATAACTATGAAATGGTACAGGAACTTTTCAGAATGTTAAAATGCTATGAAACTTACTTGATAGCTCCACAGTTCTCTAATCTAAACTAAAAAGTTGCCTTTTCCTGACTGCTTTCTACATGCCAGGCACTGTGTTAAGCACATTAGATGAAATAAATCATTTAACCTTCACAACTAACCTGATTTTCCCAACTTTACAGATGAGGAAACAGAGGGCTAAGAGGGTTAAGGAACTTAAATAATTTAAATAATCTATTCTCTTGCAAATGGAGCCCTAGAAGAACAGTAAGAGCCCACACTTAATGGGTACTTACCATGTGACAGGCCCTCTTCTATCTGCTTTTCACAGATTAACTGATTTAACTCTCTTTTCTTTATCCTAATTGCTCATTCAACCCCACAACAACTCTCTAATTTAGGCCTATTATTAGTATTATTATTCCTCTTTCACAGGAAAGAAAACAAAAAGATTAAGAAATTTGCTTACTAACATACAGCTAGCAAGAGATGAACTAGGATTCAAATCAGACAGTCTAGTCTGGCTTCCGAGACCTCATTTTTTTTTTTTGGAAAAGGACCTGTAATCATCAAATTTTCCCTTTTATTTTTCATTTTTTAATTAAAGTATCATTGATATACAATCTTATGAAGGTTTCACATGAACAACATTGTGGTTTCAACATTATTCCATATTATCAAGTCCTCACCCTGCCAATGCAGTCACTATCAGCATAGTAAGATGCTACAGAGTCATTACTTGTCTTCTCCATGCTGTACTGGCTTCCCCATCAGAGACCTCATTTTTAACCTCTACATTACACTGCCTTTCCAAAGGTGTCTGGAATATATCCAACAGGCCATACCAACCACATATATTGCATCAGATATTTATATGAGTCAAACCTGCTGCTTTCTAGATGCTGACAACTTGCGGTATTGTTTTTTATTTCCATACCATCTGGCACAGTTAAAGAGTAGCATTGAACCTTCATTTCCAACAACTCAAGAATGAAACACCTGCCTTCAGTTATATCATTAGTGCTGTCTTTTGCTTAATACCAGAGCGCCTGAGAGAGCAACATTCAGGAACTTCCTACTCCTAGCTGTGGGCAGCTTCAGTAACGAGGGGACCTGGGATTCAGGAGCTTCAGGATACTGTTACTGCAATCGGCATCAACTGCCAGAAAATATGCACATGTTATCACTGATCCTGATAACTCAGTGGTTCTCAACTGGGGTTGATTTTGCACCCCAACCCCTTGCCCTCACCCCCTAACATTTAGCAGTGTCTGGAGACATTTCTGCTGTTATAGCTGGGGATGCTGTGCTCCTGGCATCTTGAAGGTACAGGCCAGGGATGTTGCTAGATGGCCTGCACTGCACAGGATAATCTCCCACAATAAAAAAATCATCTAGCCAAGTATGTCACAGTGTCAAGGCTGAAAAACTCTGTAAACAATTGTATGCCATAAACTGCTTCTTACACTAGCAGGCCCCATGGGTCTTAATACTTACTTCAGTGCCGTAAATATAACTCATTTCAAAGCGTGAGACCAAACACACTGAGGGAGAGTGTGGATAAAATGAGAGCTCCTGTGGCCAGGATTCTCACCTGGCCCTGGTTGACTAGCTCACTGCACATCTGTGGACAACACATGGCTGTTGACTCTATATAAAGAGCTCCGCCCAGTGCTCTGGGTGCAACATGGTGGCACTGCTGCAAGGCGGCAGGAGAGCAGAGCAGAGGCTTGAGTGGTGGCAGCGCCGAGGACAGAGGCTCAGAGGACGGCTGTGCAGGAAGACTGTGCAGGGAGGCCCAGAGGCAGAGACAGGCTTTCTGCATGCAGACTCGCTCTGAGTGAACAGGATTTTAGTGACTGACCTGCCACTGTGGAAGTAAAGTTGGGCATAACCCTTTCACCCCAAGAACGTTTTGCCTGTCAATTTCTTTGGTCACACTGAATCCATAGTGAACTTGCCTGGGGCTGAAACCCATTGGCAAGACAGAGAATAACTCCCTCATGTCCTCCTTTGGTGAACAACTTAACACGGCCCATCACTCCAACAAACTTTCTCAACACAATAGCTATAACATGGCTCATAAAACTGCTTACAGTCTGATCCCTACTTACTTCTACAGCTGCTTCTCATACCATACTCTCCCCTAACTCTCTCCATACTGGTCAATTAAGCAACCAAATATCTACTAACTTCACCTCCACCCTAAGGATACACAGTAACTCCTTCTCCCTGTCAATTCAACTCCCAGTCTAAAGCGTCTTCTGTAGCTGCCCAAGACCATGGCTAACAGAAAAAAGCTTATGTGATTTTTTTTTCTAGCACTACTCAGGTTTTCAAATCCTGAAAATATACCTTGACATTAACATTAAAAAAGGCTTTACATTTGACAGCGGGCATTTATAGGTGAACACCCCATGGAAAATAAAAGATGCAACATTAACAAAAATTCATCCAAAGACTAAAAATCTATCTTAGGGGGACCTGAGGAAGGGGGGAATTTAATCACCATAATATTGCTCATGTAATTGTAGGTTAATGATACCAAAATAAATTGTAAAAAAAAAAAAAAAAAAATCAGCTTAAAAATAAATAAATAAATAAATGAAATTATTTTTAAAAATCTATCTTAATGCAAGAGAAGGCACACTGGAAATAAGTTTCTTGCTGTTATCAATATACCACATTATTAATTATAAAACCTCATTTCTACAATGCTTAGGAACAAGGTAGAAACTTTCTAGAAACGATGTAGAACTCGTCTTAGCATTAGACTTCTAGAACTATACAAAGCATTGTGTCTTCTAAACCACACACATTTTAACATTGTTCTTTAATCCAATTTACCTGAGCAAGCAAAAATAAAGTGGTATAATAACAAGCTTGCCCAATTGTTTCTTAAATCTATTATTCAAAAAATTATTTGAAAATTCATTAAAAAGTACTGTGAAATATTTCCAAGCTCAGTTCACTGGCTGCATATATTCAGTAGGTACTTTGTTCTGCTATCAAGTAGTTATATTTTCTTCTAATTTAAAGGACTCAATTCTTAATTTCAGTCAGTTCTAGACAAAAAAGTAGTGAAGAAGTAAACTGAAAGAGGAGAGGCCAGAAATATTCAACTCTGATTGTTCTAGTATGGCTTCAGACAACGATGGTTGCAGTGCTCAGTCAACTAATTATGCATGTCAACAGACCGTATTTTGTTCCAATACCAAAAAGCACAAATGCCTTCTGTGTCAAATGAAATTACTTGGATTTTTGTTTCTTACAAAGAGAGAAAGCAATTCTATTAAACTGATAATTCAAACAGTCTTTGAAATTTCCTTCTGTATTAGTAAAAATATGACCTTCTTTAAAAATGAGTGTATTTATTACAAAGTGTTAAATTCAACATGACTCAAAAATAATAGATGGAAATAATTTCACTCATTTGTGGAGTGTAACAACAAAGCAAAGCTGAAGGAACAAAACAGCAGCAGACTTGGACTCCAAGAAGGGACTAGTAGTTACCAAAAGGAAGGGATTGGGGAGGGTGGGTGGGGAGTGAGGCAGAAGGGGATTAAGGGGTACTATAATTAGCACACACAAGATAGGTAGGTCACCGGAAAGGTATACAGCACAGAGAAGACAAGTAATGACTCTATAGCATCTTACTAGGCTGATTAGACAGTGCCTGCAATGGGGTGGAGAGGACTTAATAATATGGGTGAATGTTGAAACCACAATGTTGCTCATGTGAAACCTTCATAAGATTGTATATCAATGATACCTTAATTAAAAAAAAAATACAAGTATTAGGTGAATATGCCCACAGCCTGAAGTCTCAGAACTAACCAAGATATCAGAAGAAACGGATTTAAGGGCCACCTCTTCCCCTTTTTGTAACTTTGTATAAATTATTGACTTTCCTAAGTTTCAATTTCCTCATTTATTAAATGAAATTATTACCCTCACCTATATATTATACAGTTACTGTAAGCTTCAATTGTGAAACTGCTTGGAACACTGAAAACACTACATAAAGATGTTATAATCACAGCACATTGATTTCAGATCAGGACCAACAGGACAAATATTGGAATAGTTCCATTAACACTAGTAATCAGCACAGCTACTCTTCCAGACTTCATCACTATTAGCACCCTAACCACAGTTTCCTAAGACAGACTAATATCCAGAGTGGAAACATGGTTACAAATTGTATTATTTGTAACCTTGCTCTTTTTTTTCTTTATTCTATCTATTTTGGCAATTTCATGGTTTTAAAAGGAAGATGACTCTCAAACCTGTTATTATAAAGGGATAGATAAGCAAATGTGGTAAAATCCAGAAAATTATTGAGCCTGGGTGATAAGTACATAGGAATTCATTTACTATTTAGCCTTTATTTTATATGCTGTTTTTCTCAGCAAATGTTTTAATCTACTAGTATCAATACCTAATTTGTATTATATTTCCAACCACTTGCTACCTGAATACTGCATTTCAAATCTTCTCCCAACTTTCTCATCTTTTGCCTGTCACTCTCATTTCTCTGACAAGCCAATATCAGCCCTAGCTACCACTTGAGCCACATTTCCTCCCACTCTTTCCTCACTGACACTTGGTTCCAGTTAACAGAGACCTCACCACTGTTCCTCAAAATACCAGTCTTATTTCTGCCCTTGCTATTTCCCCCTTCTGGACGGTCTGACTCTAAAATTTTCATATGACTCTCCCTTTCCTCATTCAGATTTCCACTCAAACATCACCTAAGGGCCTTGCCTGACCAGCGTATGTAAATCAGCACCCTCCATTATCCTCAGTCCCTTATTCTGCTTTATAGCAGTAAAGAGTAAAGACTACTTTACATTATATTTAAAATAAGTTATGCATATGCTTAATGTAAGGCCGGAGATATCGGAGAAAGGGACGGGTCTCACTGGAGGAACCCACCTTGAGCCCAATAAAGAAGAGAACGGCGAATGTCACTCAAATGATTCAACGGAAGGTCCCTAGCCGCAGGTCCTGCCTAGAACACGCGTCGCAGTACTCTCACCCCAGCAACCCAGCATGACCAATCATCAGTGATCATGACACCCACGCCAGCCAATCAGCTCTGTCCTTACCCTCAGAGCTCTTCCAGCACCCTTGATAAGCCTGTCGCCCCTCCTGCTGGGCGCGACTTCCCTGGCCTGTGGATACACAGACCGGTGAACCTCGCCCGGGACTGTGCTAATAAATTTTTTTTGGCTCCTTTGTTGCCGCTTGCCTGGTCTGGTTTCGTCTACCTTACACTTAATATGTCTGTTTACCTCCCCAATATGTTTACAACATAAAAGCCAACTCCTCCTGACACTCAAATTTCTTCCATGACCTGAACTATCTTCTTTCCACCAGTTATGCTGCCTCAGATACCTATTAAATCGAACTTAATTACTCACATTTCCCCACACGTCTCTCAATTTCCTTTCTAAGCCTTTGCCCAAGCAGTGATGTCATAACTCACATGTTCAAATTATACCCATACTGTAAGACTCAGTTTAAATGCTACCTTCACTGATATTCCTGGCTGATACTCCTCTGAACTGTTACAATTCTTTGTGTGCAACACCCTAGGGCATTATTATTCTATATTTTTAGTTATTAATTTAAAATTTTCCTCTATTAATCAACACACACCTTGAATGCAAGATCTATACTCAATTCGCTTAGACCTCTGAGTTACTTACACAAAAGAAGAATGCAAATATTTGTGTAATTTTCCTGGATATTAGAACTTAGTGCATATATGTGTTAGTTTTAATATACTGAAGGGCAGACAACAAAGAATTCAGGCAATAATACCAGGATATGCTAATAAATACCTAACACAACTACTTTGCTTTCTTTTCTTTTTTGTTGTTAAAAACACATGTTGTTTGCTTGTTTTACCAACTTCTCTCTTTCTACCTTTAAATAAGTTTTCTTATTTACCTTCTTAAATTTACTTTTATTTGGGTTCAAATCATAACTCTGTTCCTCATTAGCTACATTAACCTTTTCAGGTCTCCACTGCCTAATCTATATGAGGCTGAAAACCTCAACTGCAAACAGGGCTACTGTAGCATTCAATGAGATAAACATGTAAAACGGTACAGTGCCTGGCAACAAACAGATTCTCAGTGAAAGATGGCTATGAGGCTTTTACTTCTTTGACAGATACAGAAGCAGTAGTTTAAAAACATTTCAAGGTATAACATTTGAATATGTAAAATACTAAGAACAAAATCCACCTTTATCTGCTCTA
>JAQQAC010013566.1:12666933-12723494 GCA_029783875.1 Phataginus tricuspis
TGCTGAGTGATCACAAGCAAGACAAGTCACCTTACAGAACCTGAATTAACTTAAAAGTGTCTTCTTGTTCAGGGTTATGTTTTGGCTTAGTTCAGAATGCTGGACTACCTGTTGTGTTGTTACTTTGTTTGCTTTTTAAAAAAGGAAAACTATCACCCAGGGGTCATCATATTCTCTTCCTAAGAAACCAATACCCATATATCATTTACACTAGTGAAAGTGAGAATTCATTCATTCATCAAATTGGCCATCAGTGATATGCCAACCTCTGCTAGGATTAGTCTGAATTACTGAAAAGTCTGATCTATAAAACATTTAATTAAGAGTTAATGGCCATAATACATACAGAGCCATAATATATTAAAAGAAGAATTCTTGTAAGCAAATCTGACCCAAAAAATGTTTTCACCATGTATTTTGAAAAAAAGATTTAAATTAGTAGAATACTAATAAATGGGGAATTTTAAAGTCATATAATATTCCTAAACCCTACTTTGGTTAACTATAAACTCAAATAAGTGCTTTTAAATTTAGGCATAAATTCAGATTACACTCACATACCTGGCTTTTTAAAAACATTACAATAGTCCCTGTGGATGCTGCACATGTGGAAATGGCTAAAAACACAGGGAATGCCTAATGTGGATTTTAATGTTAAATTACAGCCAAATTTTAACAACTGAATACTTGACAGTGGTTTTCTTCAGACCATCAGCATCCAGGTTTAACTATCTACTGAACAGCAAACTTCTGTATAGCACCTACTCCACTGACACTGACATAGACAGTGGTAAGTCACAAACAGAATACTTTCATTTATTATTATGAGTCCCAACTTGGGCTGGACTGTCCATCCTTCCTGTAGTTCACGTACATCAAACCTCCTCTGATCATCTCTCAACAGTATAGATTCGAGATTTGATCATAAAAAATCAAATCCATGTTAGGATAAATACAGTATACATAATTCCCTAGTTTCTCAGAACTAAATATAACACTGCTTTGACAAATGGTAAACAGCCAATCCATTTTAAATCACAAAGAATCCTGAATCCCCACAGATAATACATATTTTGCCAACCAGAATTCATCTTTGACTTCTGAATTAAAAGTAAATTATCTAGCTCTGAAACCTTGTATTAAAGCTTGTCACACAGACTCATGTCTTGGCTTGACTGAAGAAATCCTGTGCCTAGCACTGTGCCACAGATGGCAAGCTGGTTCAGAAGTGCTGCAAAGGGAGTCACAGACTCCATGTTATGTTCTAGCCTTGTCAATTCCTCCAAGTCAGTCACTCCCTCTCTGAATGGGGAAAATAACAGTTATTCTACTTATTTAACTGAATTATATCAAATTGTTCTAAGGATCAAACTGGGAAAGTACTATGAAAGTTACTACCCTGTAAATCTTTAAGCACTATAAAATATGAGAGGCATTATTAGTATTAGGTATTCAAAAAAAATCTTGTGACTTGAATTCAACATAAAGTTAACTTCTTAAAAAAACACATGGCCCAGTGTCAGACAGATTCAGCGAGTCTGAAGTGAAGCTCAGAACTCAGGGTCTTTTTTAACTCTACACTTGAATTCTGATGCATACCTAACTAGACAGAGCATACGGGAGTAGATGAGCTCAAATGTGGGCCAATATTACTATTATTTCAGCAGAAACCTCATTTCATATTTAAGTTAGTTTTTAACTACAGTTTGACCTCAGCTTTTATGTTCCTTCTTATGAGACAAGTATACTCTATGCCCAAAGGTAAATGGTAATTTACTTCCATAACAAACAAATCTCTTTCTTCTCCCACCCCTTTCTGTGCCTATGTGTACCAAAGAGTTAACACAGAATGGCATATGCTTAGACCAACTCAGTCAATTAGACAGTCTAAAACTTTGAGATAGGCTGACTTTAAAAAAAATATAAATACCACCCAATCACCTCAAAATTATACTTGACTTCTGTGGCTGGCTTAGATGCACCCAGAGTTGTAGTATCATTGCTGCAGTCAGACATACCTAAAAGTAAAATGTGTTAAGCACACATTAAATAATTTAGTTAAAAGAGCTTTATCATCATCACGATATCCTTACAAATAGCCCACAACATAGCTAATTTATGTGTAGTCAGAATTTGCTTTACAAAACTATCTAAAACCATATGAATATCTATGGACTATAACAGGTAAACAATTCTAAAAACAAGCAAAAATTCAGAGAAACTATGCAGAATGTGAAAATATGTCAATGATTAAAAAATAATTTCATAAAATCATTTTAGGTAAGAAAAAA
The DNA here is from genome assembly GCA_029783875.1 of Phataginus tricuspis. Lineage (NCBI taxonomy): Eukaryota > Metazoa > Chordata > Mammalia > Pholidota > Manidae > Phataginus > Phataginus tricuspis. The sequence continues at coordinate 12,669,225 of JAQQAC010013566.1, forward strand.
ACTTCCACTTGACTTAACAGATGAAAAACTCAGATCCAAAGCTATCTGACACCAGAATATCAGTTATGCATGGCCATTATAAAACCAAAGTTTCAGACCCATACTCAAGACTTCTTCCACTTCCCTGGCCAGTGATCTTTTGTACTGATGTGACTACTCACTGTCAATAAAAGTTTAATGAGCTATTTCTCCTAGTTTATTCAACAACATTTGAAGAACTCTGTTGGGCACTAAGGAGAAAGAAGAATAAAAATCTAATCCAGGTTCTAAGAGTACTCTGAATCTAATCAGGGAGACATAAATAATTACAAGACATCATGTTAGGTAATAAAATGCCAAGAAAGAAACATTTACCCTTGAAATATATTCATTGGAGAGAACAATGTTACTGTTGGCTGAATCCAATACCACATAAGAAAATAATACAACATGAATAGGTGGACTTTATTCTAGGAATACAAGACTGGTTCCATTAGCAAATCTATTAATATATACTGTATTCATAAGTCTAAGGGGAAAAAGTATGCAGAGAAATCTTTTGATAAAATTCAACACCCATTTAAAATTCAACAGTCAAGGAAAAAGGAATTAAGGTAGACTTTCTCAACATGATAAAAGAAAAAAATACACACACACACTTTAGTCCTACAACCATTATCTTATTTATCTAATCTGTAAATATAAAGAAATAATAGAGGCATTTTTCCACTAAGATCAGGAACAATACAAAGAAGCCCACCATTTCTGCTACTATTCAGTGTTGTACTAGAGACTTTAGCTAATCTAACTAGAGAGAAGAAATCAATTAGAGGAATAATAGGGAAAGATATAGTAAAACTATCACTATGTGTGCAGATGATATGACAGTATACCTGAAAACCTCCAAAGAATCGATGGTGAAACTTAAAAAAAAAACTGAATTCAGTGAAAAAGTAGGATACAAATTAACATACAAAAATCAATAGTTTTTATATACAAAAACAATAATTAGAAGACACACTAACAGAAAAATCCCATGTACGATAGCAACAAAGAAAATTAAACATTTAGGAATAAATTAAAGAATGTGTAATACCTATATGAGAAAAATGTTTAAACACTACTGAGAGACACGAAAGACTTAAGCAATGGAAAGACATCCCCTGTTCTTGGATAGGATGTCATTTCTCTCTTTGTCAATTTACAAATTCAATGCAAAAAAAATACTAACAAGCTATTTTACATAGTGAGACAAGTTGATATGGAAAATCAAACATGCAAGAATAGCATGAAACAGGAAAATCCCAGGAGTCTAGCTTTATCAGGTATTAAAATATACTGTAAACATCTGTAATTGAATCACTATGGTACCAGCTCATGAATGGACAAAGGGACCTGTAGAATAGATTAAATATGGAATTAGACATGAATATATATAGAAATTTACTGTGTGACAAAAGGTGGTACCTCAAATCACTGAAGTACGGATGGACTTTTCAATACAACATGCTAGGATAAATATGTAATTAGTTCCATATCTTGTACCACACACAACAATAAACTCCAAATGCACTGGAAATATAGATGTAAAAAAACGAAACCATAGAAAGTTCTAAAACAAAACACAGGTGAATTGCACTTTAAACTTGCATGTATGGAAAGGCTTCCTAATTCTGATTAAGAACCCAGAGGTGATTTTTAAAAATTGATAAATTTGACTAAATAAAAATCTTTTAAAAATTATATGACATAAATACTATAGACAAAGACAAAGATAGCTAAAAAATTAGGATGAAATATTCACAGTGTATGGCACAATGGGCTAATATCCATAATATATAAAGAACTCTTAAAAATAAAGGGAAAATATGACCAAAACCAGATAGAAAGCAAGAAAAAGACAATTCACCAAGAAAGATATTAAAATAGCCCTCCAAAATATTAAAAATGCTCAAATTCACTCATAATTAGAGAAATGCATGTTCAAATAACACTGAGATACTATTTCTCACCCTATTAGACTGGTAAAAAAATTTAAAATAGAACAAAATATTCTGTTAGTGTGGATGTTAAGGAAATAGGCACTCTCATAAATTGCTGATGGGAATACAAATTGGCACAACCATTCTAGAGGGAACTTTGATGCAGCAGTTCCCCCTTATCCATGGGGGATATGTTCAAAGACCCCAGTGGATGCCTGAAACTGTGGACAGTACTGAATCCTATATATATTGTTTTTTCCTATATATACATATATACATATGATAAATTTAATTTATAAATTAGCCACAGTAAGAGACTGACAACAAAAACTAATAATAAAAGAGAACAATTTTAACAATATACTGTAATAAAAGTCATGTGGATGTGGTCTCAAAATATCTTACTATACTGTACTCATGCTTCTTCGTATGATGATGTGAGATAATAAAATGCAAACATGATGAGATGAAGGTAAATGACACAAGCATTGTAATATTGTATTAGGCTGCTATTGACCTTCTGAGAATATGTCAGAAGGAGGTTCATTTGCTTCTAGACCACAGCTGACAGTAGGCGTTGAAACCCTGGAAAGTAAAACGGCAGATAAGAGGAGACTACTGTAATGCCTAACAAAATCACGTATGCACTTACCTTGGACGCAGCAATACCGTTTTTGGGAATACATGTCCAACAATACAAAAATACATACACATTTCAGCATTCTTCATAATTCATTCTGTATAATACTGGAAACAGCTTAAATGTCTATACATAGGAAAGTGATTGAATAAACTGATATATACAAACAAACAATGGAATACTATGCAACAGTTAAAAAAAAAAGGAAAATCTCTGATGTGGACTGATTTTCAGAACATCCTGTTAAATGAAAAAGCAAAGCCCCAAAATACCTACAGATAGACTGCCTTCATGTAAGAACAAAGGGGATATATGAAAATACATATTTCTGCTCAATGGAACAAATGAAATATAAAAAATATAAACCAGAAGGTAAGGAGAGAGGTTATTTACAGGGGGCAGGTGAGAAAAGAATGGAAAGAAGTAGGAAATGAGAAAAGGGTATAAGGGACAAGGAGGAATGACACTTCTCTGGATATACATTTTTAAATAATCCTTACTCTTAGAATCATAGTAATTTTCACCCACCCTTCATTAAAAGAAAAATAATTAAAACCAACCTGGATTTGAGGAGAACCAAAAATGGTATAAAAACACCAACAAATGAACCTAAGGGAAGGGACGGGGGCAGGGAGAAATGGGAGAATGGGGAGAAAAGGGAGAAGGAAGTGGAGAGGGAAAGAAAGAAGGGAGGAGAAAAGAAGTATCCTGACAGGACACTCTAAGGCTACAAAAAGAACTGTACATAAATACAATTAGTAAAAGTGCTTCTCAAAGAGGTATGAGTTAATAACACTGAAGTTACTGTATGTGTATAACTGAATTGAACACATACTAAAATAGCATGTAGATAATGAGAACTAGCTTTCTCACTGTTGGAGAAAGGTGTTATAAACAAAGAAAGGAGAAATGCTAAAACGAGCTCTGTGGTGTGGGGCTGGAATCTGTTATCAATATAAACTCATGGTTTTTAAGACATCTATATGTAAAGGTTTCCTAGCTTTGTTCACTGAGAGGCCCTAGAACCAGTGATACCCAATAATAATGAATATACCTGGTACTCAGATCTTGGTCTCTAAACACCATTTTCCAACAAAAGGAACCATTTCTTAAGGAGAAGTGAGTGGACCTAAGGATCGGGCAGGGAAAATACAAGAGGAGCCTGGAACATTTTCTGTTATTAAAAAAACAAAGAAAAGTTTTAAAAAAGATGGGGGTTTGTCATAAAAACACAGTACTAACCTGAAGGAGTTCCTGATGGGCAATGCTATAACAAATTGAGCAACAAAATAAATAATGATAGTACTGGATTTAAACCCATAGAATAAAATGAATATTAGTAAGTCCACACCAATATAAATAATTAAATAAATAAGAAAATGGGAGTAAAGACACAATTCTTCCTCACAAATGAATCTCAATTAATAAAGAGAAAAGAAGGAGGGAAACAAAATCATCATCAGGCAAACATTACAGTAATAAATGTAAACAAGATCCACTGATGATGCTAAAATTAGAGGGCAAAGGTTTCAGGAGAAACAGGATTTACATGATCTCCACGTATCTTCCACAAGGTACTTACTAATTGAAAAGGGAAAAGGTAGCAAATGAACAAACTCAGCAAGTTTAACTTATCCAAGTGATTACCTGTAGCAACATACATCAATATCAAAACCCTTTGATACACTGAAGAGAAGGACATACCATTTTGTGGTATTTTTGCCAAAAATGCATAAGCTCAGTCCAGTCATTAGAAAACATTGAACAAATCCCAAGCTGAGGGCATTCTACAAAATTATTCATCAGTACTCTTCAAAAGGGTAATGATAATGAAAGACAAGGAAAGTGTTAAGAAACTTACAGATTGAAATGGTGAAATCACTAAATTCAATATGGGTTCCTAGAAAGCATCATGGAACAGAAAAAGGGCAGTTACTTCAAAGTTTGGTGAAATTCTAATAGTGTCTGTAGTTTAGTTAATAATATTGTACCAATTTTAATTTCCTATTCTTGATAATTATATTGTGGTTATATAAGATGTCAGCATTAGTGAAAAAGGGGTGAGGAATATAAGGAAACTCTCTTACTATTTTTGCAAGTCTAAAATTAGATCAAGATAAAAGTGTTTTTTTTTTTTAAATAGTAAGGAATTCTGAGCAAAGGCAGAGAAATTGCCTGTACGTGGAAGGACAAAATCTTTTTCACTAAGGGAAGAATGAAAGGAGGAAGGAACCCATGGAGAAAAGAGTGGAATGGGAAATGGAAGAAAGTTAAGATAGTTCATTTTTGCTGTTTTTACTTTAGTGTGAAGTAGGAGTTATCATCTGCTCCTCTGTGTTAAACAGTAGCACCAATTAGGAAAATAGGTCATTGCCATCCATTTTAAGAAAAGACAAAATAATCCCAGGCAGACAGGGAAATAGGGAATCAAATTTCTGAGAATTACAGAGATAGGAACTAAATCTGTATTGTATTCATATACTTTAAATGTTCTGACCTTAACATTTTTAAAAAGTTTGTTCATAATTTTAATAATTAACACACAGGGAGAATGACAAGATTTAAAAAGTTAATGACTTGTAATCTGTGCTGTTTAAGATATATATTTTCTGGTCTTTACACAAGTTCACAGTTATCTTTAAAAGTTGTCTTCAAAACAGAATGATAAATTACTATTACAAAACAACCACTGATGTTCAGGCCTCACAGGTCAGCTTACACTGGAGGCCAAAAATGCCTGAAGTCATCTCTAGGGTTTTACTTCTATAAATCAACCAGAGATATTCATTAACTAATTAGTGTAAGAACCAATGACGTATTGTGATATAATGAGTCATAAGAAGTACATATTTGGTCATTCAAATTACCAAATATATATTTCCCAGGTATATATGGTCTTCATCCACAGTTACTGAAAACACTGCAGAGTCATAAAGGTGAAATGCATGTCTTACCATGTTAATGAGAGACTTTTGGATTGCCACCAAGGGGCAGGGGCTGGAGGCTGAATCAGCAAATGGCCAATAATTTAGTTAATCATGACTATGTAGTGAAGACCTCACAAAAACCCCTGAGACTAACTTACTGCTCTCTGCTTGGTCAGATCCTGTTTCTCTGTGGGAGAGAGCTTCTAAGCTTGGGGAACCAGAATGCCGCTACATGCCACAGAGCCAGGCCCCAAGCTCCACTAGGATAGAAGCCCCTTTATTTGGAACCTTGCTCCATATATCTCTTCATCTGCCTGTTAACTTGTATTCTTTACAGTATCCTTTATTAAATTGGTAAATGTTTTTTCCTGAGTTCTGTAAGCCCTTCTAGAAAATTAATCAATCAAACCTAAGGGGGAGGTTGCGGGAACCTCCCATCTGTAGCTGGTAGGTGAGAAGCATAGGTTAACTGCCTGGGGCTTGCGACTGGTATCTGGACTCTCAGATGGAGGGTGGTATTGTAGGATGGAGCCCTTGACCTGGGGATTCTGGTGCTGTCTCTAGGCAGACAGCATCAAATTGAGTGAGTTCTCCAACACCCTGCTGATGTTGGAGAACTGCTTGGTGCTATGTGTGAGAAGACCTCCACCCACATACTTACACACATTGGATTGGGTTCCAGGAACCTGAATGGAGTTATACTATTATTACTGTTGTGTATAGTATTGTTACTGTTATTATATATGGAGGAAAAAAACACACCATTGCATTTGGTGTCAGAGGAATGGGATTAACACCTATAAAGTGAATTATTAATTAGTACTTTAAAAAATGCATAAATAACATCACCTAAAGTTTACAATTATCCAACTATTTGAGGTTTTTTTTTTTATTTTCAAAATAATCACATTTCAATTTCTATAAACTGAATGGACTAGATCCATCCAGAGGGAAATTACATAATAACTTTAACATGAAGGAGATTCTAGACCCTACAATTCCTAAACGCATTTAGGGTCTTCCTAGGACCCAGGAAAAGAGAGGGTAAGAGGTACTAGATTTGCCAGGATCCTGGAAGACAACAGGAAATGAAACACTCCACAACTACAAAAAAGAAAAAACTGCATTTACAGTCTCCATGATTCCAAGGGGTTAAAGAAAGACTCAGAAGGCTAATACTAAAGGATCTAAGACTGAACAAGTGTTGTTGAACAGAATCAGAACATGAGTTTTTCAAACTGAGGTACTCACAACCACAGGGGGTCTAAAATATATTAGCAAGGTACAGGAAGGCATAAATAAACAGGCCAGACATAAACAGGATAAACATAGCACATACTAGGATGAAAATTTACACTCTGTTTACCAGAATATGATAATAAGGAATCTGAAGCAAAACTCACTTGAATAAAACAATATACATAAGTCTTCTAAAAATTTTTTTGAATTTTTATGATAAAATGTGAGTCCCTAAAGAACATCTGAAGTTATTCTTTCTAGGAGTACTTTAGTAAAAAAATAAGAGAATTATAAATAATTATAATATATAGGACCAGCAAGTTCTGTCTGGTGAGTTGAGGACAATACTAAGGAGTTAAATACAGAAAACTAAGGACAAGAAGTAGTAAAACTTGGACTTGCTTTGATCTGAATTTACTGTTTCTTTAGACTGTGATCTTTGATATCCAGAGACTGGTTACTGGGATAAAGATTAAAGAAAATGGCACTATTTCTTTCATTCTTGATGCAATCTATAGGAATATGTCTACCTTTCTTCACTCAGGATAAATATGAAGAGAACAGTTAAGACTGTTTAAAATTTGGTAATTTGATACTTATTTTCTATTGAACTAACTTGTTTATAATAAGAAAGAGTTAAAATATAGAGTGATACATACATAATTACATATATTTAAGAGTTAACTACTATCAAAATATAGAGGCTTTCTGTTTTAGTCAAAACAATCTAAAATAATTTTTTTTTTATGATGGTAGCTTTCTTAGCATAGGGAAAGAATCCTTTTCCCTACCATTCAAAGCAAATGAGAGTGAACTGAAAATGGTTTATCACACAGTATGTTCAAAGTACATTTCCTTCCAAAAGTAGAGTGACCAAATAAAAAGAAATAATAAAGGATAATTTATATTGTGCTGCTGTCTTTATGTCAACAACTATCTGTTATCTGTAAAACCTATTCAGCTAGATGCCAATAAATCCATTTAGATAGTGATAAATTATGTTCAAGTAGCTCACTGAGATGAAAACATCAGACAGATAAATCAAAATAGGAAGCTTTGACAAAATACAGTTAATTCTCAATTATATGTAGTATTGGTAAGCAATATAAAAGTCAACCTAACAAATATTCAACTATTCCCATCCCCATCATCATTTCCACCTTTTAACCAAGTAACAAAATTAACTGTTTTGAGAAGTCTTTTTATTTTCCCCATTCAGACTGGGTTACAGAGAAACCAATGAGAAGTAAAATGATAAGACTCTCAAAACTAAATTACTCCTTGAAAAGAAAACTAGCTGTAAATAAACTCTGAATTATTCAGTATACTGTGGCCTCATTCTTCATAGATGGCTAGCTGAATTCCTGAACATGAGCAGTGAAGCCAACCAAGGACCAAGAGAATTGAAAGTTACTTTAATTCTGTTATAAAATTCCCAAAACCATATAAAATAAACCTCTTGATATTTACAGGTAACTTTTTTAATGGAAAAAAGCTCAGGGTAAATATAAATACTCTAACCATATAGCTTAATTTAGAAAAAAGTTATATAAAAAATATTTATAAATATATGTATATAAATGAGTTAGTGTATGTTTCCTAGAAGTAACCCCAGCAATAATGAGCACACTTAGTGCCCAGATCTTGGTTTCTAATACCATTCCTCAGTAAAGGGAACCAGTGTTCCTTGGAAATGGCCGATTCTAAGACTGGGGCGGGAAATATACAAGATGGGCCTGGAGTATCTTGCAGTGCCAGAAATTAAGAAAGTACTAAAACAAAAACAAAAAATGAACTCACAATGATGGGAATATGTGAAAGGAATATAGGAACCAACTGAAAGAGCTCCCAGTGGCCAAAGTCGGAATAATTTGAGCAACAAAATAAAGTAGCACTGGATTATAACTCAAAGTATAAAATGAATATTGATGACTCAATACTGATATAAATGACTGAATAAATTATTAAACTGGCGTTCAAGGCAAATCTCTCTTGCTGAATAAAAAAATTTATGCACACATGCCACTGTTTAAGGCAGTGGGAAGGAAGTAACTTTAGAGAGCATAAACCTAACAAACTCTTTCTCAAGCCAGGTGATAAAGGTCAACATTAACAAGGGTACAGCATACTGATAGTAGTTACCCTTGATATGATATAACGAGAATGGTACTTTACCTCTGTGGTCTTTCTCCCAAAAATACTTTGCCGAGTCTAACCATGAGAAAAGCATCAGACAAATTCCAACTGAGAGACGGTCTACAAAATACCTGACCAGTAATCCTCACAACTATCAACTTGTCATCAAAAACAAAGAGCCTGAGAAACTGTTAAAACCAGGAGGACACGTGGCAACCAAATGTAACATGGTAACCTATGTGGGGTCCTAGAATAGGAAAAGGACATTAGGAGAAACCTGAGGTAATCCGAACATGTGTTAGTTAATAATAATGTGCAAATACTGCTCCATGAATAGTGACAAATGTGGCATATTAATGTAGTATGTTAGTAATAACAGGAAACTGGACATGGAGTATACAGGAATCTACACTATTTCTGCAGTAATTCTGTAAATCTACTATTCTAAAATAAGAGTATATTATAAAACAATCTAAGAATACTGTATTTTATTTTACAGTAATTACTTTCAATAATTACTATTCATATAAATGTTATTAAAATAATTTGTTTTCCAAAGTTATTTAGTATATAAATTTGAGTTTATCATAAATAGAATAACATATTGTAGCTATAATAATAAAATACTGTTTATTGAATAATTAAAAAAAATTGTTTTCATGACTTAAATAGTATAACTGTCAACTACTATTTTAATTACTATCTTTATAAATATTCATATTCAAAATCCCATTATTACAAAACAAAATCTTTAATACTACCAGCTTGGAAGTTAGATCCATATTTAGTTGTCAGGCACTGAGCTAGGTCCTAGGGATTCAATAATGAGCCGAAAAAAAAAAAGAAAGTAAGATGTGGTTCCTGTCTTCATGGAGTTTGGAGACAATGGAAAAGACAATTATATAATCATGCAAATAAATGTAAATCACAACTGTGGTAAATGTCTGATGTTACTACCTAATCCAGGAGGTTACAGAGTATTCCCTAAGGAAGCAAAACTTCAGTTGAGGTGTGAAGGATGGCTAGGAGCTAACAAACAGAGTGAACGTAAAGAAAGACTAGCCCAGACAGGAAGACAAGCATGTCTGCAAAGGCCTTGCAATGGCCAAGGGTAAGGCAATTCAAAGGACTGAAGGAGGCCAGCATGGATGACTGGACAGTTATGCAGAACATGGGAAAAGATGAGGCTGGAGGGGGCTCAGTAATGTTAAAGAGTTTTATTTTTATCCTAGAAGCAATGGAAGCCATAAAAAGACTGGGAAGAGGAACAGAAAGTGACAGTCAGATGTATGTTTCAAAATAAATCACTGTGACTTCAGGATGGAAAAATAGAGAGGGGCCAAAATAGAAGTGGGTAGACTAAGAATGGAGGTTATCATAGAAATTTCAGGCAAGATGATGGTAACAGGCTGAAGTGGTGGTAGTGGAAATGGGAAGAAGTAGATAGATTCAAGAGACATTTTAGAAAGTAATATTAATAAAACTTGTTGACAGTCTGGATGTATCAGGGAGAGGGAGTTATTAAGGATCACACCTAGTTTTCTGGATTTTACAAAGATAACGGAGTCATTTACTGAAATGAGGAACAAAGAAAGAATCAACATTTGCGAAGGGGGCTGGGAGTGAGGGGGAAATCAGTTTAAACATATTGTATTTCAGATATCTTTAATATATTCAAGATACATATATATATATATCAAAAAGCAAGATATTCAGGTCTAGAGCTCAGAGGACACAGAAAACATTCATGCCCTTAGAAAAGCTGACATGTTTATCCTACAAAAGCAGTTAACTATAATTATAATCACCAAATATCAAGAAAAACGCTAAGGACTTTGACCATTTGGTTTTAGTTAAGACAAAAAGCTGAGAGAAACATGGCAATAATATTTCATCAGCTGAAACAAAAGCTGCTAGGCACCATGAGGAACAGGAGATTTTTTTAAATCGTGGGTCAATAGTATAATAATTACATCACTAACTGAATAGTATGTTAAAGGTTCAGCAGGGCTGGCCAATGTAGTTGGAAATGTTCAATACCTACCCAATAAAGTAGCCACTAGTCACATATAGCTACTTTGCACTTGAAATGTGACTGGTGTGATTGAGGAACTGAAATTTTTATCCTGTTTAATTGAAACAGCCACATGTGGCTAGTGGCTATGGTAGTAGAGTCCATTTCTAGCTTCCTCATATATTTCATCTAATCCCCAACAACTTCCTTGTGAATTAACTGAAGGCGGGAGGGGGTACATAGAGATTAGAGAAGTAGAAACTTTCATTCCATCTGCCAATTATTTAAGAATATATATTACTTATAAAATTAAAAATTCTAATTTTAAATTAATATGCTATATACAAAAATTAGGCAATACAGAAAGGAAAATAAAGATAATCTGTAAACCTACTTTTAATAATCCACAATTAACATTTAGTCATATACGAAGAGGATCTATATTTTCAACACTTTTGTTAGAACTAATACCAATGGCCTCAGTTACTCTCTTTTTGAGTTTTAATCACATTTTCTCTTCGACCCCACAGCCCCAACCCAAACACCTTGGTAATGCTGTTACACAGCCATCATCTCTAGAACTCTGCCTCAAAACTGCCAAAAATAAACAATAGTCCACTAACCTCCCTTTCACCACCATCAGCATCAACCTCTGCCACCAATGTCACACACCTTAACTGGAACCCAAACACTTTCCCACAAAATCATGAGACCATGTAGTCACTGCTGTGAAAAGAGAACAAGCTCTGGAGTCAAGCCACTTTGGTCATGAGTCTTTTGGTTCTCCTGGGTGATCCTGGACTAATTACTTCTGGTTTCTATACCTGTTCTTCATTTGTTAATAGAAAATAGAGTACTACCTAATACACAGATAACATCTATAAAACATAATGCCTAGCAGAAGTAGCATTCAATAAATGACAACAATTATGAACTTCTGTGTGCCTGACACTGGCCTAAGATGCTGAAGGTAGCACTCTGAAATAAAACAGATAGGATCTGGCCATCCTGGAGGCTACATGCCATTGGCTTAATCTCAGGGACTCTTTCCACTCGGGGATTTGAATTTCTGATCTATCTTTTATCAGGTGTGTGACCCTACAAAGCACTTTATCTAAGATCTCAATTTCTTAATTCCTAACATGATAATGCTATCTGCTCTACCCACTTGACATGCCTGACATAAAAATAAGAATATATGAAAATGCTTTGTAAATTTTTATATGCTAAATAAACAAAAAGCACTAAACGACGAATAACATATTATTCTTTCCAATCAGTGTGCCAAGAAGGGGTTACAGATGTCCTGAGATAAGGACCCTCCTCTCCTTGACCCTCTAAGCCTTCAGGGAGCCAGGGAGGGGCTGGTTATAGTCTGCTATACGAATATCATAATTTTGTGAGTGTGCCATGATGCAGAAGAAAGTTTGGAAACCTTGCTCTAAAACACTCTCATGCCGGCAGAAACTGGAGTTGGCCAATTCACTCCCTCTGCCTGGAGGATTTAGGTCTCACCACCAACTCTGATACTCTAATGATCCTGTTCTGAAGACTGTGCATCATACTTTTTTGATCCTTCCCCAAAGGATGAAAGAGGACCAAGATACTGCCATATTTTCAGAAAAGATTTCAGCAATTTTCAGCAACAGCTGCCTATGACCATCCTGACAAAAGTTTAGAAATAATGGAGGATAGGGTAATAAGAAATGACGGGAAGAAGAAAGAGAAAAGGAATAAAGGAAAGAGAAAAAGAAAATATATACTTTTGTCTTGTAAAGAATTGATGAGAGCTATTCAATAGCGAGAGTTATTCAGTGGCTTCCGTGACTGCCTTAAATTAGTAGAGACCAAAGATAACATGATTATTTTCAGATTCTTTTGTTTTATAGTCTTTTTCATACATCCTAAAACTAATGCTGGTAGATATCTGACCTTTAGATTGTCATGGTCCCTAATTCATCATGTTCCACATTATGTGGAACTACTCTTTCCAGTTTATACATAAATTGTTAGCTTTTCATGCATAGCCATATAATCTCAAATTCCCTGTTGAATTTACTCATTCCTCCATCTTGAATTCTGGAATGCATTTATGTCTCCAGGCTCTTACAATACCAAGTTATTATTTAAAATCTTTTTTCACATTTTCCACTCCTTTTATATCGTAACACACACACACACACACACACACACTACATCACATCAACAAATATTTATATCCATCCCCATGGGAAAACTATTAAATAACACTCCATAGGCCTCTTCCAAATTAATTTTTTTCTGTCATACTTCTTGGTATGACATTTAACCAGGTGTTCATCCACTGAAGATTAATCAAGGAAAAGATCTTCTCTTCTTAAGGTCTGACAGAAAATTAGGTGGGAAACCCCAACTCATGCCAACAAAGATGTAAAGGAAATATGGCTATCTAGAGTAGTTAAGAGTTCAATCTGGAGTTTAACAACCTGGTCAACCCTGACTACGCCAGTATAATTCTGAGCAGATTACTTCAGCATCCGTTAATCATTTAGTTTCAGTTTCTTCATCCATAAAAATGAGGTTTTAGCCACATCATAAGGAGTAGATGAGATAGTCAAGCAAAGCACTTAGCATAATACCTGGCACACAGTAAGCAAACAAATGTTAATTGTTGTTATGGTGTTAGATATAATCTATCTTCTGACTTTGTCATTACCTTATAATTTAGCATAATCTATTCTTTATAAAGTTATGCTTCCTGCTCCCCCAAGTGAGGATGCCAGACAGAAGGAAAATTATTTTGTGAGCAGAAGAAACTGATTTACACCATACAGGCTATGATGAGCTGTATAGGTCTCTTCAACTTCTAATATTCTATGAAACTAATGTCAAACAATTAGAACTTCAAACCCAGATCAATAAACACTTAACAACCAGATTGGTAAGTTCAAACATGCACTCTCTATAGACTTATGTTAAGTCTGGAAGGACACTGTTGCTCACCAGAGAGAACAATCATCACACCTACTATTAAGATAAGCAGCAACGCACCCAGAGCTCAGGGACCAGCCACTGAAACACCTCACGTGCCATTCCTAGCGAAGGGGGAGCCCCAAGTAGATGCCTCGGGTGAGAAACAAGAAAATGAAAAAAAATTACAACCAGAATTTAATACTCTGAACTGTACCTAGTAGGTTGGTGATATTTAATACATATTAAATGATAATAACACATTAATTTATAAATTCAATGAATCTCCACAGCAATGGCCAAATAGCTATCCCTAAAAAGAAACCTCAAAACCACAGATGAGGAAGCAAATAAGTAGGCAGTCTTCCTTCCTTCTTTGAGTCTAGGAAGGAATTTAGAAACACTGAAGTTTTGAAGTAGTTACAAGATTTCAGTATATAGCTAGAATCTCTGCATTCTGTTCTCCCAAAACAAGCTATGGAAAAAAATAACAGCTCCACAAACTATGTTTTCATCAGCTTCAACAAGACACTGTCTGAGGAATGGTTTTTAATCTATCTGGAGGTTATATATTTCCTTTGAGAATTTGTTAAGAAGAATAGGCATTCTTCTGGGGGTGGGGGATGCACTAAAACAAAACTTTGCACATAATTTCATGGGTGGAGATAAGGAAGACCCCTGAAAGTCACTGACCACCAGACCATGGATCCCAAAGCATAAACCAGGATTGAGGCAAATTAATTTATCAATATGAAAAAGAATGAAAGTAACTGAGGCAGAAATCTTAATTCAGAAAATAAAATTAGACATATTCTTTATTTTCTATTTTCTCAGATAATGAGTGTTAAACGTGATAGTTGGGAGAATCTGTTGGTCACGTTGAGCAAGGAAAACAAAACAAAACAAAAAACCACAGGACAAATGGAAGAAACGTGGAATTGAAACAATACAGAATTAAGGCATATACTAACATACAGTTGTAGTCACTGATACAGCAGCAGTGAAATGGCCAATTCCTGCAGCTTTAGTACAGGACCGATTTAACGTAACCAATTCTGGTGCAATTTCCATGCCAATGAAGTTAATTAAATGGTAACCGTGAATACACTCTGGCAGATGAAAGCTACACATTTATGAAAAGCCCTCCAAATCTTCCATTTTTCCTTATCGAATAGGAACCGGAGTAGATAAATTACATAATCTAGGAGAAAACGAAGGGAGGGGAAAAGAAATCCTAACAGGGGTGGCTGAAGGATCTTCAGGAAATGTAAACCAGAAACTTTTTTTAGATCACAGGGCTCAAGAGACAGATAAGAACAAAACAAAGGAAGTAATAATAACATAAAGGAAAAGGAAAAAGGGTCTAGAAACTGTTCTTTAAAAGAACAAAACCCTTTCCTTTTTCTAGACACGTAAACAGTAGTAACTCGGCAAAGAGGAACGAATCAGAAGACGACAGCACAACTTCCTTCCCAAACTCCAGCATTCCCTGGACGTCCTCATAAGCATAGTCCGACTTGGGACATTTCACAGGCCAGGCTCCTCCCTGCACCACTTCCCGAGGAGCCTCTCGGAGGGACTTATCACTATCTCCGCTCTCACTACAGGAGAGAGGAAATGGGGGATGCAGGAAAGGAGGAGAGAAGTAAAGGCTGGACACCAAACCTGAAGGTGGCCCAGTCCGAGAATTCTTCGAGAAAGACCTGGATACTGCAAACCCTTTTCCACCCAGTGCATGCAAGCTGAGAGGGTGCTGCCCTGGAAGGGCCAGTCCTCCTTCATCAGTCTGTTTCGGTGGCACACTTGGGCGACAGCAGGAACTTAGGGGCAGAAACCGAAGACCGAATACTTGGGCGGCTATGGCACAGATGAAGGATAGACGTGCCTTGTGAAAGTCCGGAATGGCAAACCCCAAAAGCAACGTGTCCGCCCCCGCCAGCCACCTCAGACCAGCAGGCTTCTCCCGCCTCTTTCCTGGCGGGGGGGCAGCTCCGCCCTCACCTGTCTGCGGAGGACCCGGCAGCTCTCACGTAGAAGATTATCCCTGCAGCTGCTCTCTGGAATCGCCCCA
Organism: Phataginus tricuspis; assembly: GCA_029783875.1. Classification (NCBI taxonomy): domain Eukaryota; kingdom Metazoa; phylum Chordata; class Mammalia; order Pholidota; family Manidae; genus Phataginus; species Phataginus tricuspis. Next base: position 12,685,162 of record JAQQAC010013566.1, read on the forward strand.
ACGCTGGCAAGAAGTTGGCGGAAACGCGACCTGGGCCTTTTCCTTCTTCCCCTCCCCCCACGCACCTCGGATCCTCGGAGGCGGGGAGCAACTGCAGCTGTCACAGCCTCACACTAACCAACCGCCGAGGACACTCAGGCCGAAGGCCTCTCAACCGAGCCTGCGGGACCAGCGCCGAGAGCAGCAGAGCCGGAAGTGAGGAGACCGGAAGTAGGGTACTCCTGGCCCTGGACGGCCCCTCTCTCCCTCAATCTGGCCCAGCCCAGACTCATCTCGATGGTGCCAGCGCGCTTCCCAGGAGGCCCCCTCCGCCCCTCTCCAGGAGTCTGGCCCCGCCCCTCCCGCTGCGGCCCTAGCAACCACATCCGGGACTCCGCGGGTGCCGTTGCCCGGGTAATATTGTGCTGCGCTGGATCCTAAGATGGGTGTGTGCGAGGGTCCAGATGCACCCGCCAGAGCTGGGAGCTTGCCGAAGGGCGCGCGGGCCTGGTTTTGAGTAGCAGGAGGTCTCAAGCAACCCTCAGCAGCCCTTCTTTGTTATTCACACACCGCAGCCTCACGCGTTAGGCGTCCCCCAACAGACGGTGAGCTGGTGAAGGGAGGGTGGAGGTGGATATAGCTCACCGCCACGCGTATTACAGGAGAGCCAAAGCTTCTTTCTCAGCCGCGTGAGAGCACGTAGAAGGTTGTTACAGTCCCGCGGGGGGCGGAAGAGCGGAGGGAATACGGGGTAAAGGAGTAGATGGGATGCGAGCGCCTCACCCTCGCTTTCCCTGAGCCTGTTGAGCCCCACTCCAGGGCTGTACAGTCACTCACGGCCACCCCCTTCAGGAAGACCAGACTCCTACGCCCGGCAACCCTGAGTTCTTGCTCTTTGTCATCACTTTCTGCTCGGCTCACAGTGAATCCTTAATAGTTTTCTTTCCTTCTCCTCTTTCTTTATCCAGATGACTAATTTATGCTTTCTTGCTTGCCCCGTCACTTTCTAAGTAGATCGCTGCCCTGTCTACAGAAATCGCTAAACAATCCCTTATCTCAGATCCCTTGTAGTTTCCTAAGTTGAGGCCCCAGCCTGTACTTTGGATACCCTCCCTATCCCCAGCGCTGAATGGAGGGAACGTATGACTCCAGGTGCTTGACATCCCCGAAGTTCATTTACATACACTATGTAGTTGCTCCATCCACACACATCTCCCTTCAAGGTTTTAGACTACTTTTCCTTTGACAGTCTTGGATGCTCATTTTTATCTCCATTTCTCTTGTAGAAATGAGAAGGGTAACAGTGCACCCCGTGGGATTTACGTTTCTTTAGATTCTACTTCTCGCGTGCTTTTACTTGTCGCATTAGTTGACAAGACATTTTTAATAACTAAGTGCCTAAAGGCAGAACTCTTGCCTTTAGGCTGTTTCAGCATAGTGAATGGTATATCCCCATACAGATACCGTCTCCATATCCGGGAACAATAAATACCATGACACCACAAAGGTTTCAAAAGTAAATAACAATATTTATTGCCTGAGCTCTCCAGAACATATCCTCTGACAAAAACAGTACTGAAATCCCATGACATAAATCTGTATATAAAGGGCTCTTAAGAAGACGTGCTACATATACACAATGGAATATTATTCAGCCATAAGAAGAAAACAAATCCTACCATTTGCAACGACATAGATGGAGCTAGAGGGTATTATGCTCAGTGAAACAAGCCAGAGCAAAGAAAGACAAGTACCAAATGGTTTCACTTATCTGTGGAGTATAGCAACAAAGCAAAAACTGAAGGAACAAAACATCAGCAGACTCACAGAACCCAAGAATGGACTCACAGTTACCAAAGGGAAAGGAACTGGGGAGGATGGTTGGGAAGGGGGGAATAAGGGATTAAGGGGCTTTATGATTAGCACACATAATGTGGGGGGGCATGGGAAAGGCAGCATAGCACAGAGAAGACAAGTAGTGACTACAGCATCTTACTATGCTGATGGACAGTGACTGTAATGGGGTATGTGGTGGGAACTTGATAATGGAGGGACTCTAGTAACCACAATGTTGCTTATGTGATTGTATATTAATGATACCATAATCAAAAAATAAATAAAGGGCCCTTATCTTAAATGGCTCTGTCCTGAACAAAAGAAAAGAGCAAATATATGTGCCAATTCACTTAAACTGTAACTTCAGTTCTGTAGTTTGCTGTGGATTTTTCTGTTCATGTTAGTCTTCTCAATTATAAGAAAAGGATCCCAACCTAGAAAAATTACTGCGCTTATTATATAGGAACAGAAAGGACCTTAGTAGCTACGTACAAGTGTTAGAGGTTCAGGAGGGTGACAAGGAAGAGGTGCATGGCAGTTCTCAGTGGTGCTTGAATGATGTGTATTTAACTGAGAGGACTGAGGCTTTAAGGATTCCTGCTAGCTGTCTCTTGAGTTTGGAGACCTTAGCTTCATTAAAGTTCGTGTAACTATTAAACTGTTAGATGCAGAGGTGTTTCTTTTATTAGAAAGGTGGACACTTACTTTAATTATTTGTCCTTAGCTGGATAGTGTCCTTGGCAGCTGCTGGTTATGATAGAGATTCTGATGGACTTGGAGCCACTTGGCACTAATGCTAACTTCTGCTTGTTAAAGGTGCTTTTAATCAATGTTCGGGTTTTTTTTTTGCCATTTTTTAAATTAAGGCATTATTGATATACACTCTTATGAAGGTTTCACATGAAAAAAATGTGGTTACCACATTTACCCATATTATCAAGTCCCCACTCATACCCCAATTCAGTCACTGTCCATCTGTGTAGTAAGATGACACAGATTCACTGTTTGCCTTCTCTGTGCTACAGTGTTTTCTCTGTGGTTCCCCACACCATGTGTACTAAACATAATACCCCACAATCCCAATTCCCTTCTCCCACCCTCTCCACCCACCCTCCCATACCCCTCCCCTTTGGTAACCACTAGTTTCTTCTTGGAGTCTCTGAGTCTGCTGCTATTTTGTTCCTTCAGTTTTGCTTCGTTGTTATACTCCACAAAAGAGGGAAATCATTTGGCACTTGTCTTTCTCCACCTGGCTTATTTCACTGAGCATAATATCCTCCAGCTCCATCTATGTTGTTGCAAATGGCAAGATTTGTTTCCTTCTTATGGCTGAATAGTATTCCATTGTGTATATGTACCACATCTTCTTTATCCATTCATCTACTGATGGACACTGAGGTTGCTTCCATATCTTGGCTATTGTAAAAAGTGCTGCAATAAACATACGGGTACATATGTCCTTTTGAATCTGAGAAGTTGTATTCTTTGGGTAAATTCCAAAGAGTGGGATTCCTGGGTCAAATGGTATTTCTATTTTTAGTTTTTTGAGGAACCTCCATATTGCTTTCCACAATGGTTAAACTAGCTTACATTCCCACCAGCAGTGTAGGAGAGTTCCCCTTTCTCTGCATCCTCACCAGCATTTGTTGTTCTTAGTCTTTTGGATGCTGGCCATCCTTACTGGTGTGAGGTGATATCTCATTGTGGTTTTAATTTGTATTTCTCTGATGATTAGCAATGTGGAGCATCTTTTCATGTGCCTGTTGGCCATCTGAATTTCTTCTTTGGAGAATTGTCTCTTCATATCCTCTGCCCATTTTTTAATTGGGTTATTTGCTTTTTGGATGTTGAGGCATGTAAGTTCTTTATATATTTTGGGTGTTAACCCCTTGTTGGATATGTCATTTACAAATATATTCTCCCATACTGTAGGATGCCTTTTTGTTCTTTTGATGGTGTCCTTTTCCATACAGAAACTTTTAGTTTGATGTAGTCCCATGAGTTCATTTTTGCTTTTGTTTCCCTTGCTCAAGGAGATGCGTTCAGGAAGAAGTCACTCTGCTTATACTCAGGAGATTTTTGCCTATGTTGTCTTCTAAGACTTTTATGGTTTCATGACTTACATTCAGGTCCTTGATCCATTTCAAGTTTACTTTTGTGTATTGTGTTAAACAATAATCCAGTTTCATTTTCTTGCATGTAGCTGTCCAGTTTTGCCAACACCAGCTGCTAAAGAGGCTGTCATTTCCCATTGTATGTCCATAGCTCCTTTATCATATATTAATTGGCTATATATGGTTGGGATTATATCAGGGCTCTCTAGTCTGTTCCATTGGTCTGTGGGTCTGTTCTTGTGCCAGTACCAAATTGTCTTGAGTACTGTGGCTTTGTAGTAAAGTTTGAAGTTGGGGAGCATAATTCCCCCAGCTTTATTCTTCCTTCTCAGGATTGCTTTGGCTATTCAGGGTCTTTTGTGGCTCCATATGAATTTTAGAATGATTTTCTCTAGTTCGTTGAAGAATGCTGTTGGTATTTTGATAGGAATTGCATTGAATCTGTAGATTGCTTTAGGCAGGATGGCCATTTTGACAATATTAATTCTTCCTATCCATGAACATGGGATGTGTTTCCATTTATTGATATCTTCTTTAATTTCTCTCATGAATGTCTTTTCAGAGTATAGGTCTTTCACTTCCTTGGTTAGGTTTACTCCTAGGTATTTTATTCTTTTTGATGCAACTTTGAATGGAATTGTTTTCCTGATTTCTCTCTCTGCTACATCATTGTTAGTGTATAGGAATGCCATAGATTTCTGTGCATTAATTTTGTATCCCGCAACTTTGCTGAATTCAGATATTAGACCTAGTAGTTTCAGAGTAGATTCTTTAGGGTTTTTTATATACAGTATCATATCACCTGCAAACAGGGAGTGTTTAACTTCTTCCCTCCCAATCTGGATGCCTTTTATTTCTTTGTGTTGTCTGATTGCCGTGGCTAGGACCTCCAGTACTATGTTGAATAGAAGTGGGGAGAGTGGGCATCCTTGTCTTGTTCCCGAACTTAAAGGAAAAGCTTTCAGCTTCTTGCTGTTAAGTATAATGTTGGCTGTGGGTTTGTCATATATAGCCTTTATTATGTTGAGGTACTTGCCCTCTATACCCATTTTGTTGAGAGTTTTTATCATGAATGGATGTTGAATTTTGTCAAATGCTTTTTCAGCATCTATGGAGATGATCATGTGGTTTTTGTTCTTCTTTTTGTTGACGTAGTGGATGATGCTGATGGATTTTCGAATGTTGAACCATCCTTGCATCCCTGGAATAAATCCTACTTGATCATGATGGATGATCCTTTTGATGCACTTTTGAATTCGGTTTGCTAATATTTTGTTGAGTATTTTTGCATCTATGTTCATCAGGGATATTGGTCTGTAGTTTTCTTTTTTTGTGGTGTCTTTGTCTGGTTTTGGTATTAGAGTGATGGTGGCCTCATAGAATGAGTTTGGAAGTATTCTCTCTTCTTCTACTCCTTGGAAAACTTTAAGGAGGATGGGTATTAGGTCTTCACTAATAAGTTTTTGTACTATGCATGATTAGTCCTCATACACAGTGTTGTGCTTTGCAAGGCTATATGCAAGATTAATTTCCCATGATTTCTGCTGCTCCAAGGGAAATTAGAATGTGGTTTGGCTCAAAGAAAACATTGGAATCTACTTCAGCTATTGATGGGATCAGTGAAATTCTATGTCCTTTCTTTGGGAAAAGGAAGCAGTAGCCAGTATTCCTTGGATGCAGGAAAGTGTTTCATAGTAACTGAAATGCCTTACTTGAAATCTAACTCTGCTTAGATGGATATTTTTTCCCCTCTTTCTTCCTTCCCTCTCCCCCTCTTCTGTTCCTTTCTTCTTCTTTTCCTTTCTTTTTATCTTTGCCCTAGAGCTTGGGGAATTCAGCCTGCTCATTTTCTTTAGGAAGAATAAAGATTACTATTCGGTTGGCATCTATATTTGGAGAGGTAAGAAAAAAGGAAATAGTTGTCTGCCATATATAATTATGACAGGGAGATTATTTACTGAGTTACCTTTGTACTGCTATTGGATATTATTCAGCTTTTGAAAAATCAGGTACCATTTATTCACTTGGCCTGTGGGAACTCTGGCAGCCTATCTTTCATTTATTGACAAGGAAGTAAAGGAAGCAACAGGTTAAAGGATATTGTTATTCTTCCTTTCTGGCTGAATTAAATGTACATGCTCTTTTCTGTTTGCTTTAGATGTTGAATGCTGTATACTGTTTATTAATATTATTTCCTCAAGGGAAAAAAGGTGTTACCTTCAGTTCTTTTCTAGGGGAATTCTGGTAATGTTGCAATAATTTCCTCACTCTTTATCAATAGCTCCCTTTTCATGGAGGGTGTTACTCCCTTTTCATGGTTAGTTATGGATTCCATAGTGTAGCTCTCTGGAAACAAACCCTTCATTAGAGGATACTGATTAATGGGGCATTTAAGAAGCCCAGGAATAGTAGAATGAGTAAAACATAAGAGTAGAAATTGTTTTAACCACATGGAGCCAAAAACTAAACTTTTCCATAATTCCATTACCTGGAGTTAACAGTCAACGTTTTGGTCAGTGTCTTTTTTTTCTATGCATATATATTTTTTCTTCATTTATTTAACCCATTGTTTTGGGGAACCTACTGTTTGCTGGACACTGAGCTCTGTAGGAATAGCCATGAGCCTCTGCTCTCTTGTAACTTTCAGTATATGTTGTATTTGTTGTCATTCAGTTTTGGGCTTTGCTTTTTTCACTTAATATATTACAGAATTTTCCTCATATCATTAAATATTCTCCTTGAGAGTCTCAGTTGTATTTTAGCATATATATTCCTTAGTTTATTTACCTAATCCTTTTTGTTACACATTCCGGTTAGTTCCAGTTCTGTCTGTAATTATAAAACAACATGAGAAATATTCTTGTGTAGTAGAATTCTAAGATAAATTCTAATGACCCTTACTTTGTATAATTCCCTCCCCACTGAACATGATAGGATCTCATTCCCATGATTATGTTATGTTACATACCAAGCAAATTTAACAGATGTAAGTAAAGTCACTCACCTGTTGACTTTAAGTTAATCAAAGGGAAGATAATCTGGGTGGACCTAAACTGATTACATGAGCCTTTTAAGAGCAGAGTTTCCCCTCTGGTAACAGCAGAGAGGTCAGAGAGATTCAAAGTGTGAGAGACATTTGGCATGAAGATGGTTCTCTGTTGCTGAAATAAAGAGGAGCACTGTTGAAGACCCAAGGGAGGGCTCTAGGAGCTGGTGCTGTTGGAGTTGCTGCCAACAACCAACAAAAAAAAATTAGGGACCTCAGTCCTATAAGCACAAGGAGTTGAATTCTGAGAATAACCTGAATGAGCTGGAAGCATATTCTTCCCCAGAGCCTCCAGATAAGAACCCCATCTGGCTAACATCTTGATTTGTGCCTTGTGAGACCCTGAGCAGAGGACCCAGTTGACCCCACCTGGACTTCTGACCTGTAGAACTGTGAGATCATAAACGGGTGTAGATTTAAGCCACCAAATGCAGCAATGGAAAAAGAATACATTTGTAAGCTACATTATTTTTGCATCTATAATTATTCTTTGGGGGTAATAATCCTGGGTAAGAATTTACTGGATAAAAGCTATGCACATCAGTAGATGAATGGATAAAGAAGATGTGGTACATATACACAAAGGAATGTTATTCAGCCATAAGAAGAAAACAAATCCTACCATTCACAACCACATGGATGGAGCTAGAGGGTATTATGCTCAGTGAAATAAGTCAGGTGGAAAAAGACAAGTGTCAAATGATCTCACTCATATGTGGAGTATAAGAATAAAGAAAAAAACTGAAGGAACAAAACAGCAGCAGACTCACAGAACCCAAGAACGGACTAATAGTTACCAAAGGGAAAGGGACTGGGGAGGATGGGTGGGAAGGGAGGGACAAGGGGGAAAAGGGGTCATTAAGACTAGCAGACGTAATGTTGGGGGGGTGCGGGGAGGGCTGTACAACTCAGAGAAGACAAGTAGTGATTCTATAGCATCTCACTACGCTGATGTACAGTGACTGTAATGGGGTTGGTGAGGGGGACCTGATGAAGGGGGTAGTTTAATAACCATAATATTGCACATGTAAATGTAGACTAATGATACCAAAATTAATTATTTTAAAAAAAGCTATGCACATTTTTCAGGTTTTTGTCTCATATTGCTAATTTGCTTTTTTAGGCTTTGTATCAATTTATGTGCTTCCTAACAACCCACGTTACCACATCCTGGCAGACACTAGATGCTGCCATTCTGATAGGTAAAAATAAGAAACAAAAACGTATCTCCTGTTTTGAAAGAAGATTTACTTTCTATTCCTCTCTGAAGGACTGACCATTGTTTTCTTTATTTGGAGTTCAACTGGTAAGTCTATTTCTTATTCTTTAGGGTTTCTTTTTTTTTTTAATTAAAGTATCATAGATACACGATCTTATGTTGGTTTCAACTGTATAGCACAGTGGTTCAGCAGTTACCCATATTATTAAATCCTCACCCCCTGTAGTGCGGTCACTATCTATTAGTATAGTAAGATGTTAAAGAGTCAAGTCATTAAGTGTGTTCTCCATGCTGTACTACCATCCCTGTGACCAACTTATAATATGATTGCAAATTATTGTACCACTTTATCCCCTTCCCCCAAGTAATCACTAGTCCCTTCTCTGTATCTATGAGTCTACAGCTGTTTTGTTCCTTCTGTTTTGCTTTGTTTTTATACTCCACAAATAAGTGAAATCATTTGGTATTTGTCTTTCTCCATCCGGCTTATTTCACTGAGCATAATACCCTCTAAATCCATCCATGTTGTTGCAAATAGGAGGACTTCTTTTTTTTATGCCTGAATAATTTTCCATTGTGTATATGTACCACATCTTCTATATCCATTCATCTATTGATGGACACTTAGGTTGCTTCCATATCTTGATTATTGCAAATAGTGCAGTGGTAAACATAGGGGTGCATATGTCTTTCGAATCAGGGATCTTGTTTTTTTTTGGCTAAATTCCTAGGAGTGGAATTCTGGGTCAAACGGTATTTCTGTTTTCAGTTTTTTGAGGAACCTCCATACTGCTTTTCACAATGGTTGCACCAATTTATATTCCCACCAACAGTGTAGGTGGATTCTTTAGGGTTTATTTCTGACAAATGGAATTAGATTTATTGTTGACATAGAGAAATAGTACCTAACATGTAACTAGAGCATTTCTCTCCTGAAAAATGAAGGGATAGATTGATAAATGAGCTTAATTTAGAGAATGAGTACTTCTGTGAAATATGCCGTTATTCCCTTAAAAAAACTCAGATGTTATGCTATGGGTGAATGAAAAATGTTGGTTTTGTTGATGAGTTAGTTTTGGTGCCTTACTCTTATCTAGGGAAAAAGTCTAGTTTGCTTGGTTTGGCATTAGAAATGTGGTTGTTTGAGGAATAATTTATGTTGTATCTTACCATATAAAATTGTATATTTAACTACTGTTTTGGAAGGAAATATATACTGTTAATTCTCAGGAAAAAAATGCATATATTCTGAGATAATCATATCACTATTTTATCAAGATAATCAGTAATCTCTGGATATGTATATTATATTGCTTTATTTGGGATTGGGTAAAGGAGGAAACTCAAGTTACTTTTTCTATAATCCTTGTTATTTGAGATGATAGAGTTTATTTCTGACAAATAAAGCAGGAGGGAAAAAGAAGAAAAGAAGAAAAAGGATAAAAGAAAAAAAGGGCAGGTTTCCTTTTCCTTTTGGGGAGTAATTTTGCTTGCTTTTGTTATTTCTTAAAAAATTGGTTCTTTCTACCTCTGAAGGTTGGAATCTTCCTAGTAAGAGCAAGGTATCTTTAAATACTTAGTTTGAAATAATTGTAGATATACAGAAAAGTGCAGAAATGTACTGAGCAGTGCCATATATGAGCAAGATTTTTTTTAGTTGAATGGTCAAATTTCATTTACTTAGAAAGGTTAGCCCTCTCTAATGGTTGGATATGGTTGCTATTTTGTGTTCACAGAAATCATAATGGCCTATTTTTCTATGGAGGCCTGATTTTGCTTTTTGTGGGGGTTAGGTTTGGATAGGCATTGAAAATGCTGCTGGTGGCATAGCATGTGTAACTTATCACAGGAGGCCACACCAGTGTGACTCAAGGACACTGTGATATAGCGAAAAGAATGGTAGACAACATTAGAAAACTTGGATTCTGGACTACACCCAACCACTTATAGCTGCATGAGCTTTGAAATTCAGTTTTACCTTCCTCCTGAATTGTTTGGAATACAGGAAGTAAAGCAGTTTGGAAACTAAAGCCCTGGGCTATTTTAATTATTAAGATTTTTTCAATAACAACAACAACAACAAAACAAAAACAAAGATTCCTTTACTGGTTTTAATTCCTATGATAAAAATTACTTATTTGATTTGGACAATAAAGGCAGAGGAAATTTGACAAAAAGTTTTGTCAAATAATTTTGTGCAAAACAATGCATGTGTCATCTTGAAACCTGGGAGAACAGAGAAGAACAAGAGGGATGGAGTGGCTATACTATCTCACCCAGCAGTAATAGTAATATCTACACATCAGATTAGCTTGTTACCTTGGCCTGCGGTCTGCCCAAAGCTGGTAGGTTCTGGAAAGGGAGATATTACCTGAGAAGGTAGGGGTGAGTGTGACTGTTCTCACAGTACTGTGCCTGAAGGAGAGGTTTTCAGTATATATTTAAGGTGAGATTCTTGCTTCTGTTTGCAAGTAAGATTTCATAAAAATGTCTGAACTTTATAGATTGACATGGTCAAAGAGACATTAGAAAGAAGATAATAATGAGGAGATCATTACCAAACATTTATTGAACACTTTGTAGGGTGCTAAATTCTGTGCTAAGTGCTTGACATTCTTTCACTGAATCTCATTGAATGTGCAATAAATAACCCTATAAGCAAAGTGTGGTAGTTACCCTAGTTTTACAGATAAGGAAGCCGAGGCATCCAGTGGTTAAGTGAACTACCTAGGATCATATATGTACTAAATGGCAGAGTCCCTTGTCAATTCCGGTGTGTCGTGCACCAAAGCCCACATCCTTACCCTATGATAAGCCCTTTATTTTACAGATAAGGAAGTGAAGGTCCTAAGAGGCTAAGACCCGTGGTCACTGTCCTTTGTACTCTTAGTCTGGGTCTTTTTCTGCATTATATCCTCTTAATAATTTTTTTATAGCTATGCATTTTGTCAAGTATTTCTGGCTTCTGTGAATCTGACTAATGTGTCAAATTAATACAAAAGTTACTAGGTTTGTAAACATTTAGATAGAATAAGATTTAGAATTTTGAAATTTGTAATGGAATCACTTAATCTGATTTTTAATGAAGCATTTTCTACCAGATTCCTATAAAGGAGACACTGTCTCTTATGTGCTATTAAAAGTTGAACCTTGTGACTACTGTCTATGTTTTTCTTTTAGAGAGGTCAGAGGGGGCAGTCTGTGACTTCGTGTAAAAAATAGCCACCAACGATCTATCCAGCATCATTTTTAGTTCTGTAATTTTGGTAACGCCACATTTTCAAAACAGATTAAATTTGTCTGATTTATTTCAGAAGTATATATTACAAAGCATTTAAAGGCAATCGAGAATTCAAATGCACAGAGCAGAGCTAGAGAGCTTTTTACAGAGAGACAATCTAGGAGGTAAGCATTTCTTCTGGAAGGTTTGGTTATTGTATTTTCAGAAACATGTTCCCATTATTTTCATTATTATTAAAAGCATAACTAATTAATATAAATATTCTTTTTGATATTCAATTGACATATTGCTGAAATTGCCTTTTTTTAAATATGTATTTTCAAGAGAAAGAAGATATACCATCAAGTCCTAGAAGAATTCTACCATTTTCTTCTTCACCTCGAGGAGACTTGGAAATTAGAGGGTAACAATTTGCATGAAAATTACTGAATGCTTTTTCTTCTTATCTCTGAGGCCTTCTGTGGAGAATTAATAGGAGGTCGAATGAGCACATGGATAAAATGGATCATCTTAAAGGATTGACTTCCAAAATTATATCAGCAGGACTGAACAGGTTTGACATAATGAGATTTCTATTTTAGCTTGACTTCTGGAACTCTGAATAAACCATAAACTGAGCTACCCAAGGTCTTGGGAAGGAAGTTTCTTTTCTAAAATATTCTAACCACATATAACATTCTTTTTATTTGTGTCCTTTGAAAAAGTATATTTACTCATAAACTTTCTGAGGAATAAGACTATTAGACACTTACCAACTTTTAATATATGGAGATAGAAAGCAGCAATTTGTATCATGCTGAAAGAGAAATTTAATTAAAGAAACGGACATCAAAAAGAGGCAAAATCTCTACATAAGTACTGGTTGAGATGGCAGACCCATCTGTGGATGCCTCAACTCTGCCTGTAACAGTGAAGAAAAAGAAAAGTCTATCCATTGAAGAAAAGATCGACATCATAAATGCAGTAGAAAGTGGCAAGAAAAAAGCAGAGATTGCAGCTGAATATGGAATAAAGAAAAATTCATTGTCTTCTATTATGAAAAATAAAGACAAAGTTCTAGAAGCCTTTGAATCTCTGAGATTTGACCCAAAGAGAAAAAGACTGAGAACTGCTTTTTACACAGATCTGGAAGAGGCATTAATGAGGTGGTATCGAATTGCTCAGTGTCTAAATGTACCAGTTAATGGTCCAATGTTGCGTCTAAAAGCTAATGATTTTGCCCAGAAGCTGGGGCATAATGATTTTAAGTGCAGTAATGGTTGGCTGGATCGCTTTAAATCCAGGTATGGTTTAGTATTCAGAGCTCAGCCTGTAGAAGCGACAACGCCAGTAGACCCTTCAGCTGTCTGGCACCAAAACGTACTTCCTTATTATTTAAACGATTATCATCCTAAAAATGTTTTTAATATAAAAGAGACTGGGCTGCTTTATCGAATGTTACCTACAAATACATTTGCATTTAAAGGAGAAACGTGCTCAATTGGAAAGTTATGCAAAGACAGAATAACTCTGGTAGTCGGGGCCAACATGGATGGCTCAGAGAAACTTCCTTTGCTTATCATTGGAAAAAACAGAAATCCACATTGTTTCAAAGGTATAAAATCATTGCCTGTATGTTATGAAGCTAATAGAATGGCATGGATGACCTCAGATGTATTTGAACAATGGATGCGGAAGCTTGATGAGAAATTTCAAGCCCAGCAACGACGAGTGGTGATTTTTGTTGATTCTTTTCCTGCGCATACAGAGGTAAAGAACCTAAAGTCCATTGAGTTAGCATTCTTTCCATCATGTTTATCTTCCAAATTTATAGCAATGAAACAAGGTGTTATTAAAAGCCTTAAAATAAAATACCGTCATTGTCTTATCAAGAAATTTTTAAGCTCTGTTGAAGGCAGCAAAGAATTTACATTTTCCCTACTAGATGCAGTTGGTGCCTTGCATCTCTGCTGGAGAGCTGTAACCCCAGAGACTGTTGTTAAGAGCTATGAAGAGGCAGGATTCAAATCTCCAAATGACGAAAGCGACAAGACAAATGCGGAGACAGACCCTGGTCTTGATTTGGTTACCCATGCCCAGGCAGCAGGAGTGGAATTTCCTGAGGGTTTATCTATAGAGGGGTATGCCGCCCTGGATGATGATCTGGACACCTGTGAAACGACACCAGGTGAAGATTCGGGATGGACCGCAGAAAGTAAATCAGATGAGGCTGCATTTGATACTTCTGATGATGAAGATGATGGTGGATCTCTAGGAGCCCAACTCCCTTTACCATCAAAAAATGAGGCAGTAACTGCTTTAGATACTCTTAAAATGTTTCTTAGAAGTCAAGATATCGATGATGGGCTTCATAATTCTTTAGCAGACCTTGAAATTTTTGTTGACTCTTTATCATCTAAATAATTATTTACATACATCTGAAAAGTAATAGCTTTTCCTAATGTATTTTACTATACAAGGTATATAAAGAGAAAATACCACTTAAAGATAAAAAATGAAAAACTAGTAATTTTTAGTTTAATTGAAAATGTGTTTGGTTTGAATAACAAAGTTCCCTAGGTAGATTAAATAATGAATGAGTAAGTAAATGAAAAATATGAATTTCAATTTAACAATGTTTTAGGGAGCAGAAAATGTATTTCAGAGGCCTTATACTTGAAACATAATATATGTTAAAAAATTAAAGGAACTCTCCAGCTATTTTATTCATACAGGTTGACTTGGTGATTACTATTTTCTTCTTTTTAAGGCTCAGATTGTGTTCTAGAATATTTTAATTTACCTATATAAGAAACAAAATATCTATTGCTTAGATGTTTGTTTTTATAAAGACATATATTCTAACTAGATTAATTTAAAATTACTTTTCTTGTTACAAGCTAATCTTTCTAATAAGAAATTATGGAAACTACTGAAAATAAAATCTGACCCAATAATATTTCAAAATGATGAAAAGTATATGTCTCACTACTTTCAAGTTATTTCTACATAAGGTCACATGAAAGACTATGACCTTATCAGGTTTTTTTTTGTCATCTATAACTGGAAGATGATATGGATCCTTCCTAAACATTTGTATGTATATGTGTGTTTTTAATAGAAAAATACATTATTGAAACATTTATTAAACTCTTATGAAATTTATATTTCAACAAGATTACTCTTAAAAAGTAAATATAAAAATACATATGTAGTTACTAAAAAGAAGTATCTTATGTGGTTCTTAGTTTTCTAATTTTAACAACTGAAACTTTCAGTCTGTAGTATTTAATTATTTTCTTGATTTTACTGAATTTTATTTGCAGGAAAAACTGTCCTTTTAGCATATTTTAATGTATTTAATCCTTTTTTTTTCAAATTCAATGGTTAACCTTTTTGATTAAATTTCTGTTTGAGGATATTTTATTTCCAGAATATTTTATAGTAATATATGTTTACAGTAATATATTATATGAAATTATTTATTCTCCATTCATAAAAATAATCTTTAAACAGTAGAAAAATATAACAATGTGTCAGACTTTCTGTTGTTAAATGTTAAATGCTATGCTTATTTAGCTTATTTAGGACCCCCTTTAAAGAGTATTTTGAAAAAAATGTAAAATGTTATACAGATTATTTTTATTATGAATTATTATTAGTCTGTCAATAAAAGACACATTTGGAAGGAAATATTTATGGAAAGTATTTTTATTGTCCACTGTTGATTTGCTCTGCTTTTGAGATTTAGTAATAATAAGCCTTAAAAATGTTTTAAAATTAAGGAAGTTTCTTTAAAAGTGAAATATAGATTGCTTATATTTAATAAAAAGCATTTTTGTTAATGATTTGATTTGAAATTTTAGTGTGGTGGAATCATGAAACTAAATCATAGACCTTAATCTCTCTTAAGAACCCTAGCTGTAACTACAACCTGGCATATATTGAGGCCTCAATAAATTTTTTCTGTTTCTTTCTCCACTTCTTACCATTTGATATCAAGTATTTTTAATTTAATCATTCCAGATATTTTGTGACATAAGAATATTATCTCCATTTTTACAGATGAGGAAATTAAAATCTGAAAAGATGATTTGGTTAAAATTTCAGAGCCATAATGAAAACTCATAGTTCCCTGTAACCTAGTCCTATGTTCCTCTATCTATATACCATATACTTCTATACTCTGTTGTTTTTTCCCCTTGAGTTTAGAGACTTGAAGGCTAAGTATTTCACAAAATATGCTAGATCTATGCCAATAGCTCTATTCACAAGATCTCCCCTGAGGAAAACTGTTACTGGGCCTTCTGATTTAGTGGTAATTCTGTACCACTCTAATACAGAGGTTCCAGTGGAGTTCTAATGAAAATATTTAAGACATCTTTAATATTTCTAAAGTGCTGAAAGTACCTACTCTTTTTTCCCCTTATTTGACATGATCCATATTTTACTCTGGAGCATAATAAATCTTAAGGTGATAAAATAAGGCAACACTTATATAAAGAATAAAAAAGAGATGCCTCCAGATTTAAATTCAAAGATGAAGTTGTTAAGGTTGTGCACTCTTCTGTGTATTATAAGGGATTTAAACAATTTTCAGAACAAAAATTTTAAAAACTCACTTTTCCTAGAACAGACAACCACCACTGCATACCTCACTCCTGATTTATCTTCTCCATACACAGTTAATACAAAGTTGGGACTAAATATCACTTGTCTTTTCAAAGAAGAACTTGACTTACAGTTCACCTATTTTCCAATTAAATGTGGCATTATTTTAATTGTACTTGCCTCATAAATTCTTACCATTTCAACATTGTTCTTGCTTTTTTCTACTTCATAAAGCAACAGATCCTATACTGAATTGCAGACATTGTTTTCCTTCACTAGTGAAAAGTTTAGTTCAGGATAAAGGAAGACAATGAGTTAACCAAGGCCTGTGAGGCCTTCATGTTGCCTGCCTGTCATTTGGACTTAAGATCACACAATTATACTGACGTGTTTTGAATGCTTATTAATTACCAGACTGTTCTAAATATTTTACATGTGTTACTTCACTTAATACTCAGAATAAGTCCAGCTATTACCACCCCTATTTTACTGCTGAGAAATTTAAGTAGCTGCAGCTAATAAATAACAGAACTAGGATTAGGGTTCAAACCTGGAAAATATGATTTAAAGATATGTTGTATGTTATATAAGTTTATCCTAAAAAACAAAGATATTAAGGACATTGTTGCAATGTATACAGGTCCATAGTCCATTATCTAAAAACCCTGGGGGCATATAAGTTTCAGAATTCAGAATTTTTTAAGATTTGGAAAATATAATATATGCATATACTCCATATGATATAGGGGCACTAGGGCACCATTCCACAATCAAACATAAATGATTTTGCAGTGAAACATATTCACATTATACCTAAAGTTTATGAATAGTTAACAGCTACGTAGGTATTATTGCCAAACTTATTTTATTGCCAGATAAGTTCATGTTAAGATAGCTTTTACCACCAAAAGGGTTACAGAAAGGTCTTCAGAGCTTTTCTTGTACTGGAATGCAGGTAAAAGATTGAGGTCCTATAATAGCTTAAAACAAAAACAAAAGACTGAAAACTATTAGAATTTTTTTAATAGAGAATTGATTAAATACATGTTTATATGGAATGAAACATCAAGATCCAAGCTTTTTTTAAAAAACTTCTTTTACTTTCATGTACACGCAAACTTGCTTGCTAAGCTGAAGTAGATATTTTCTAAATTTGACTTGCAAACTCTGGAGCCCAGCCCTCTTCTTCCTTTGTTTCTCCTTGTTGAACATCTTACTGCCACCCCAAGGCTAGGAAGTTCCCTGCCAAGTAAAACAAGAACTGTAGCATAGTGCTGAATTGGTGAAAAACTAGACTTACCGGTTTAACATACTATAAATTGCATGTTCATCTTCATGCATTAACCCAATTTAAGTCCAAAGAAATCAGCTTCCTTGATCAGAGGACTCATAGCCAATGAGTCAGGGAAAAAAAAAACAAAGGATAGGGGATGCACATCCCTCCACTTTTACTTATTGTTTCTTAGCCGTCAAATCTCAACAAGATCATGTTTTGTTCTGTTTTGTTTTTTTTTTTAAGGTGGGACTGCTGTATAGTCCTTTCGTATCTCCCCAGTACTACCTATTAAATACAAGCAGGCTGTTGATTTGGTCAAATATTTGCTCAATCGGAGAACTAGATGAAAAGTTACAGATAGTCTTATTTCCTGTATTAGGAACAAAAGCCACGTTTTTGCTTTGTTTTCTTTCCCCTAACTTCCTCTTTGTATGCCATTACACTGTTGTTGCTAATGCAAAGTCACTGCCTGTGTTATTGGCTTGTACCACACCTTCTTTTCTATATTGCAAAATAGACACCTCAGTACAGAGGTAAGAAAGCCATTTTCAGGTCACTGCCTAACCCACTGAGGAACCACTGTTCAAAAAAGATCTGGAATTTCATCTGTAACTCTTGGAATGCTTTGCACAAAGATATTTGTCCCACTCAACACTCTAAAGTGAGTATCTAAGAGAACTTCACACTGTTCATGTAATGAACAGTTAATTGCCAAATTAAGTTAAATTAAACAAATTAGTTACCATAAAGTAAGGAAACAAAACAGAGCAAATAATAACAAAAAAGACTCAGACCTTGTACTGAAATTTCTTGTAATTATTGTAAAGTCAGCCAACAATAAACTTGGAAAAAGATGATTGATGCATCACAAGAGAATAATCATTAATTTGAAATACTCTAATTTAAAAGTTTTAATTTAAAATACAAGTATCTATAATTTACATAATAGTGCCATGTTTGCTTGAGATTGCCATATATATCTTTTATTTTCTTAATTTATTCCTAAAAATGTTATGGTTTAGTTGCTACTATAAATGGAATATTTTCCCTTATTAATTTTCTGATTACTGCTAGTGTAGAAAAAGTGAATGATTTTTTACTTTTATTTTACATCTAGTAACATTACCAATGTTTCTTATTAATTCAAGCATGTTTTCTAGTCAGATCATTTCATGAACATTTATGGAGATCTCTTAATCTCTTTGTTTATTTTATTTATACTAATTATTTTATTTTTCTTGTAGGCCATGAAATATTTCTCTGTATTCTACTAGCTTACAAGTTTTGTTTTCATAGTTAGATTAATTTTGTGTGTGGTAGAGGCAAGGATCTAACCTTGTTATTCCTAAAGGGAAAGCCACCACCATATATTGACTAGTTTACTATTTTGTAACACCTTTTCTATTTTTAACAAATTTTTGCACCTGTACAGAGAGGTGTTGCTGGAGAAGAGTTTAAATCCTACAATCTCTGAATAAATTCTAAGAGGAAATTAAGTTTTAAAACAGAAGTTGATAAGGTTAAGTTTGTTGTTCTGCTTCTGAATAGAAATGGAGGCTTGTGGGCAAGTTGCTGAAATTTTTTTTAAAGCACATTTCTACATTCCTGAACTATAATGCATATAATTTAACTCTAAGGCTAATAATCTTGCACAACATCTACTTATACTTAGGCTGTGGAATTTCAACTTTGAATCTTTTTCTTGCAAATTTGATCATTGTCTGCCAGATTCAATTATCCTGTTAGAGAAATCATGTAAAATCCTAGGAAATCCAGATTGATCTTAACGAACTTAGTTACTCAGGGAGTTTTCCCAGTAGAATGGATTCAAGCCTAGTGACTCTAAAGATTGTGTTTATTCCACAAAAACCTATCATGCTCATTATGCTAGGCACTAAGGATTTAATAGAGTGAGTGAGAAAAAGTCCTGCCATTGCGGAATTGGCAGTGGTTGGGGAGGCAGACATTACTCAGGACACAAACAAATATAAAATTGCAACTGCAGTAAGTACTCTGAGAGAGTAGTACCTGCTTCTATAAAATCATGTGCTATGGGAATCCGACCTAATCTCAAGGTTAGGAAAGCCGTCACTGAAGTAACGTCAAGAACTGAACCTTGAGATCTGGATGATAAACAGGAGTTATGGGCAAGGGCAATGGAGAGAGAGGAACACCTGGGCAAAGGTTCTGAGAGGGAAGGAGCCTCAACGGTTAAGGAACTGCAAGAAAGCACCAGGAGTGAGGAAAAGTGTGATGAGGTAGGGGGAGGCCAGGCCTTGCAGGGACTGACCTATAGTAGGGCTGGGTGATCATTAGCTATCTTAATTTTAGGAAAAAAGTAGGAGGAAAATGAGGTATTCCCATCTTTGTTTTCCAAAGCCTGGTTCATAGCAGAATAATGGGACTTGGAACATAGGCAGAATGTTCGAGAGAATATAGAGTTTAAGGACAGTGGGGTCTCCTTTCAAGATGAAAAAGAGATTCCCTCCAGATGTGGAGAGAAAAGGGATAAAGAAAGGCCTTGAGAGCAGAGAGATCAACGGGGCCACGAAATAATGAGGAAGGTTACAGCCAAGGTCACTGAGAGGGATGCCGTTTAAAGGTCAGGGAACTCTAGGAGCTGAGCTGGCTCTGCAATGGGCCAGGCACCACTGGAACAAGCACTGGGATGGGCAGTGGCCCTTGCCTGGGGTCAGGGCTTGCATCAGTCGTCCTCCCCCTTCCCTGTACCCACAGAGAAGTCTTTCTTAGACTGGGCTTGGTGACCACCTTGCAGACATGATCCCAGTTTTAGCCCCAAGACCTTGGCAGATCTTGTCGACTTCCCCATGTGAGCAACCTACTTTTTAACTGCCCAAGAGAAGGGCAGATGAGCCCTGGGCACGTCGTGAGGAAGGGAAATCTTCTCGTTCCTGAACTTGGAATGAGACCTGAACTGAGCTATAGTTTAAGATACATGTAACTGTCTCTCCCTTCTCCCAACACACACTCGCCTAGTGGTGAAACCATTTCCTTTGTGCTAGTAATATATATTATACCCTGGAAGGAAAGAGTGTACATAAGGAAAAAATAGGTAAGGTTATACTCTATGGCATGCATCTTTAAAAAAACTACGAAATAGATTTCAACGGTCTCATATTAACATTGTTGATTCCCTTCTGTCACTTCTCTATAAATATGTATGACTATAGTGTATAATAAGGAAGCACAGTTTGAATAAAATCAGGGCTCTCCTGTTCTGTTCTGAGATGAGGTTTCTCCTGGGGCAGCTTGAATGATGTTAGGCCAATGCTCTCAAACGGCCTCATTGGGAATTAACATCCTATCTGGAATAAAATATCTTCGGTGCTTTTGGAAAAGAAGTAAATAATCCGTTATATTTTTTAACATCTCAAAGTATTAAGAATCAAGCCTCAGCAGGAGGATCTGAAAACACTTCAGGAGGTAAAAAAAAAAAATGACAAAAGGCAAACATTTATTTTAGAACAACTGATTCTGATAAAGGATATCCCCCCTCCTTTTGTTCTTGTCTAGTAGACTAACAAGATGGGTTGTTCTGTGTAACAGACTGGAGTTTAGGTGTCCAGAAGGAAGAGTAAATGTGTATTTTAGGACATATAAAGCATACCAGATAAGTTTTTTTCCTCTGATTTTTTTTGCTTTGGATATTTTCTTTGTTATTTCAATCATATTCTGCAGCCAATCTTAGAATAAAAGACAGTACTTTTAGAACTATTCACCATCCTCTCCAAATTCTGTTGTCAATGAGTGACCACTGTTTTCAGCTGGAGTGTCTTTCACCGCTCTACAGTAAGCACAGTAACAGGAGCAGGAAAGTTACTTTCACTGAAAACCTGTTTTTCTTCTCACACTGTTCCACCTCCACCTATTTAATTAACAAGAAGCCAGATTTCTTAAAAACGAACTTTAGTTCACACAATGCCCCTGGTTAAAAGATGGCTCTTTCGGTTTTTATTTTCTGTAAGAACTTTTCTGGCAAGCTCAGGCAAACATTTTTTATTTTCAAGAATGTGTTTAATAGACACACTTTGCTGAGCAGTTGGAAAACTTTTGTGTCTAGGAAAAGGCGCAGCTCCTAATTAACTGCCCAGAGAATGGCTCCACTGTGTGGGAATTAGTTAAGTACTGCTAGTGGTTTTTGTGGGACCTAAGGGAGATGACACTACGGTTTTAATCAAGCAAACTGAAAGGCTAACACTTCTTAATGATTTGGCAGCCTCACTCCTCGGAGGGCTCCAGATGCTCAAAGCTCTCAGCAGCGACTCCAGAAATCTTCGTCAAGTTCCACAGGCCCACGGGATGGTTATATAAGTTTAGCCTTTGAATAAATACTAATCAATAAA
Source organism: Phataginus tricuspis (assembly GCA_029783875.1). NCBI lineage: Eukaryota > Metazoa > Chordata > Mammalia > Pholidota > Manidae > Phataginus > Phataginus tricuspis. The sequence continues at coordinate 12,706,827 of JAQQAC010013566.1, forward strand.
AAATCTGTGAGGTTTTTTTCCTTTTTAACTTGGGGACTGTTAAAGGTAGAGGGTGGCTTTTTTGGTTTACTGTGAAATAAGTGAAAAACTTTATTGAAACTTGAGGCACACTTGGAATAAAGGTAATTTGGAAGTGTCTTCACTTTTCTGTTAAACTCAAGCCGTGGGGAGGAAGAGCACCTGTGCTTTTAAATCTCTTTGATTCACAAGCCCCTTTGAGAATCCAAATAAAGCTTTGGATTTTCTCCAGAAGAAGGACATGTATTTAAAATTTGCTTAAAATTCCAGGAGATGCACTATTAAGAAACTCTGCTTCATCTTCCCACCATTTACAAAGTCTTCATTACTAAAAGCTGTACAAAATGTTAAAAGAAAACTCAGTCTCTGAGGAGATTGAGCTAATACCCCACATTTAACTCTGCTTATGTAAACACTTTAATATTATCAATAGATATTTGAGAGATTTTAATATAAGTATTTTTCTAAACTTGCATTTGAGTTAAGCAATTTGGTCTTCTTTGGTACTTATTTTTAACTTTCTTCTTTGAATGTTAATTTTAAGAGCTTGCTTGTATATTTTTACAAGGAATTAATTCTCTTTGCCAAATCCAATTAATAAATAGAACTGTTTGAGGCCTTCTGCTCTCTAGACGCTGAACACAGGATCCAAGGTTAGTCCAGGCTGAATGTCTATAGCCAGGACTTGCTCATCCTGGCACTCTCTGCTACTGTCATCTAGTCAAGTATCAGAAACACGATTTTTAAACACTGAACATTACAGATCCCAAGCTACTCTCTCAGGAATGACATGTTTTCTATTTTCAGAGCAAAGAAAATAGTGATTCAATCATGCAATTATTATTACTCAAGCTATTTTAAAACTGGGAGGAGAGCCGTCACATAGTGGTGAAGTACTGCTTTGAAAGCCTTCTCTGCTGGTGCACTGTGCTTGGTAGTGAGGGGGACACAGAGGAGTTAGGACCTAGCCACTGCCTCAGATTTTGCTATCCAGCAGGGAAGACAGAATAAACACACTGGGTGATAAAAGCCCCTGTATGCTAAGTTTCTAATCAGTGTGACAAAAGAAGTCCAAGAGTTCAGAGAAGATCTTGGTGCGGCCAGGAAGGCTTCATGCAGGGGGTCCCAGGCCTGGACAGGTAAAGCGCTGGCTAATAAATAAAGTGCTGGGTAAAGAATTTCTAAAGGTTTTTTAATCTGATATTTTCAGTGTCATCTGTAAGGAAGAAGGAGTATACATTTACAGCATTTCCCAATGCAAAGTGTAGAAACGAGTCCACTAATTCACCTAGGGCTTGTGCGTGGTGTAGATACGCCCACAAATTCCCTTAACTGCATAAAGCTCCCACTTGAAAATGGTCTTCCATTCCAAGTGTGCATGTAATTTTCACCAAGAAACTTAAAAAAAAACATTAAAATAATTACCGCTGTACATATGAAAGGAAAAGTTAGACAGGCCTGAGCTTCTGCTTCTTCAAGGTCTGGGGAAGGGTTGGATGAGAGGATCAAGAAGGGCATACCAGAGGTTGAAAGAACACCAAGGGCAAGGAAATTATTCTGGGAGCTAGAAGTTTATATCAAGCATGTTAAGGAGTGGCTGGAAAGTAATGTGACTCATGTCGTTACTTGTTCCCTGCCCCAGCGCAGCAAGAGGACTTAAAGGGAGCACGACTCTGCCTTCATGAAAGGGTTTGAAGAAAGAGCAAATCCAACCTCTCCATTAAACTTACTATTTGGTTTCTTTCCCGTAATTCAGTTTCACAGTAACTTTAACATTAAACAGTTTAAGTACAATATTCTAAGTAGTACAGTCAAAATCAGTCCCCATTCTCCATGCCCCAAATCCAAGTCATTGAAACTTAGGGCTCCACTTAGACCGGGTTTGTGCTATTAATAAAGTCTTAGGTGGGTGAAAAATCACTCAGTTAATGATACATCCTGGGGAACTAGGGCTGGCTCAATTGTTGGATGGAATCAGCTAGGTTTCTCATTGTCTCACAAACTTTTATTCCTGCCCTTCTATATCTTCTATGACAATAATAATGTTAGACACTTATACTGGATGTTTACAATGTCCCTGGCACTGTGCTAGGAATTTAATGTTTGTTATTTCATTAATACCTGAATAGCAATAATTCTGTGAGGCAGATAATGTCCTGATTTTACAGGTGAGAAAACTAGTAAATGGTCAAGCTGGAATTCAAGCACTTTAGAGAGTGACTCTAACTCCATCCCCAGCTATGTATCTCCTTCCTCCTGGAATGTCTTTCCCACTCCACTCTGCCCCTCCAAAGTTAGTGAAGGCCCCGCTTAAATCCTATGTTCTCTAGCAAATGCTCTAACTGCATATTGATCTCATCTCAGAACTTGTAAAGCACTTACTGAGCTCAGAAGAACAGCACATTAGTAAACATGGAGTATTGGAAATTTCACAGCCTAATCAGAATTGAAGTACATTGAATGTTTACTATGTACAGGAATTATTCTAAGAATAAAATATGGATTAACTGGTTTAATTCTCAAAATAAAGCTATAAGGCCAGAACTATTATTATTTCCACTTTAGAGATTATGTTTAATCTAGATAGAGGTTAAATAATTTTCCCGAGGGCACAAGAGCTGATAGGAAGGAACACAGAGTAGCACCTGGTACATGGGGTGTTCCCTATTATTATTATTTCACTGTACTGCCTCTCCAAAAACATTGTCTGTTTCTCCCCAGTTGATTCATTTTCCCAGGAAGAAAATAAAGCATCTTCAGTGAGCCAGATGCTGGGTCACAAAGTTTCATAATTGTCATTTCATTTAGCTCCATTTATTGAGCTCCTACTGTGTGCCAGCTACTGTTCTAAGGCATCAGGGATACAGCAGTGAAAACAAAGTCATTCTCACAATAATGCTGTACGGGGGGCTTATTAGTTCCATGATTATAAATGATAAAACTGAGGTTCACACAGCAGCCAGTTGAAGGTATGTAAATCTCTCAAATTTAAAAGTTCCATCTCATTCTACATACGGAGATAACACTATTTCTGCATTGCCTCCCCCAGTCCCAGAAATATGACCTATTCTCCCCCATGCGACATAACACATTTGGAAATTAAGTAGGTGTGGTTTCTCTTTCTCATATCTGGGTCATAACTTCCCAAAAACATCACCATCCATCACCCCCAAATAGTATTTATAGAATACAGGTTTCCCTTGCTGTCTGAAAGTAGAGCATTCCTAGGAAATCTTTCATGAACTGAATTGGCATAAAGAAGCAAATACCATTCGTTTATATGGAAATGCTTTCGAGCATTCCCAGACCCAAGCAATAGCATTGCTTAGGGGTTTCTGAGATCTTAGGACACTTCTTGCTCATCGACACACAGATGCTGACAGACACAGTTCAAAGCCATGCAGCTTGATCCTGAGATGCTGCGTGTAGTCCTGAGGAAGGAGCTGGCAGCACCAGTCTCATTGCTTGGGGTGCACCCTGTCTCTGTAAAGCCTCGCTGTGAAACAAACGCTGAACACTATTTGAAAAGCGGGGGATACCCATATATGCCTGCTTTGTCACTGTGAGGTTGCTGTGCCCCCCCCATCCAGGAAAGCCTTCAAGCAAATGAACTACGTAGGGAAAAGCAGAGTCGCTCTGGTTGGGGGTATGGGCTGTGGTAGGATAGGTCTTGAGCCCCCGTTGCTCTGCCTTCTCCTACGGTCTCAAAAATGACCCCTAATAAATCTCCCAAAGCTCTACTGCTCCATGGGAGACCATTGTGATAGAGAAAAGCTCTATTTTTGGAATCAGAAAATGGACTTTATTAGCCTTTTTTTGTTATTTAACCAGCACCCATGAATGATATCACTTACTGTTCAAAGTATTCTGAAAAAAATAACCCCTCTAAGATCTTGATTTGGGTCTCAATTTGCCACTTACAAGCTGTGTGATGAAGAAAAAGTTTGTTAACCTCTCTGAGCTTCAGTTTCTTTATCTGTTAAAGGAAAATAGTAAAATCTCACAAATTGCAAGAATCAAAGGAAATGAATCATATGTCAGTGCTTTGGAAACTATAGCGAATGTTAGATATCGTCATTTTGGCACTGTTGTACAAAAGAGTTAGATGTTTCTCCCCCTGGGAACTCCTGATCTATGATGCCAGCAGAGGACCTATGGGCAAGCCTGATCCATAGAGGATATGGGTGAGGGAATGAGAAATTATATTTTTAGTGTCAGAAGAGCATGAAGTCATCAGCTCAGTTATAGTTGGTTTAGAGAGGTGTGTGTGTTTCTGTGTGAGTGATTACCACAATAAACCTGCCCAATGCTTAATTACAGGAGAGCTGTGATGTGGCCCCCTTGCTATTCCCTTATCTAATTCCTGATCATCCTTTAGGTCTCAGCTTAGACATTGCTTCCTCTTAGAAGCCCTCCTGATTCCCAAGACCTGTGTGAGGGATTTTTTGTGTGTGTGCGCTCCCGTCCTCTTTTCTTAATAGTTTTCTTGTCTAGCTCCTCAACCAGACCATAAGCTCCATGAGGAATTAAGTCATACCCACCTTTTTCAGCACTGTGTTCTTATTATGTGACAGATAACCTGGCGCTCAGGAGGATCTCCATAAATAGTTATGTGAAAAAGTGTTTCTGTATCTGGGCTAAAGAGGTAGGGAGAATTTAGAGTCCTAGTATATTTATAGAGGACTTCCAGAAAGTTTCCATGCTAGGGATATGGATCTCTTCTTATTAACATAAAGCACACAGAGATCATGTGCTCCCAAGGTGACCCTGAGACCATGCTGGAAGTGCTCAGAAAATATCTGTTGATTTTTGATTTCTAGATGACCTATGCCCACTAGTCTATGAAGGAACTGTACTGGACAGCTTATCCTTGATGGTGTGTATCCATAATGAAGGCTTAAGTCCAGTTTTGGGAGTCAAGGCAGGTGGGACCAGTGCTCCTTTTTAAGAACTCAGACACAGAAGTATAGACCAGCTTGGAAAAGACCCGACAGGAAGCCAAGCAGTGTCGTATCATTGAACTTGTTTGGGAGCATACAGCTATCCTTGTCAGTTTCAGAAGGGTCAGTGAGTATCCTGTTCACTGAGAAATTTCATACATTGCAAAGAGATGAAATGGTATTGAGAATGAAATGAGATGTCATGCGCAGTGAAATGAAATGTCTGGGAGAGGGAAAAGGAGACAGGCGAGGATGATAGAGTTGACAGTCATGGGCAGCAGCCGTTTCGCATAAGTTAATTTACTGGCCAGCTCAATCCAAAAGAATGCTTATATCTGGTTTACACAATGATATATTAGACTCTGACATGATGGTAGAAGGGGAGTGGGGGAAAAGGCTATTTCCAAGGATGTAATGTATTTTATGTATGAACTGCAGAAGCCCAAGAAAGACCAAGAAGAAACAGATAAGTGTTCACATCTTTTTTTAGACCCCTGCCATCCTTGTGTCTATGCCAGCCTCTTCTCTGGAATGCAGGGCTCAAGGAGTTTGATGCATCAAGTTAAACTATGTATCTCCATGGAGACAGGTAAGAGATTTCACTAGGAATCAGTCAGAGATATGCATGTACTTGCACCCACATATGTAAGTACATGGTTAACTTCCCACAAGTGTCCATTAGGAAGTAAGTCAGCTATCTTATCACTTAAAATAATGACTTTATGCTGAATATTGGTAAATGAGGCCTCCAGTTGTAGTTCAAAAACAGGGTCTTTGCAGACATAATTAGATGTGATTACTTAAGGCTCTTGAGATGGAATGATCCTGGATTTTGGGGTGGGCCTTAAATCCAATGACTGGTATTCTTATAAAAAGTTAAAGGGACACAAGAAGACACCCAGGGAAGAAGCTCATATGAAACAAGAGGCATAGATGGGAGTAGATGCCACAAGCCAAGGAATGCCAGGAGCCCCCAGAAGCCAGAAGAAACAAAGAGGATCCTCCCTTAGAGTCTTCAGAGGGAGAATGACTGGCCAACATTTCAATCTTGGACTCCTGGCCTCCAGAACTGTGAGACAATACATTTTGTTGTTTTAAGTCACCAAGTTACAGCAGACCTAGGAAAGTAAGACATACATCTTTTGCTTCTTATGACTCAGTTCTCTTTCTGCTATAGCCTTTGCAAGGATGAAGGTATTAAACTAAACAAGAGATTCTTTGTGGAATCTCTTTGTTGCCAAGGTAACAATTCTGCACAAACTCCTTGCTAGCTTTCAGGCTCCAACTGTTGGCTACCGTGCATCATCTTGTCTTCTCACCCTGTGCCATTTATCCTGTTTTTTTGCTTCTGTTTGCTTCCTTGTGCCCTGGGAAGCATCAGCAGGAGTGTGTTTGTGCCAATGGAAGGAGGCTTGTTATGCCTAATGGGACTCAGCACCAACTCAGTGGATTTACATCTGGAAGAATCAGTTATGTTTAGGTCTTTCCAAAGCCAGACACACTCTTACTGTTCATCTCACACCAGCATGCAGGCATTTGCCACTGGTAATTATAATGACTGGCCCCATTTCAGAGACTCTCTTTTTACCGAAATAATGTCTCCTAATTTGGCAGCCCATCCCTGGCCCCTGTATGTCTGCTCTGGAGCTATAGTAATCCCCTTCTAAATTCCAGACTGAAAGCAGACTCTCGCTGCTCTTTTTTGAACAGCTGACATCATAACTTAATTAGTCAAGAAAGTACACAAATATTTATGGAGCCTCAGATAAGGGCCCGGAACAGCCTTGGAGGGTTTCACGAGTACATATCATCATGTATCCATGTGAAATCCACTAAATGGAAATGAGAGAAATCCCTTAGTCTTTATGTCCAGTCTTCTGGCTCTCCCCCACTGTGGGTCCTTGAAGTTCCACAGGCCACCACTGCCCCACAGACAGGGTTGTTTCCTTACTCAGTCACCTAGGGTTTCTCCAGCTATTGTAAAAAGAAAGGAAAAAACATGCTCTCTGCTGTTCCTGAACCTTAGTTTTGTCTTTTGGGTTATAATGCAGAGTGGAAGTGAAACAGACTCTGTAGGAGACATCCCTTAAAGCCTCCTGTTCTGGGCTGCCCTCTCTGGCCCCCTGCCCTGCCCCTGCACCCACCCAATCTCCCTCTCACCTATTCCTCAGGGGAGCCTGCCAAGGCAGAGCAAAACCATCACTGGAGCAGGGACCCCTGGGGGTGCCCAGCTGCAGGGAGGGACCTGGAGGGCTTGCAGGGGAGGGCCCCAGGCAGCAGGGCTGACAGGGATTCTTGGTGGGCTTGAGTCAGCAGCCATTACCAACGTGTGCAGCAAAGTCTACCGTTTTAATAACTGGTATGGCCATATTGGTGGCTGCCAACCTATATCAGCTCTGCTTCACTGTGTGACCAGTACTGAATGATCCAAGTTCGCCAGAACCCAAATTCCTTGGGCTTCAAAGGAAGCATGTTGGTCCTGCCTACCTACAGCATTAGGGTGGCTCATTGTCTGTAATGAATACTTACGGTTTAAGAGCAGAATCCAGATGACTTTTAGTTAAACTTCCCTCTTATATTTTCCAGGACTACTTGTGTAACCTTGAGCAAATTATTTAACGTTTCCATGCTTGTTTTCCTCAGCTGTAAAATGAAAGGTAAAATTAGACCCCACCTCATAGGGGTGTGAAGATCTCTGGAGCTGATTCAGGTAGGTGGTTGGAACAGTGCCTGACCCCATAATAAGTACTAAGTGGCACTGAGTCGACAGCTCCCTGAGTCCTGTAAGTGGAAGGAGAGGTTCTGGGCTCCAGTTATTAGAATGAAAGCCGCTAGGATGACCAGAAAGGGAGGCTGTACTTGTGTTTTATTTCGTTTGTTGGATATTCATATTACCAGATGCTGGTAACTACCAACACAAACAGAAAAGGCAAAAAGGATTATTTTCCAACCTTCAAGCTTCTAAAAATTCTCTCTGATTTTCTGGGTCATCAAATACCATGCACCCTCTTTTCTTGACAACCTGGTTTTGTTGTTTTTTTCCACTATTCCCTCATGAGAACTTGGGCAAATCACTTCACTTTCTGGAGCCTCACTTTCTCTCCTGTTAAACAGAGACAAATGCATGAAAATCGAGGAAGGTAAGGTATATGGGAGTCCTTTGAAAATGAGAAACATTGTATGAATATTATAGAGGAAGAGATTTTCATGATTTTTTAGTTACATAAGCACAAACTTCTCTTTAGGATTGGAAATGCTCCCATATAATGCACTGAAGCCTCAAGAGAGACCAGCAAGACCTTTGCAGATACTCAGAAGGATGGGGGACTATGCATCTTGAAGGGTAGACTAGGAGGCTGGCAGACGACTTAATGAAGTTGTTCCCATATCAGAAAGGTTACAGTGGGTTATGTTCAACTGTTTTACATCTTCACTGATGACAGCATAAAGGAAAATAAACACCAACAGGAGGGATTTGGATTAGACCTGGAGAATTTTTCTGCTAGTGAGGACTTGAAAAATTTGAAATGCTTGGTCTGCATGCAGTTTCTTCTCTGAAGGTTTATAGATTTGATACGTAGTGAGGACATGGCAACTAGCACACAGGGTCAGATCAAGGGTTGGCTAGGACTGAGGAGCTCTGGGTGAAAGGGGAGGGAACTACCCATGCCTGAAAATGTTCTAGGCATTCCTGAACCGCCCTGTCCACGTCCACACTTTCCTTGAACAACTGTATATGTTTAGCCTTTGCCAATATACTGAGCGATGTGTACCCTATAACTAAATTAGATTTCTCATTTATTAAAGGGTTGGTGCATTTCCAGTTTAGGGGCACAGATTTGGGTGTCAAAGAGCCTGGGTTCCGATCCTGATTTTGCCCCCCTTTCAGCTGTATCACCTTGGCTAATGAACTGTTGGCTCTGCGCTGGTTTTGTAATCTGTAAAATGGAGATAATAATGGTTCTCTTACCTTAGGGTTGGTTGTAAGCATACCTGGCACAAAGCAAATGCTCAAAATACCTGGCGATATGAATCTGCAAAAGTGGCAGCCAGTGTCCTGCTAAAGTGACCTCTTCATAATTTCAAGGAGGAGACTCTTAGATCTTGCACTTGGAGATTTGTTTGTTCTATTAGTTCAGCATTTTATACATGTCGGCTGTCCAGTCTGTAAGGTATTCTTCTTCATCTTCTTAAAAATCTCTATTCTCACACAAACATATGTCTCCCTCTTTACTGTAGTTGCTATTCTCTGAACTTTCCCAAGCTCCATTACATCTGCTTTGAAGGCAAGTGACCTGGAATTATTCAAGGGATGTTCGCCCTAAAGGCAGGAAGATGGACTGAATAATTTATTACGTACGGTATCTTCTGGCAATATGAATCTGCAATGACTCTTTGGTTAAGGGAATTGTCTTTTTCAGACTGCCTCATGGATTGGCAGAGATCTCTTTATAACACTAGAGGTCACTGTTAAAGCAATATTTCAAAAACATAATCCTTGCACCAGCAATAAAATTGAGAAAGAATCCTTCAGAACGCAGCAAGTGAAAGGATAGTTTGACGACAACAGCTGGGATTTTATCAAGTTTCTAAATTGAAATCCACTTCTACTGTCCTCTTGTTTCTCACCCCTAGAAAACAATTCCATTTTCCCTGTGGTTGTAAGACCTCTGCCTGAGGAGGATCCGAGACTGGAAAGACGGCTTGGGTGTGGACTGCTGACTTCTAAATCAGCCTCTCCTGCTCTGACACAGGACACAGGCGAAGCTGCCTTCTGGATTCCTGACTATCCTCAACCCATTTCCACTTGTCAGCCCCCCTGCTGGCACCTTCAACTCAAAACCGGTCCAACAGGATCTGCTTTCTACTTCCCTCTTCCCCTCCACTTTCAGATCCACACAGATTCAACTTCTTTACTGGTGATTAAGGCCAGATTTAACCTACACTCTCAGGTCTTCATTCCCCAAGTCTTGTTGAGTCTATGTCCTAATTGCTTTGGGAATATTTCCTCTTCTGCAAAATCAGAATGACAAAAGTAAACACTGCATAGAGTTGTGGGGACTAAATAAGGCCACCACTAGGCAGCTACCAAGGAGCCTAGGGCTCGGGGTTAGACCCGCCTTGTGCCAGATCCCACGCCTCTCCCAGCAGCCATCAGAGGGACCCCATAAACCTGTCCAGCTCCTATCAAGATCCCCAGATCCCTCACCATCTGGCTTGTAACCATCGGGACTAACCATCATGTCCCTGCTCCCTGCCTGTGTCCATCACCAACGACAAGATCCAGGACTCTCAGGTCATTTCTCACCCCAGGAGTCTAATCCCCACATGCACTGATGTGACAGACAGACAAAGGGGCCATCGTCATCTCTCCGGTCGACCCCACTCCCTCCCTTACACTTAAAACACCCGAACTACCTTGCTGCTTCAGTGCTGTGTCCTTCTTTGCCTGGAATGCCCTCCCTTTCCCGTCTGCCTGCTCAGCTCCTAGCCACCCTTTAAAGCCCTCTTCAGGCCAACACCTCCTCCCCCTGCAGAATTCATTACTGCCTCCTCTGAGCTGTCTTTCTTATAGATATTTCTATTAGGAACTACATCTGACATATTATTTGTCTATATACTTTCTGCCCACTTCCTGAAGATGATTTTCTCCTCTTCCTATCGGCCTCTCCTACTTGGTGTAAACTCTTTTTTCTCTTTAAGGCCTAGTGTTTGTTGAGTTGAGATCAAGTCTGTGATCTCGGCCATATTTGTTCACAGCCCTCTGGGATTCATGCTTCTTTGTCTGGAAGAGGAAATAGACCATCACTCCATGAGAGAAGGCACTGTATTGATTATTACTCACTTCTATATACCTAGCATTTGGCTTGTAGGACGTGCTTAATCAACATTTGCTGAATGATTGCTTGAGAATCTGCACTCCCCTCTGGAGAGCACAAGGCCAGTTTGGGTGGGGCTGTGTGAAGTCACATGGGTACAATGTATTTTCCTGTAACATCCATTTTACTTGAAGATTTGAGGGGAAAAATATTAAGGAATCTAACTATGTATGTATGTAACCTAAATTACATATTAAAGCAAACATATTGTGAGCAAGAATATTAAATTCACAAGAACTGTAAAGACAAAATAGGACATTTAAAAGAAATTATGAGTGGGTGGATGGTCCCTCTGGGCTGCTCCTTCTGGGCCCTCAGAGGTCAGAGTCTGTTCTCTTCTGCCTGCCTGTTAAGCTGCTTCTGTGGGAACCTTTCGGAGGGCTGCCTTCCCCTCATGCCGCTTTGCATCGTCCATGCACATGCAGGTGCTGTCGGAAGGGAACGGCTGCCCCCCGACACCCAAACTCACCCCGTGTCCATTCAGTAGCCAGGGTTCCCTCCTGCCATCCCTCACCAACCCCCTCGGATCCGTTCTCACTCCCCCAAAATGTAACACCCGCTTTAGTAGATGTTTGCTGACTTAGGAGCTGCCTACCATGTTGATCCCGCTCCTACCTAGGAGACCTGGTTATGGTGTGAGTCTTGCTGGAAGGCAGGACCCTGCCTGTCACCACGTGATCTTTGGCTGCAGTTTCAATGACTTGATGCCCTTGGTTTCATGATCCAGATGACTTCTGTCCATTCTTTGAGCTACTGAGTAGCTTTACAGTAAAATTATTTCCTGCTTAAGTTGACTAGATTTCTGTTGCTTCCAAATAAGAACCCCAACTCACCTTACACACACACTCACTCATACACGGAGTGCTTTTTTTTTTAATGAACATTTAGTGACGATTGTACTGGAGCAAGCACTATGCTAAAACTTTACATGCCTTGTCTTAGTGAATTCCCACAGCAACCTAATGAAAAATGTAGTATCTGGATTCTACATATGAACAAACAAACACTAAAGGGTTAAATGCTTGGCCAAAGGTCACACCACTTACTAAGTGCTTGAGGCAGGATTTGAACCCAGGGACTCTGACTCAGCGCACCCCATACTCATCACAAAAATGTATTGCCTTACGCCCTGGTCCTTAACTGTTCTCAAATCCTCACTTCCTTCATGAGGCCTTCCTGTCCACTCCGACACACACGGAAGGATCCCCTCCTCAGCGCCCACAGCGCTCACTGTTGATACCAAGGAGTTCAGCCCACGTCAATATTCTGTGCCTTTATTTCAGTTCAATACACTGCACAGCAATATATTGTTCTACTGTTTAGTAGCTTCACACAGACTCACTTTTCCTCCTCAATTCATTTCCCCTTCCCTAGAACAATCTACTGCCTCTTTTGTATGCTGCTTTAGCAACAAAGAGTTAGGCCAAATGGGGTAGTTTAACATCCTAAGTCTCTGTCCACGGCATGGCAGGACTCAATGAAGACTGGGGACTGGTGTTTTTGAGGTTCATTCAGTTACACTCGAACTGAATTCTCAGCACTTACAGCACAAATGATAGGTGCACATGGACTTTAGGGCCAGACTAGCTCAGCGCATTCTAGTTCTGTCACTTTGCAACCCAAACAAACGACTTGCTTACGGAGCTGTTTCTTCACTTGTACAAATGGAGAAAACCCCTAAAACTCATGTTTGTGGTGAGCATTAAAGCCATTAGTGAGCCTCAAATGCTCGGTGTGATGTCCATTTCCCTCACCCATGATGCCTCGTTAAGACACATCTGTGAATCATTTTCTTTTAAACAAAATCAGACAAAGCAGGGTTTCTTTCCTTGACATCACTGACACTTGAAGCCGGATAACTTTTTGTAGTGGCCTGTCCTGGGCATTGAGGCAGGCTTGGCTGCATCCTGGCCCTGCCCTCTATCCCCTAAATACCAGCAGCAAGCACACCCCCTCCCTCCCCCAGGCCTGACAACCCAAAAGGTCTCCAGACAGTGCCAATGTCACCCTGGTTAGGGACCACTGCGCTAAGGGGTATGAAGGCATGCTGTAGGATGTGCAGCCTATATAAATGACACACTATTTAGCAATTTATATAAAAATCATTTACAACTGAAAACATCCTACTTGCAGCTTAGGTATGTAGCTAAAGCCTTGGGGACCAGGTAGGGGCAACAGAACTGGCGAAGAGCCCTCGGCTTCTCCTTGGGGAAGGAAATTTCTTTTGTCCTTTTGCCTAAACTGCGCCTGCTTCGTTTGCTGGGGCAGCGGGAGGCTGGGTCCAGCGCACCCCAAAGCAGAGAAGTGTCCTGAAAGATTTAAGCTATTTTCCTCTTCCTATTTGAAGTCAAGATGTTAAAAAAGTGAAGGGAGATCATTTTCTGAGATGATACAAAAGTCCTTCTTCTTAGACTGCTATAGTATCTTGGTAAATGTTGGGGGAAAAAATCTGACTTGATTAGTTATAATCAATAAGTAAAATCATTCATCATCTGACCAGACACCCAAAGTGAGCTTTTTGAAGAAAATGACAGATTGCTCTTTCTTGGCATTTAAACATTTTCAGGAATCCAGCTTTAAAATTTTAATAGGAAAAAAGGTATTAATTTACAGTGAAGGTTTAAATATTCCTACATATAGCTACATTTATCCATTTTGTAAAACAGCTGTTTTTCTCTTGCTTCCTTTGCCATTTCATAAAATACAGAATTTCAAAAGTGAAAAACACTTTTGAGGTTTTTAAGGAGTTTTTAATCTTTGTGTGTCATTGACCACTCTGGTATTCTTGTAAAGCCTTCTCACTTCAGAATATTTTAAAGGCATAAGGTTCCAGGAATGTCAATCATGTTAAATAGTTATAAATACATATTTTTTTTATCATTACTTTAAAAATTGTGATAAATGCATAAAACTTAAAATTTGCCATCTTAACCATTTTTAAATGTACTGTTAGGTGTTCATTAAGTAGATTCGCATTGTTGTGCAACAGTCACCACCATCCATCTCCTGAATTTCTTCATCTTACAAATCTGAAGCTCTATACCCATTAAGCAACAACTCCCCATTGTCCCTTCCCTCTGCTCAAGCCCCTTAACCACCATTCTACTTTCTGTCTCTATGAATTTGATTGTTGTAAATACCTCACAGAAGTGGAATCATACAATATGGATCCTTTTTTGGCTGGCTTATTTCACTTTGCATAAGGTCCTTAAGATTCATCCATATTATAGTGTGTGCCAGCATTTCCTTCCATTTTATGGCTGAATAATAGTCTAGTGTGTGTTTATACCCCATTTTGTGTTTTGATGAACGTTTGTGTTTTTTCTAGTTTTTGGCAATTGTGAATAATGCTGGTCTGCACAGGGGTATACAGGTATTTGTCTGAGTCTCTGTTTTCAATTCTTTTTATACTCAGAAGTGGAATTGTCAGATCATATAGTAGTTCTGTTTTTAAATTTTTGAGGAACCTCCTGCTGTTTTCCTAACGGCAGTACCATCTTACACTCCCACCAACAGTGCATATTTCAATTTCTTCACATCTTCCCCATCACTTGTTATTTTGTTGTTTTTAAAAAATAGTACCATCCTAATGGGTATGAGGTTTAGTTTTCAACAATTTTATAAAAAGTTGTGATATGGCAATACACACACACACACACACACACACACACACATATATATACACATGCTTTTTAGTAACATATTGGTTTTAAAAAAACTCACAGCAGGTCTAATAACTACCATAATTTCAAAGTAATAATGAGCCTAAACAATATTTCAAGATATCTTTAACAACTGCCATAGAATATGAAGATACCTGTGTTGTTTTGTTTTGTTTTTGGTGCAAAGCACAGCTATACATAGCTCGTACTGCTGTAGTCTGTTGCCTGCATTCACAATGGAAGGAAATGCGCTTTCTCTGCTAGTGAGTAATGGAAATAAAATGCAATATTTTCCCCATCCAAGTTTATAGACCCCACCTTTGGTTAAGGATAAGAACTTAAGGTTAAGAACTACTAATTTAATTTCTCTCTGGTTTTTCAGGCGAACATAGTGAGGCCCCAGGGCTAAGTGACATATAGTCACAGAGTCAGTAGCAGAGCCAGGACTAGAGCTCACTCTCTCAATTCCTAATCCTGTGGGTTCCTTATCTTGTATATCCCATGTACAATGATCCACATAGAATGCATCTCTCACTCATTTCTTTGCATGTGGTAGGTCTCAGGAAACAGTGGATGAAAAGCAAGAGACCAAAGCTATACACCTGATCAGTCCCCTTTGCTTAGAGTCTTGCTGAAATTTTTCTATCCAGCAGCAAGGTAGAAATTATAATTTCATTTATATGGACAAAGAAAAGATTAAAAATCAGAGGTGTTGTTTTGGTTCCAACATAAATATATAAAAAACATTTTTTTCCAAATGAATTAATGAAATCTGGATCTTTTTAAAAGTTACATGATATTCAGACAAAGGTCTTATAAAATAGTTCCAGATTTCAAACTATTTTTAAAAATATTGTTATCATTAAGCTGTGTTTTGGAGGGTATCTGTTCTTACCTGTTTAGTTTCTAAGACATAAGCCGGGTACTGTTAAGAATGGACTTGCCCCAGCCTGAAAGCCAAAGACACAGAAGTGAAGAGCCAAAGGCACTAAGAAAATGAACTCAGCGTTCCCTTACATTTCCTAGGGATCTTTAGAGCCCTCTTTACCATCTAAAAGAAGTTGCTTGATTTTGCTAGTAATTTTAACTTTGTTCTGAAAACTTGGGGTAATTTACAATGAAAACTTAGCCGACAATTCTTCTAAAGCAGATGTATTTCGATGATTGCATGTATTTCAATTGATTTGTCATTTGTATGATACCAGCCCTGCTGCAATAGAGTTCGGAAAGCCAGTTTTTCTGGTCCATAATGGGCTGGTTGATACAGCCAACTATCTGTTCCTTTGACTGTGAGAGAAGCTACAAAAGCTTTCAAGCTGTCTGTTTGCTTCAGTTTCATCTGTCCACCAACAGGACGCTTACCTACTCGTTTGCCAAATGGCTGGCTGATATTTGTTCATGGCAGGGAATTACCTCCACTTCTGGCAGGTTTGTGGACTTGGCGTGTCTAGCTTTTATCTGGGGCGCAGGGCCAAGTCTCCTAAGAAGTTTTACCTGTGTCGAGGCCAAAGGATGGCTGTTCTTTTGTCTAAACAGATGGACTGTTCCCTAAAAAGACTGTATACTCACTGGCAGAGAGAAACATTGGGATAATTTAGCATCATTTTTATTTTGTTTTCTTGGCTTTGGTGAATGATATGAAAGCCCCTTCAGAGCTTCAGGCTCCTAGCTTCTTAGGCCTGATGCTTGCTCTCCGGCTTATAAGTCACATTTGATCCATAAAACCTATTTATATGATGCAAGTCCAATTTTACTTTTCTGTATTTGACAATTTCAAGGTGTTTTAAGATGAATACAGGCACACATTTTCCCAAGGCAAGGGAATAACTCACAGGTTTGCCAATACTCATGTGGTGCTGTGCTTAAGAAATCTGCTGTTCTTTTTTTTTTTTTTTTTTTAATAATTTATTTTATTTTAGTATCATTAACCTACAATTACATGGGCAATACCGTGATGATTGAACTCCCCCCATCACCAGGTCCCCCCCACCAACCCCACCACAGTCACTGTCCATCAGCGTAGTGAGATGAGAATCGCTACTTGTCTTCTCTGAGCTGTACAGTACCCCCCGTGCCCCCCCACCCTATGTCTGCCAATCGTAATGCCCCTTTTACCCTCTTATCCCTCCCTTCCCATCCATCTCCCCAGTCCCTTTCCCTTTGGTAACT
>JAQQAC010013566.1:12723994-12745644 GCA_029783875.1 Phataginus tricuspis
TTCTCTTTTTCTCTTAATGAGTCTGGCTAGGGGTTTATCTATTTTGTTTATTTTTTCAAAGAACCAGCTTTTGGTTTCATTGATTTTTTCTATTGTTTTATTCTTCTCAATTTTATTTATTTCTTCTCTGATCTTTATTATGTCTCTCCTTCTGGTAACTTTGGGCCTCATTTGTTCTTCTTTTTCCAATTTCAATAATTGTGTCCTTAGACTGTTCATTTTGGAATGTTCTTCCTTCTTTAAATGGGCCTGGATTGCAATGTACTTTCCTCTTAAGACTGCCTTCGCTGCGTCCCACAGAAGTTGTGGCTTTATGTTGTTGTTGTCATTAGTCTCCATATATTCTTTGATTTCTGTTTTGATTTGGTCGTTAACCCATTGATTCATTAGGAGAATGTTGTTAAGTCTCCATGTATTTGTGAGCCTTTTTGATTTCTTTCTGAAATTTATTTCTAATTTTATACCTTTGTGATCTGAGAAGTTGGTTGGTAAGATTTCAATATTTTTGAATTTACTGAGGTTATTTTTGTGGCCTAGAATGTGGTCTATTCTGGAAAATGTTTCATGTGCACTTGAGAAGAATGTGTATCCTGCTGCTTTTGGGTGCAGAGTTCTGTAGATATCTGTTAGGTCCATCTGTTCTAGTGTGTTGTTCAATGCCTCTGTGTCTTTACTTATCCTCTGCCTGGTTGATCTATCCTTTGGAGTGAGTGGCGTGTTAAAGTCTCCTAGAATTATTGCATTGCTGTCTATTTCCTCCTTCACTTCTGTTAGTATTTGTTTCACATATGCTGATGCTCCTGTGTTGGGTGCATATATGTTTATAATGGTTATATCTTCTTGTTGGACTGACCCCTTTATCATTATGTAATGTCCATCTTTATCTCTTGCTACTTTCTTCATTTTGAAGTCTATTTTATCTGATACAAGTACTGCAACACCTGCTTTTTTCTCTTTGTTGTTTGCTTGAAATATTTTTTTCCATCCCTTCACTTTTAGTCTGTGTATATCTTTGGGTTTAAGGTGAGTCTCTTGTAAGCAGCATATAGATGGGTCTTGCTTTTTTATCCACTCTGTTACTCTGTGTCTTTTGATTGGTGCATTCAGTTCATTTACATTTAGGGTGATTATTGATAGATATGTACTTATTGCCATTGCAGGCTTTAGATTCGTGGTTACCAAAGGTTCAAGGGTTGCTTCTTTACTATCTAAGAATCTAACTTAACTTTCTTGTTAAGTTATTGTGTGCGCCGTCTGATGTTTCTTTATCTCTCCCTTCCTATTCTTCCTCCTCTTTTCTTTATATATTAGGTGTTTTATTCTTTGCCTTTAGTTAGTATTTGGGTGGTCTGCTTTCTTTGCTATGCTTTTATTTTCTCTGGTGACATCTTTTTAGTCTTAGGGATGTTCCCCTCTAGATCAGTCCGTTTAAGATATTCTGTAGTGGTGGTTTATGGGTGGCAAATTCTCTCAACTTTCTTTTATCTTGAAATTGTTTAATCCCTCCGTCATATTTAAATGATAATCGTGCTGGATACAATATTCTTGGTTCGAGGCCCTTCTGTTTCATTATGTTAAATATATCATGCCATTCTCTTCTGGCCTGTAAGGTTTCTGTTGAGAAGTCTGATGACAGTCTGATAGGTTTTCCTTTGTAGGTGATCTTTTTCCTCTCTCTAGCTGCCTTTAATACTCTGTCCTTGTCTTTGATCTTTGCCATCTTGATTATTATGTGTCTTGGTGTTGTCTTCTTTGGGTCCCTTGTGTTGGGAGATCTGTGGGCTTCCGTGGACTGTGAGACTATTTCCTTCCCCAGCGTGGGGAAGTTTTCGGCAATTATTTCTTCAAAGACACTTTCTATCCCTTTTTCTCTCTCTTCTTCCTCTGGTACTCCTATAATGCGAATATTGCTATGCTTTGATTGGTCACAGAGTTCTCTTAATATTCTTTCATTCTTAGAGATCCTTTTATCTCTCTTTGCCTCAGCTTCTTTGTATTCCTGGTCCCTGTCTTGTAATTCCTTGATCGTGTCTTGAACCTGATTCAATCTGCTGTTGAGCCCTTCGATGGCTTGTTTCATTTCTGCATTGTCTTTCCTCACTTCCCTCACTTCCTCCCTCAGCTCTTGCACATTTTTCTGTAGATCTGTCAGCATGGCTATGACTTTTATTCTGAATTCTTTTTCTGGAAGACTGTGAATGTCCATTTCTCCAGATTCTTTCTCTGGCGTGGTGTTTGTCTGAAGCTTTGTCTGTATCATATTCTTCTGTCTTCTCATGACTGTAGAATTGGTTGTTGGTAGCAAGGAGAGATAAGAAAGGAGAGACAAGAAAAAAAAAAGAGATTTCTACTAATAATATAAAAGTATAAGGAGAGAGAGAGAAGGGAAAAGAAAAGAAAGAAAAAGAAAAGGCAGCAACACCTAAAAGAAAACAGCAAGAACAACAACAAAACAAAACAAAACAAGACAAAACAAAACAAAACAAAACAAAACAAAACAAAAAAAAACACCAAAAAGCCCACCGGGGTGGTTTCTGTGCGAATGCTGTAGGTGGCGCTATTGCTCCGCTATTCCAGAGCCGCGGCCACGTCGCTCCACATGGCCCTTTAAATCTGTGGCCGGGTGAGAATGGATGGGAGGCTGTTGAAAGAGAGGGAAAGAAAAAAAGGAAAAGAAAGGGGAGAAAAAACAAAACAAAACAAAACAAAACAAAACAAAACAAAAAAAAAAGCCACCGGGCGTGGGTTCTGCGCGAGTGCTGTAGGTGGCGCTGTTGCTCCACTATTCCAGCGCCACTATAGTTCTAGCTGGGTTGGAAACAATGGGAAGCTGTTGATCTCCGTGAGGGTCTCAATGGCGGGCACTCTTTCCCAGTCGCCAGCTACGGGGTCCAAAGCTCCCCAGGACTCCCAGCGTGCTGGGCTCAGTTCGCGGGGCTATCCGGCCCCTCTACTGAGCTCCTGTCTCTTTAAGACCGCTGGGGTAGAGCGCGCGCTTTTCTTCCCCTTTTTCTCCTTTCTTTTTCCTTCCCGGAGCCTGCCGCGGGCAACTTGCACGTTCCCGGCTGGGACCCTGTGCCCTCTGTCCCTCCAATCTCCGCTACACCGCAGATCTCCACTCCCTCCTGGCTCTGAATCCTCTCCTCCCGCCGGAGCGCTGGGGGAGAGGGGCGCTCGGTCCGCTCGCGGCTCCGTACCTTACCCGCCTTGCCGGAACTCCCGCCGGAGTGCTGGGGTGGAGGGGCGCTCCGGGCGCAGACTTCCCCTGGCTCCCGGCTCTGAATCCTCTCCTCCCGCCGGAGCGCTGGGGGAGAGGAGCGCTCGGTCTGCTCGCGGCTCCGTACCTTACCCGCCTTGCCGAGACTCCCGCCGGAGTGCTGGGGTGCAGGGGCGCTCTCGTCTCGCTGGATCGTGTTTCCGTCCCGCCTCGCCGGGTGCTGAGTCCTCTGTCCGGCGTGTCTGGCCGCTGGAGCTCTGGGGGGGGGAGCGCTCGGTCCCACCGGATCGCCGCCCGTCCGCCTCACCGGCTGCCAAGTTCTCACAGGTGTAGCTGTACGCTGTGCACTTTCCTGTGTATTCTGGTCTCTCTTTTAGGGATAGTTGTATTTGCTGTATTTTCGTGAATAAATATAATGTTGGGAGGAATTTTTCTGCTAGTCCGTTCAAGACGCCATATTCCCGGAAGCAGAAATCTGCTGTTCTTAAAACACGTCCGACAAGAGCGCTGAGCACGGTGGCATATACCCAACTCTGGTTTTAAGGTATGGAATTATCATTGTATTTGATCTCCCAGGCAGCTGTTTTCTTTTTTCTTTTTTTCTTGGCACCAGAATAGGCCTGTCTGCTAAAAATTATGAAAAAATGTGGCCCTGGATTCCACTGTATTCTGCCAGATCATTGACATTCTAAGCAGGTTAATGCAAATCTCTCTTTAATCAGGCCTGCTCCTGTGTATTTCCAGACTGAAAGATTATAATAATAAAAGAAGTCAATGGGTTCTGCCTAAACCTTAGGAGATTAATTCCAATGGGTTGTGAAGCCTACTGGGAAACCTGGTGAGGGGTCCTAGTGGTATTTTCAACTGTGAATCTTTGTATTCCAGATAATTTCTGATAAGAGAGAGCTGCTGAACAAAGATGAGATTCCCCCCAGTAGTGGCGTGCCACCCACCACACACACACATTTTAGGAGGGTCCATGAAGGGAAAGGGAGGGTGGGGCCCACACTCTGTTTATTTGGAATGATTTGAAAAGCAGGACAATTTCCCTTTACTCCTCCCCTTCTGCCCACCCCAATTCCTCAGATGTTGCAGCTCTAGTAATACCACCATCCTTTCCCTCTGCTTTCTTTGAAACACCTCCTGCTCCTGAGACACCGTCAGTGTGGTTGATATCACTGATTCCCTTCCTCCTCGCAGGCCAGCCGTGAGCAAAGCAAGGGAGAAATGGGGCCTGGGGACGTTCTTGAGTTAAATGATCATTTTGACCGTTTACTCATACATTGCCAGTTTCTCCTGCTGCAGCACTGTTTTAGGGGCTGGGATACAGTGGTATGGGGTGAATGAGGAAAAAACCCTTCTCTAATGGGCTCACAATCTGGTCAGGAGAGAAATAAACAAATTACAGCACAGAGTAAGTTCCTACAGTGATAAATGCTATGGTGGAATAAAGTACCTATCTGGTTTTGGAACCCCAAATTTAGACTTTTAGTTCTGCCCCACTGGCTGCCTGGCTAGGGCATCCTGGTTCAAGGCTTTGCTCCCATGCTTCCCTGTTCTGGATTGCTCTTTCTGCAGATTTCCACAGTGCACTCTTAGAGAAGGCTTCCCTTACCACCACATTTATGTTACACACACACACACACATATACATATATATATATATACCTTGAACTATTGGCAAATAAGTTGCAGGCATTTTGATGCTCCACCCTGAAATACTTCAGCATTTATTTCTTAAGAACAAAACAATTTTCATATGTGCCACAATACTGGAAATAGGGCTCTTGGAATCTGACTCCCCTGGAGCCAAGCAGTGCAACCAGCCCCTGGACACAGAGCTGAGGCCTTCATAACATGGCCTCTGGGGCTCTGTGAGTCAGATGAGGAGGCATTTGCTGTGGGGGATGCAATGCGCCCGTGTCCATTGATGTTCCACTAAAAACCCAGTGAGCTCTGTGGTTGTAAGTGCGCTGTTCGTAGAGATGTCTTTCCTTTGGCCTGTGTAGAAGGGGTGGAGATAAGAATACCCATCTCCCCGTTTTATTCCTGAGGAGCATTACAAGCAGGACCAGCTTCACGGGCCCTGCAGTCACACAGAGTCCTGTGCTTGGAAGGGCCCAGTGCTTGTTCAATGCCATGTACTGCTGTCTTGAAATTCTTCATAATTTTGAACAAGGGACCCCACATTTTCAAACCCAGGCTTCATACTTACCACACAGCGGGCACAGGAATTTTAATAATTAAGAAACTTACTGTATACCATCAGCAGCTGTTTGTAAAGAACCTCAAAACCCCAATACAAACAGGAGATTGAGATCCACACAGACTACTTTGAACCTGAATGCGACGGGGACTCAGTTGTCAGAGCATATCTTGTCAGAATGGTACCATTTTCACAGCCAGCCTGCAGGCATTCTTCAGGCTGCTTCTGGGCAGGCTGTGGTTCACAGCACCCACCCACCTCAAGGCGGATCCAGTCTGAGGCTTAAACATGGCTCCACCCAGACCAGCTTCTGTATCCATGGCCACACTAACAGGGCCTGATAACTTCTGTTTCGCTATAAACGTTTCACTGACAATTGATGTGTGTTTTAAAACTATCAGTGATTCTAGACCCAAATACCAGTTTAAGGGAACTACAGAGGGCAGAGAATTCCGAACCACACCCCGGGAATGCCATCAGCAAAATCCAGCCTGGACAACTCTCAGGACATACAGTTGGTTCCTTCATCAAATAAACTGTGAGACTTAAAAGAGAGAAAGAGGTAAAGGGGGGATTTGTAGAGGCTTCAAGAACGCACCAACCAATCACCCTAAGCATTCAGGTGGGCTGCCCAAGGACTATGGGTTGGGGAAGATGCCACCTTGATGGTGGCCAGCAACAGAGACAGCTCTTCTGCGTGTAGTGATGTGCCATCCAAGGAACATAAGGTCTTCTCCTTTTCGTGCTTTTCCTTCCCAGGTGCAGCCTGTAATGCTGATGACACTGGCAGATCTGTGCCTCTGCCTGCTAGGACTTCCCTCCCCGGGAGGCCATCTGCAGGGGGGTCTAGGTGACCTGCTGATGGAGCTCCAGCTGGCCAGGGACTTAGTTTTGCTACTGATTATAAACTCTATTTTCTGTGCAATTAGTCAGACTACAGTTTTCACTGTGTTTGGCTGGCAGAATGAGTTAAATAGAAAGTAAGGTTTTTTAAAAAATGTGTGTGGGTCTTATTCAGATCCTGATTTTTTTTTTAATGTAAAATGTACAATTATGAAACAATTTGAAATTTGAACATGGTTTTTTAGGATGTACTGTTGTTTTTTTTAGCTGTGGTCATGTATTATGGTTATTTTTTAACAATCCTTGTCTATTTGAGACACATGCAGGAATATTTAGGGATGAAATGATAGGATGTTTTGGGGGGCAGAATCGTCCACAGCTTACTGGTTCCTGGGGCTGGGTGACTGGTACATGAGGTCTTGTTATACTATTTTGTTTACTTTTGTATATAGTCAAATTCTTCATAATAAGAATTTAAAGAAACGACTGGTTGAGGTAGTATTGGATTATAACCAAAAGCATAAAATAAATGTCCATGAATCAATAGTGTCATAAATAAATGATTGAATAAATAAGTGGAGAAGCAGAAATCAAAGCAGAATAACTCCAAATAATTAACGTAGATCCCTGCCCTCAAGGAGGTGGAGCGGAACTCCCTGTTCAACTGTGGCTTGGTTTAGTGACTTTCTTCCTTGCACGATGATGGAAAAGGGAGAGGGAAAGAGCGGCTTCATGGTAGACAAATCTGAGAAACACCACCGCAGCCAGGTGGTCAGATCAGCCGTAACAGGAGTCAGACGCATCGCCAGCATGTGCCTTGGATAGGATGTGATGACAATGGCTCTTTGCCTCTGTGGTCTTCCCCCTAGAACACATTAACCTGATCCAGTCTTGACAGAAATATCAGGCACATCCGAATGGAGGGCCATCCCACAACATACCTAACCCATGCTCTTCAAAAGTGTCACGTTCATCAAAAACAAGTGAAATCAGAGAAATGGTCACAGCCAAGAAGAGCCGAAGGAGACACACGACAGCCACAGTAACGTGGGGTCCTGGGTGGGATCCTAGAATAGAGAGCAGACATCAGGTACTGACTAAGAAAATATGAATAATTCCATAATTATTCAGTTAATAATAATGTATCAGTCTTGGTTCTCTAATACTAAAAAATGTGCTATTCCATAAGATATTAATCGCAGAGGAAATTAGGCATATGGGAACTCGGTGCTGTCTTTACAATAGTTCTGTAAATCTAAACCTGTCCTAAAATAGAAAGCATATTAAAAAAAACAGAACTGTTGGTGATTGGCTCTAGATAGTATGATGTACTGCGGTTCTTAGAAGTTCTTATTTCTTCTTTGAATGTTCTTTTGCCCCAGAAATCCCACAGTCCTTAGCTAAAGACTGTTTTAAATGTATTTATGAGAAAAGAAATTGTAAGTGACTGGAAATTGATATTTCATAGGCATTCCTCTCAAGTTTGAAGCCTCTATGTTTCAGGAGAAGGAACAGGCTGCTATTAACTTCAAACTTATTCCTAGTTTCCACCTCAGGGTTGCAGATATACTGGCAGACCTGCATCTCCTGAGGGCTGGAGTGAGGGAGGATAGGGAAAAAACTGTGTGGTTCACACAATAATATTGTTTTCCAACCACTCAGGCAGATTGGGCCTAGACCCCCTCCCCTGCCTCTGCTGAAGCTCCTTTCATTTATACCTATGTCACTGTAGAGAGAAAACATTTTTCTGGGAGAACTTTCTTGAAGACTTTAATGGTAATTGTAATATAGGAAAGGTGGTGAGGTTAGGGGATGAAGTTAAATTATGCAGAGAAAACATATTTCTTTACTTTTACTCAAAATAGAGAGGGAGAAGTATTCTAAGAACAGCAAATCCAAAGGCTCTTCCTTCACAAATGGTTCCCTTTGCTTGACTGTCAGCCTCTTGCTAAGGCATTTAGGATGTATCTCGTGCTTTCACTACCTGATAAACTCTTTGTCTAGAAAGATACTCTATGCCAGCATTGTGTGACTCTTGAGCACCGAAATGATCATTTTGTTACTTCTGGTGGCTGAGAAAATGCAGCTCAATACCCCAAGAAGGCCCAGTGGGGCTTGGAAAACAACCTACTGTTAGGGGCACAGCCAGGAAGAGGGTAGTCCCTTAGGTGGTGACGTTGTTCCTGCAGGGACATAGTTGACTTAACATCTGCAAAAGCAATTTATTTTTTTAAAGAAAGAAAATGTTAAGAGTTTTTGGATCAATTTTCCAGTGTCTTTGGAAGCTCTAAGTGTTGTTTTTCCTAAACATATTCTTTGGAGAAGTCTGGAGAGGACAGAAAAGTGGTCCAAGTGCATACAGATGATAAACCCACAGTTCCCATCCATAGTAGCAGAGAAATCATCTTGAGTCAAGCAGGGAAACTCTGAGATAGAAGAGACCTGGAGATAATGTGGGGAATAAAAGTCCTTGAGGCAAAATGATGGGCAGCTCCCAGGAGAGCGACAAAATGGTATTGAGTCCTGTCTTCCCCCAAAGAGGAACATTTTTTAAATGGCAGCAAAGTAGATATTGAGTTAGGCAATCAATCAAGCCATGGCATAAGTTGTTCTGATTTTCTGCAGTTTTCTTCACTGCATCTAAAGTCATTCAATGACATTGGAAAGAACTGCAAAAGACATAAGTGAACATTCATCTTCTCTTGAGACAGGGAAATCCTTTCTGAATACAGGAAGAGGGAATATAAGGGGAAAGATCAATGCATTCGGCAAGGTAAAAACTAAAAATGTGTGTATATATATTTTTAAAACCACCGTAAACAACATTAAAAGGCAAATGACAACCTTGAAGAATGTTTCCAACACCCATAGCAGATATAAGATTTAAAATCTTAATAAGTAAGGATCTCTTATAAATAAAAGAGAGTGCCCTAATAGAAAAAAAATGTATTAATATCCAAATTAGCAATCTTGAAAAGAAATCTGCAAATAGCTAATACTATTATGAAAAAAAATTCTATGAAACTAATAAACGAGGAAATGCACATTCAAACAATCTTGAGAGAACACTTTCCCCAAATAATTGCAAAGAAAAATATAATGAGCATTGGTAAGTGTTCATAAGAAAATAGCACTTCCATATATGCAGAATATAATATAATATATGTTTCTGAAACTTGGCAATATATGTTTGAAAAGCCTTTAAAGTAAGTTTTACCTTTGGCCTCAGAATTATTGTAAAGAATAATTAAGCATGTGTACAAAAGTATGTATTCAAGGATGTGCAACTCAGTATATTTGTGACAGCAAAAAAAGCCCCGAGTTGGAATGATATCCATCAGTAGGGAATAGGTTCAGTAAACTAAACTGTAGCATGAGCATGTGTTACAAGCAGGCACGCTGGGCTGCCTCGGCTCTAATGCTGGCTTGCCTCTTATTAGCTGTGTGGCTTCTCTGTGCTTCAGTTGCCATCCTTGTGAAATAAAGATAATTTTTGCAGCATCTGCCTCATTCTGTTATTGTGAGGCTTAAATGAGTTACTCTATGTTAAGTGTCTGCTCTTTTCTAAGTGTTAGCTGCTGTTATTATTATTATCCTGTCTGTGGGATACAACATGGTCATTAAATACCTTGTAGGAGAACATCTAAATACATGAAAAAATGGATGTGATGTATGAAGCTAAAAAAACAAAAGCAGATTGCAAAAGAATATCCATAATACTGATAATGACTTTATAAGTACATAACACATACATAGGCAAAGAAAAAAGACAGGCCACAAACCCAATCAATATTAACAGCCTTTATTTCTGGATGACTTTTCCTTCTTCTTAATCTTTTTCAATATTTTACAAATTTCAATCATAACAATATTTTTCCTTTTAATCAAAAATTCAGAAAACGCAAATCTGTTTTTAAAGGAGCATTAATTAGTTGTAAGCCTGTTGCACATTCCCTTGCCTACAGTGGCTGGGTGAGGTGGAGCATCTTTCCTGTTCCTTTGTTAAACTTTTACATTTTATTCTACCCTGTAGTCGATATCCCTGCCTTTTCCTTTCTCTGGTCCCAGGTTGGGCTCCATTCTGTTCCTGGAGGAGCAGATGAAGGGGCAGGATTCTGGGTCTGAAGAATGGGGGCCTCTGCTGGCCTCTCTTCGCTCAGCCGTGGAAGGTTGAGAAGCCCGCTTCTAACAGAGCGGGGCCTGGCGTTAGATTTGAATTTGCAATGTTAAAATACTCATTTTCCAGTTGCCATGATGAATAGCAAGAATTATTACACAGGTAGCATTAATTCCCACCTCTACCTTTGACAGTCTGGGCAACCTTTAAATGACTTGGCATCCTGTGCTGGCCTTATTGCCCAGAATCGTGACAGCTTCGCTCACACTTCCTAGGGGGGAAACAGGAAGGCAGACAGGCCTGGGATCCTAATTGGTTAAGGGGATCCCCAGCACCGAGATGTGTGAATAAAACAGGTTTTTCTCCTTTCTCCTTGGCTGAAAGCAAGAGAGGATTTGGGTGTGTCTTGCTCTCTGAGTCACAGATGGGTTAGTTTCTGTCTCCTGAGGTTTTCTCCATGTTTTTGTCTCTTGTTTCTGAAGCCTGACCTGTTGTGGGTGCTTCACACATTTTATTGACAGTGAAACAGATAAATGAGGGATTGAGAGGATGAACATATGAATGGATAGATGGAAGGCTGGTTTACTGGAGAACGCGGGGGGGGGGGGGGGGGCAGGGAGGGGCTCAAGGCTGACCTGCTTCAACTCCCTACTCTTCCCCGGAAGTAAAGGGTGCACCCCCTGCCCCTCCCCTGAGCTCTTGATCTCAATTTCTCGTGCTCTCAGCATGGAGCCAAAGCTTCAGCAGGCTGAGCTGGACTGGAGAAAGCAGAGCTCAAGTTATTTGGTGCAAATAAGGCAGAGTATTTGATAGCCATGGGTTAAAAGGTGTTTTTTAGGCAAAGCCCTTAGGGAGAAGATAAGTAGCCACATTCCTAAACCAAGTCCCCAATCCTGGGTGGCAATGCAAACAAGGCTGGGGTTCACAGAAATATGAATGTTCAGCACCTAAAGGAGCTGTTACTGGATATTAGGGGATTCTGGTGCTCAGGACTAGGAAAACCAGTTTCTTGAGATCTTTGGGTCTGGTTAAGAGTTTATTTACAGGTGAGATGCAGAAATAATGCCCTAGGAAACTGGGCTTCAGGCCACCGATTCGCTGTCAGGGAGGGAAATGGAGCAGCAGGGAGAAACTGCTGATCAGGGTGGGTGGCTCGAGGAAGACTCAGGGTCCAGCCAGAGAGCCACTAACGGGGCACCCCATTTCCTGACCGAGGCTGCAACCCCAGGTGAGGGCTTAGTGATTGCTGCGTGGAGAGCAGGCCCCCAGCAGCCAGTAGCCGAGGAGACCTTCATACTCTCCCTCCCGTCGAACCTAGTTCATTAATTAACTCCACAATCTTTGAACATTCCCATTCCATGCCTTGGAAAAGCAACATTCTCCAGGCGATCTCATTTTAAGAAAAGAAAATTCCGAACTTGCTCTCACCTTGAACTACCAGCACTCATTTTCTTTTTATTACTTTACTAAAATGCTTAAAAAAGACATCTAGGCTCAATGTTCCTCTATTTCCTTAAAACTCACTCATTCCTTAATCCCTTTGAATATGACTGTCTCTGATGCTTCTTAACTGAAATTGCTACCAAAGGTCACCATGACTTCTAAGCCCCCAAATCAGTCATCTGCTCAGTTCTTTGCTTCTTGACTTGTTGGTAGCATTTGACAGTGATGTTCACTGCTGTCACTTGAAATTGTTTTCTTTTTGACTTAGAGACATCTCAATACCTTGATTTCCTACCCCTGGTGCCTTTTCCCTTCCATTTCCTTCTCTAATGAATTTCTCTCTTCTGCTTGCAGGATGCAGACATTAATTACTTAGCGAGATTAGTAAATTAATTAATTAATTACAGCCCCTGCATATGCTGTACCGCAGCGTTTCCCCCTGCTTGGGGCAGGAGGGACCTGCTTCCTCTGTGACTCTGATTACTGCCCAGGAAAGACCCTGACTGTCTCACCTCTGCAGCCCCTGTGGGTCACACTGTGTGGGGTCCTAGAGCGTCTCCTGTTTTGCTTGTTCGTTGTAGAAGGACCCTGAGGTGAGTAAGCTAAATGTGTGTCGCCAGGGGGCCCTTGCTTTCAGAGCTGCAGATTTGTTTCTAACTGCTGGCTGGATATTTTCACATGCATGTCTCACTGTGACTAAAACCAGACTCATGGCTTGGAGCTGTCATTCTCCCAGAGAGACTCAAACCACAGCACGATCACTGCCTTCTCTCCATCACCCGTGACCCACACCACCCAATCCTGGGGCGCCTTTCTTCCTTCCCTTCCCTCATCTAAGCCAACCTTTTCTATTCCCAGATTCCTTGCTGGCCAAGGCCCTTTGCCTAGACTAAATACCGTTGCCTCCTAACTGTTCTCCCTTCCTCCCAACTCACCCTACTCTGGTCCATCAAAATGCATGTGGCCAAGTCACCCTTAAAGCTTCGTTTTGATTCTGTCACTGCTGTATCCTCAATTAGCCACCAAACCCAGCTCAGGGAGTACTAGAGTTGGGATAGACCCCTTGCCTCGCATCTCATCTTCCTGGCCCATTCCTCCCAGCACAAAAAGATTGTGTGGCTTCCTTTCCCTAAAGGCATCCCACCTTTGTGGTACATCCTCTCCCAAGCAGCTCCCGGGGATCGTTCAGGCGTGTGCCGCCAGCCCCAGGCTGCATCCTCCCCGGCTACCATAGCTAGAGGTGACACTGCTCTTCTCTCATCTCCTAAAACACTTGGCTAGCGCCTCCCAACGGGAGGGAGTGTAGACCTATCAGTTTCTGCCTTGTCCTCCCTCGAGGCAAGGGGCTGAATCTGCAGGACGTTATATGAGATAAACGTTCATTTGCGTGATTGAGTGAGTCACTTTATCAAATACTTGTGCCCAGAGATCTGTGATCTCCACAGTTCCTATCAGCAGCTCATTTCCACTCTAGATAAGTTTGTGATAGTTGGTTCCTGTGGAAAAAAGATTCTGTTAGAGTTAGGCTCTGGGTGAAATGTACATAGCCTCAAGAAAGAGCTGAATTAATGCAGCCATTTCTCAAACATGGAAGTTGTTGAGGGCCAACAAATGGCAGGGAGGGCTATTTAATGGGAACAGTGGCCCAGGTGAAGCCTTTTTGGACAGTGTTCCTAGAGACAGAGGTTTTATACTCACAGCACATCTCAGATTGACCCTTCAGTCCTCGGGCGCCTAGCTGGATCAGCCTTGAGCACACACGTAGGAGTTCCTCCTTCCTTTCTTACCAATACTCTTGTTTCTTATCTCTTTTTTTACAGCCTCTCATCCTATTCCATAAGCTATTTCTACAGTCCTAGTTCCAGAATTTAAGTATTTCTCAGGAGCCAAGGGGTAAGGCACAAAACAAGAGGAACAGTCAATATTTTGCCAGCAGGAGGTGCTGTTCTTGACCCTCTAAAATCTGACACCACCCAGCACTAATGCGGGTCCCAGCTTCCAGGGAGCACGGCAGGCGTTCCTAGGGCCTTCGATTCAGAATCGCGGCAGGATCTCCAGGGGACAGGGTGACTGGAATGAGCCTGTATTTAGTGGAGTTTTATAAGTAGTGATTAAACACTTGTTAAAAGGCAATTACTAAATGATTGAACGTCTCTGACCCCTTCCAAGAGTGTGGTCTGAAGAGCAGCAGCATCAAATCATCTAGAATCTTGCTAGAAATTCAGAATCTGAAGCCCCATCAGGGCCTATTAAATCAGAATCTACATCAAAGTTTAAGAAACACTACCAAAGACATTCTACGTTGGTCTCTTAAAAACGTGCTCCAAGAGCTGGTATAACACAAGGGTTCAGCTGCAGAAACTTGTCTTCTTCTGAAAGAACAAACAGCAGGAGAGATCACCGTGGAAGGAGCCACTATAAAACTGTCCCATTCCTCCCAGTACCAATATGCTCACCTCCCTTCCTGGCTCAAATCAAGGGACCCTTGTGATTTGAGAGGCCACTGGAATGAGGTGGTGGGAGAAAGGGGAATGTGGAGGGGTGTACAGAGATGCCAGTTGTCCCCACAACTATTGCTATACCCTGCAGAATGACTCCTGCAGCCCCTGCTGCAGCAGGGCGGGAGTGGCTGGAGAAAGAAATCTTGGCAGCGAGGAGCTCTGGGTGTTTCCCAAAGAACTGCCACCCTGGCTGGTTTAAGAGGGAAGTGGCTCTGAACCTGGAAACAATTGAGATGTCCATCTACAAATGAATGGGCGAATGAAGGGTGGTGCAGTCTCAGGAGAGGGCACGACTCATCAATAAGAAGGAATGAATTACTGACAAATGCAGCAACATGGAATCATTCTTCTGAAAGCAGCCAGAAACACCCCCACCCCCAAAAAGAGCAATAATGTGTGATACATTTCTATAAAACACTGGAAAATGCAAACGAATCTACAGTGATAGCAGATCAGTAAGTCTTGGGAATAAGGGACAAGCAACAGCAAGAGGGAGGGGTTAGAAAGTGGGGCACAAAGAAATTTTGGGGTGATATGTTCTCTATCTTGCCTCTGTTGATAGCTTCCTAGATGTGTGCACATGTCAAAATTTATTATATTGTGTTCTTGAAAATGTGCAGATATTGTGTGTCAGTCAGGCCTCAGTAAACCTTAGAGAGAGAGTGAGGGGGCTGCTGCTCAGAATACCCAAGAGCCAGGGGAAAACAATGAGGGGAAAAGAATCAGGAGGGAAGCCTGGAGCCAGGGTGAGGTGAATCCTGGCCGCCTATGGCCTCCACACGGCCAAGGTGGCCTGCCTTGTTAGGGCCCCACCCTGGGCAGGGCAGACTAGAGAGAAACTCCCTGGGAGGGCCATTAGGCCCCAGTTTATCTCTGGCCCAAAGGAATCTTTCCAGAGCCAGTGGCACTCCCAGGAACGTGTGCTGTCTGGTGGAGAGAAACTGGCCCCAAACAGACCTTGCCTATCTGAGAAACAAGGGGCAATGGGGGCCTGTCCGTCCTGACCCATGCCTGGCTCTCTGCTTTCTGAGCCAAAGTCAGATGGCTTTCTGGTTGAAGAGTGAGTTGTCACTCACCAGGACAGTGGCCCCGTGGCGCTGGGCACTGTGTGGGGTGAGGGGAGGAATGGAGGGCAGCCCGGGTCTGGAGACCTTCCTGAGCTTGTCTCATGCTGACCACATGGCGGAAAAGGCTGCCTCCCATCACTTTCACCCTGGGCGTTTCCTAGGTGTTAAATGGCTTGTGGTGACCATGTTCAGCGTCAGTAACTACCACTTACTATGTGACCAGTAATTACATGACATTGTTTATAAAAGGCAGCCCTGACAGAGACCCTTGGATTTAACCAGCTACAAAAGCTGACTTTCTTTTCTAGTGTCACCTCTGTCAACTAAGCAGCAGTAGCAATTTCCTCCAAAGCTAGAAGCCTCTGGGAAAGCTGTACTTATTGTCACTGGCTCTGAAGATATCTCTCCCTGCTGAGGGGAAAAAGACACGCAGTGACATGCCCCTTCAGGAAAGGCTGACTAGAGATGTGTCACTGTGGCTATTTTCACAGCCTGCTTACAGACAGATTCCACATCTGGCTTCACAGTTTTAAAATTAAACTACAATTTACATGTGGTAAAATTTACCCTAAGTGTATAATTGAGTGAGCTTTGAAAAACACGTACAGTAGTGCAACCACCCCCATAATTAAGTCATAGAGCAGCTCCCTCACTTATGGAATTCTTCCATGCCCCAGGAGTCAGCGCCCCCCCCACCACCAGTGCCTGATGACCACTGATCTGTTTTCCATCCCTAAAGTTTCGCCTTTGCAAGAATATCTTATAAATATCACATAAATGGAAGCATGTAGTATGTAGAACTTTGAGTCTGTCTTCTTTCATTTAGCATAATGTTCTCAAGGTTCATCCATGCTGTAGCTTGTTTCAATAGTTCATTGCTTTTCATTGCTGAGTAATATTTCATTGTATGGGTGTAGCACAGTTTGTTTATCCATACCCACTAGAAGGACATTGGGGTTGTCCCCACCTTTGCATGATTTTGAATGAAGTCACCATAAACATTTGCCTAAGGGATGTTATGTGAACACAGACATTTATTTGTTAGGAGTAGGATTGCTAGGTCATATGATTAGTATACGCCGACCTGTGTAAGAAACGGGCCAAGCTGTTTTCCAAAGTGATTGTACCATTTTATATTCCAGCCAGCAGTGTATGTTTCCTATCTTCTCTAGTACTTGGTATTGTCAGTGTGGTTTTTTAAAGCCATCCTAACAGGTGTGCAGTGGTATCTCATGGCATCTCTTTTAATTTGCATTTCTCTAGTAACAAATGATACCGAGCTTCTTTTCATGTGCTTGTTTGCCATCCATCCAGCTCTTTAGGGGACTGGTTCAAATGCTTCACTCGGGCTTCCTTGTCAGGAGCTGGGGCTGAGGCTCTCCACCGCAGGGCTGTCCCTCTGGCACCTGCCTGTGTAAGCTGCCTTAGAGACTCGGAGTAAAACCATGCCTCCTGAGAAAATGGGAGGGAGGGAGAGAGTTGATTACAAAGATCAGTGCAATGCTGCCAGAAGAAAGGGTGTTTACTCAGAATATAGAAAGAGTGAATATTCTCTCAGCTGGCTCTATGACGGAGGAGGACAGGCAGGAAGAAGGAAGCCCTGGTTCTAGTTAGATCACCAGAGGGGCGAAGGCGTGCTCCCTTTGGCACGCAGGACACGAGAAACACCCTGCTGTTCTAGAGGACAGCTCAGGGAGAGACGGTTTCCTCGGGCCTCTCTGGAGAAGCAGAAGGGGAGGGATACTTCGGGCTGGTGGGGCGCTGTAAATACAAAGGTGGGGCTGCCCAGTGTGAGACGGGCTGGAGAAGGACTGCGCCTCATTGTCTTTAGTGCTACTCAAGCTTCCTGAAGAATCTTCCTAAGAGCTCTCTTTCCTTTTGCATATGTGAAGTGATGGCTTTGCCTCTGTGCCACAGCACGGAGTTTGTGATGATGGTTGCACATTCACCTCTTCGATGGGTCACAAATGTTCTTGGTGCTGCTTGTGCCAAGGGCTCAGTATGTGAGGTGCCACCCAGTTGGCCACCTCCCCACTGTCCTGCCCTGCCCAGCTTTCAGGGCCTCTGTCTGCACAGACCCTCAGTGCTGGGAGGAAGACACCCTGCCACGCTGCTGGAGGTGGGGCCTGAAATGTGGGTTTAATTTGCAGTAGGAAGGCAGGCTGGTGCGGGGAGCAGAAACCTGCCACACGCATATGTTCCAAAAGATCACCTCCAAGAGGAAGTGAGTTTGGGACACAGTCACGTCAGCAATAGGGCCAAATTATAATTTGGGAGAAATACCTTCCACAAGCCTCCTGGGCAAGTGGAGCAAGGTGGTGCTTGCTCTCGGCCGTCAGGTGCCCAGCTGCAGATACTTCCCATGCCCCTTAACCTGCCGGGCAGGGGCTGTGAGCTCGTTCTCTTTTGTACCCCGGGCTCCCACACAACGTGTCTAACGGTGACAGTGATGGATAAGGCTCAGAGGGGCCGAGAATGCCAGCGGCCGACTCTCTCAGATAGAAAACATGAATTGCTTTCATTACTTTTGTTCTCCCTGAGAGCTCTTTAGAAAACGGTCAGCCGTTCAAGCAACCTGTCTTCAGGCCAGACCCGGCGCGCCCCCAGTACCCCCAGGAGAGGGGCCTCTTTGTTTGCCTCAGGAGGCTTGTCTGGGTGAAGCACGTGGGACTTGGGCTAGAAATTGCTTTCACTTTCATGATCCTATTCTGAAGATTTATAGATTTTTATTTGCAGGCTTAGAGATGTTCTAGTTACAAATTCTACTTCTTGCTCAGTGAATGATCCCCCCACCCCGCCACCCATTATGCTTTTCCTACATTCACATGGAAGAAGACATTGTGCCTCCCTTTCTGGCTCTAACGGCGTTAGCAGTCAAAGGTGGTTCTGTGGTTGCCGATACAGGATGACCACCAGCTCCCTTTACCCGGGCAGGTGGTCTGACCCAGGGCACCGGGTGTGACTGGGCGAGTTCACAGAGCACCACCTGGGGGTTCCGGTTTCACTAGAGAAAGATCTCTGCCAGAAGAGGCCCAGACCTGAGGTCTGTACCTCAAGGGGCCCTAGCTTTACACTGTAAAATCTCCCCTCCCCGTCCAGCCCTCCAACCTACACAGCTGGAGTCCCCACTGGCCTGGAGTCTCAAGCAGACTCACTTGGGCAGAGAATTGCTAGAGAATTTACTATTCTACTGGGGGCTTCAAACACCGGCTATTCATGTTTGAATGTTGTTTGGGGCACTGCTGCAACATATAAGTTTTGTTCATTGATTTCTTTAAGTATTTATTATAGTATATTTGCTGTTGTTATAAATCATTTAGATTTACGAGGTGGAGTATTCATACCCTGCAGAGCTCAAGAATCCTGAAGAAGTCATTATTATGTAAGTTCTGCCCTTAGGTGCCCCTGGACGCTGCTCTCGCTGCACATGCCCAGTGTGAGCTCAGGGGAGGGGAGGTTTAGTAGCTGCCTTGTTTTCTTCCTGAACTGGGTACAGGAGGGAGGCGAGAGTTTTTTCTTTCTGCTCCCAAAGAACTCTTACTTTCTAGTAGAGAGAGGAACATGGAGCTAAATATTTAACTAGGAGAACAAACACCAGGACCCTATAAAGAATTCAATGTGAGGAGAGAAAGTTTAAGAATGGGCAAAGAAGGCCTTCTTATTACAAAATAATATACCCCAATGGAAGAAAAAGCACAAAATTTAGAAAATCAAATTGGAGAAAATAAAAAACTCACTCATTCTGAATTAATCACTATTAACATTTTGATGTATGCCCTTCCCATGCATATATGTGTTTTCATATGATTTTATTTTCCCAGAAAAGGTATACTGTGTGTGCTTTATAACTTACTGTTTTGAAACATCAACTATATCATGGCAATCTTTTATGTCAATATGTACTCGGACATCATCATATGGATGTACCAGAATTTACCCAATGAATTCCCTCCTAGGTAGGTCTTCTGCATCAAAATCATCAGTCAACTAACAAGTC
Source organism: Phataginus tricuspis (assembly GCA_029783875.1). NCBI lineage: Eukaryota > Metazoa > Chordata > Mammalia > Pholidota > Manidae > Phataginus > Phataginus tricuspis. Next base: position 12,743,386 of record JAQQAC010013566.1, read on the forward strand.
CTAAATGATTCTGGCACCAAAGCCCAGAAGAGAGCTTCAGGAATTAGGAAGAAAGTAAGTACGATGCCATAGGTCGGGGGGAAAATAACTGCTGTGTAGAGTAGGGGAAAGAAACACCGGCTAATGTGCCAGAGAACTAGCAGAAGTTAGGGTGAGTATACAGGCAATCACGTAATGGAGCTAAAATAATTAAATATGTGATATCAAGGAAAAATGTAGTTTTGAAGCTGGATATTTTAATTCTTTTCTTAGGTAGATTGCATGATCTTTTTGAACCTCAGTTTCTTAATCTGTAAAATGGGAATAATTGTTTCTATATCAAAGAGTAACTGCAAACATAAAATAAAGCATTATAGAAGACCCTGAAGAGAGCCAGTCATAGAATAGAATAAGCCCTAATTCTTCTTAGTTTCTTGCTCCACGTCTACCCTTTAGGGTTCTATTGTTCTGGGAAGCTGTTGGGGAAGGTGAGTTAGACTCCGACCCTGAAAATGGGTACATGTGCTATTTTGCTCTGGTAACACAAGGGCTGGTTGTTTGTAAAAGTGGTCAGAAGTCAGTGAGTTCCATGGAGATGATTTTCAGGTTAAATTAAACTTGTATGGGTCTAAGGCCTTTAAGAATTTTTTTTCATCACTGATCTAGTAGGCTGGCAAGCATGGTGCAATGCGGTGGTTCTCAGAGGGTGGTTCCCAGGCAGCAGCAGCAGCATGTGGGAGCCTGGGAACTTTTTAGAATTGCAAATTTTCAGGCCTTACCTCAGACTCACTGAATCAGAAACTCTGGAGGTGGATCCAGCAATCTGTGTTTTAACAAGCCCTCTAGGTGACTCCCTGTTGTGTGTTGAAGGCAGAGAACAACTAGTTTGACTAGAATCCTGGAAACCAGGAATCTAGGTCTAGGATACACTCTAGCTCCCCAGTTCACCACAGGACCTTGGGCAAGCCCTTTACTTCTTTAAAGGTCCAGCATTCTCACCTGAAAAATGGGAAAATAACATCTTCTTGCAACCTCATATGATTGTTTCATAGACTGAATGAGCTTAAGATGGTGAAAGATGTTCAAATAATGAATAATATAAATAAAAGGTACACATATTATTCCCTGGCCTTAGGCAGGGCAATGTAGAAAACACCCCTATAATGAAAAATAATTCTGTTTTTATTAACCATTAAAGGCAGAGTCTGTGGCCTATATGAAAAATCGCACTGAATGCTTTAACAACCCTCACAGCATTTTCTGCTGCATAAAACCTGAATCCCTGGGCAAGCTCCTTCAGCATCTCAAAGATGTCCTGAGGATGATATCAACCAATGGGAATGAGATATTTTCAGCAAAGTAAAAAGCATTTACACATGAGAGGTAACATTTATTATTTGTTCTCCTTTGCCAGTTCTTAGTGAAAACAGAGAACAGCAGGTCACCTGTGAGTGCAAACCCTTCATCTACATGAAGAGTGTTATTGTTGTCCCTTAGATATCCCTTCTTTTCAGGCAGACCAGTTCTGCTGTCTCTCCCCTCTGCTCAAAGGCCTCGTTGTTTCCCCTTTAGTCGTCTGTTTCTCTTCTCTGAGCCCTTTGCACACTGTTTAGCAATAGCGTTTCCTGAAAGCGCTGCCCAGTCCTCTTGAGTTCTGCAATGTAGAAATGCGCAGAGAGCCCGGGTCACCATCAGAGGGCGTGCTGGGACATGGCCTCGTGGTCCTAGCCCCCCTCCCTCTACAAACAAAGCACGCCTGACGCCTTGGCCCGAGGCTGTGGTTCCTGGGAAAGCTCGGATGCCTCTGGCTTTTTCTCTCACTTACCTAGTCATTCATGTGTTATTTTCCATTTCCCTTGTGTGCCATCTTTTCCTCATTTCCCTTGGTATGCCTAGTGATCTTTTCTATTCTTCCAATATCTTTGATTTCTTTAATAGAAAATTTAATTTAACGTATTTATATATGCATAGAAATTTTGAATATATGAGCATAAAAAGATTGGAAGGAGAAACACTAGAATCTTAAAAGTAGTTTTCTCTGGGAAGTGAGATTACAAGAGATTTCATTTATTTTCTTCTTGCTTCTCTGAATACTTCAATTTTTCTATGATTGGCACATCAATTCCTTAATCTTTAAGAAAAAGCAAATTGGAAAATTGGAAAATTGACTCCCTGCATGCTCACAGGACAACAAAAATAGGAAATCTTGTGTCAGGTAAGGTCTCACCTAGGTTTATATTCCAGAAGGTTACAAACTGTGCTTGGCTGTAGGATGACCAG
>JAQQAC010013566.1:12745654-12820654 GCA_029783875.1 Phataginus tricuspis
TGGTACTTCTCTTATGTATCTTGCTTTGCCATGACTGGGGAGGGTTAGCTCAGTCGGGCCTTGAGGACAGGAAGAAGCTTCCGAAGCATCCTTTGAGTCTGTTGGTTCAAGTGAGGCTTAGCAGTAGAGGACAGATGTAAAGAGGCCCTTGAGCAGAACTCCCTACCCAGAAGAGGCAACGAGAGCTGAGCCTTCCGGATGCCAGGAGAAGATGGAGGCTCAGGGGAAGTCAGGGCTGCTGAGGGGGCTGTTGGGAGTGCTTTATGGTAATGTCTCTCTCTGGGGAAGGAGGGAGGGAGGGCGGACAGAGAAGAAATTACAGTCCAGGCCCTCTTCTCCTTGATGGACATTATTTTGGGACTTCTGTTAGCTTTATTTTACTTTAAATATGTTCTATTTACCTTATCTAGTGATCTAGGTTTACAAAGGTTTCAGTCAAAATCAGTGGTGCTCAATTCTGGCTGCACAAGAAAATCGCCTGAGAAGTTGCTAAAGTGCTAGGGGCCCACCCTAGACCCTTAATTCAGAATCTCTAACAAGGGAACCAAAGGAATTTATATATACATACACATATATATGTGATGTTATAACTGCACATAGTACATAATGTAGAAAGGAATTTTTACATAAAGTACATATAATATGTAATCATATGTAAAAATATACATTATATTATTTATAATATTATGTACAAATCCCTTTATATACATTATATGTACTCATATCATATGTATATAAAGAATTTTACACAATTACATATGTGTATTATATATACATATGTAATACACATTATATTAATTATAATATATAAAATTCCTTTATATATTATATGTAGAGTGTAATTATATTATCATATATATGAATATCTAAGTAAATTTTTATAATACATAATAGATCATGGTTAATATTATATATGATTATATATTGTATATAACAATATATGTAAATTTCTTATACATTGTGTATTACTTATAATAATAATAATATATACATGTATACACAAATTCCTTGGGTTCCCATAAGTTCCCTCCCTGGAACCTTCCTTGTTTCCTCTCTGCTGTCACCCTCTTGAGAGGCATTACCACAAAGCAGTATCTATCTATCATCTATCTATCTACCTATCTATCTACCTACCTATCTATCTATCTAAAATCTCAGGGGAGTCTAGCCACAGTTGAGATTCATTGATTCAGATACTTACTATGTGTGATAATGGAGCTGACCGAAGGACCCGTGGGGGCAAGGAGTCCCCGGGACCTATCCACAGAGTGGATGAGTGTGGGCAGGCAGTAAGGTGTGCAGAGGAGAAACAATTTGTAGAGATATGAAGGTCAAGGAAATGGTTCAAGAATGGACCAGAAGCCTGGATTCTGATCCTTTAATGTTAAGAACTCCAGAAACCTCTCTCCGAATGAACAGGAAGTGTCTTTTGTAGGTGCTGCTGATTCAGGGAGGGGTTGTGGAGGATTCGATGTGGGCCATGGGGCCATGGAGTCCAGTGCGTTAGACTGAGGGGTCAAGCAAGCACCAACGTCAGAGGGGGTGAAGGTGAACCAGGAAGGAACACTGACTAATATACTCGACCAAGATTGAAATAAAAGGGTTGCTCCATTCTTGGTGAGAGAGCAAAGTACCAGCTCAGGGAGGCACCGTCACTCTTGAGGGAGTGCTTAGGGGGGCTGTTGGCCACGGTGGTTTGTTTTTAACTGTTGTGCTCAGCGTCTGTGGACGCCAAGCTGTGCCCACCCAAAGCAGCTGCACGGATGAGTTGCTGCCTGGCTAGGGGCTAGGACATTTTGTTCCCAGCAGGTGTTTAAAAACACAAGAGACATCAGTCAAGGATTTCAACATTGGCCTGTGCTTTCCCGCATGGGGCAGTCTGGGATCCAGATGGATATACTTGAGGGTCAGATGTGCGTAGGTAGGGCAGGTACATGCAGACTGGCTGGAGAAAAGCAATGAGCTGCACGCGTGTTTGCTTCATCTTTCCCCAGAAGCTCTCGCCAGCCCGTGGGAGATGTGAGCAGCAGCTGGGAGGCGAGGGAAGCCATCAGGAGCAAGAGGCCTCTCTGACCCTCAGCTCTCAGCCCACAGGCTCTAAGCTAGTGGTTCAAAGCTCTTCCTGCACAATGCAATCACCTAAGGATTTCTTTAGACCGCATCCCCAGGGATTCTGACTTAACTGATTTGATGTGGGATCTGAGACAGTCAATTATTTAAATATTCTCTGGGTGCTTCCAAAGTGTAGCCAGAGTGAGAACCGCTGATTTTAGCTTTGGTGGGTAACCAAATAGGTGGTCAGTTGGAAATGGAATTGTGGGTGAGGGGAGGGGGTGGTAAAGGGATCAAAGAGCTTTGTCGACCCAGCACAAGGACATTAAACCTGGAATTGGTCCAAGTGCTGGTTTTTATTTTGCCCTTTTGGCCTATTGCTCTTTTCAGTTTTACAATTCTTAATGTTTTAAAATGCCTATTTTTATTTTGGAATCTCAAATTTTAGCTATGTCAGAATCACCAGGAGAACTTTAAATAGATTGCTGGGCCCCACTCCCAGGGTTTCTGATTCGGCAACCCTGGGGGTCCCCAGTCATGTGCATTTCTAACAATTTCCCAGGTCACGGTGGCATTGCTGGTCTAAGAACCATACTTTGAGAATTGCTGGTCTTAATTTATCATTTCATCTTTTCATTATTTAGTTCTCTGGATTTACTGTTTCAATTGATCTTAATTTTCCTCTTCTCATTAAACTATGATGTTTTAAATTTTTTCTTCTTTTATATTTTATTTAGATTTTTCTTACCACCTTTAATTCTGATGTGTACTCCATTTTATTTTATTAGTAAATTTTTTATTTGCCTTTTTGGTTGATATGACAGACACTGTTAGTTGCCCCCCAAGAGTAAGTTTATAGTCCCTTTCCTGTTAACCAGACCCCAGTTTTGTTGAGGCATTGGGTAGCCATGTGCCTCATGAGCCTGTCTAACGTCTCGGGCGTGACTCTGTTTTTTTTCAGCTTTATTGAGGTGTAATTGACAAAATTGTAAGGTACTTAAAGCTACCTTCTGATGATTTGATGTATGTACACATTGTGATAGGATTCTTCCCATCTAGTTAATTAACACATCCATCGCCTCCTATATTTATACTGCGTGTGTGTGTGTGGGGGGGGAACATTTAAGCCCTACTCTTAGCAAATTTCATTATATGATACAGTATTAGCAGGGGTGACTCTTAATTGGGTTAAATTGATAAAGGTAACTGCATTTCCCTGGCCAGTGAGTGACATAAAAATGGCAATGAAATGTGAAGGGAAGTCAGCTCGTGGGTCTCTGGGGAAGTTTTCATTATAACGGACTCAGAAGCATTCTGTGGGTCAGACTTCGATTGTTATGTGACAGTTTGATCTTTGGTAGCCATCAGCATCTCTGATGGAATAAACCTCAGGACAGAGGTTAATACTTTGAAGATCGCAGAGCAGAAAGATAGAAGGACCCAGGGACTGATGCTGGCTTCGAGCTACTGAACCACCTAACCCTGGACCTGCCTTCTCTCTAGACTTTTTGTTATGTGAGATGCTCTTTGCTTAAGCTGTTGAAAGTTAAGTCTTCTGCTTCTTGAAGCCAAAAGCATCCTAAATGATACATGTTATCTTAACCATCTTAAAATTATTATTTTTTTATTTGTTGATATTTTGTGTATATCTCATAATAAATTCCTTAAGATCAGGAATCATGATTTTTTTTGTATTTAAAAAAATACTTTATTTTTTTAAGAAGTTTTAGGTTCACAGCAAAATTAAGGAGGTACAGAGGTTTCCCATATACCCCTGTCCCCACACATGCAGTTTTCTCATGGAAACATCCCCCACCAGAGAGGTACATTTGTTATGGTTGAACAACCTATATTAATACATCATTATTACCCGGAGTACATAGCTTACATCAGGGCTCACTTTGGTGGTGTACATTTTAGAGTTTGGACAAATGTACAGTGACAACCATCCACTATGAGAGTATCATACACGGTGCTTTCACTGCCCTAAAAGTACTCGGGGTTCTGCCACCAAACCCTGGCGACTTCCAGTCCTTTTACTCTCTCCATAGTTATGCCTTTTACAGAATGCTGTGTAACTGGAATCATACAGAATTAAGTTTTTAATGTAAGCATTTAAGTTTCCTCCATGTGTTTTCAGGGCTTGATAGCCTTTTCTTTTAGTGCTGAATAATATTCTGTAGTCTGAATATGTTGTAGTTGATTAACTCACCTACTGAAGGACATCTTGGTTGCTTCCAAATGTTGGCCATTATGTATAAAGCTGCTGTAAACATCTGTGTGTGGAGGTTTTTGTGTGCACATCCATTTTCAACTCTTTTGGGTAAATAGCAAGGAGCATGATTCTTGGCTTATATGGTAAGAGTATGTTTCATTTTGTAAGAAACTGCCAAGCTATCTTCAGAAGTGGCTATACCACTTTGCATTCCTACCAGCAATAAATAAAAATTATTTTTGATCTACATCCTCACCAGCATTTGGTATTACCAATGTTCCAGATTTCGGCCATTCAGTATATCTGCTTTGGTGAGGTGATTGTTAAGGTCTTTGGCCCATTTTTTAATTGAGTTGTTTGATTTCTTACTGTTGAGTTTTATGAGTTCTTAGTGTACCTTGGATAACAGTCTTAAATCAGTTGTATCTTTCATAAATATGTTCTCCCAGTCTAGGTTTTGTCTTCTAATTCTCTTGAAATGATGACATTTTATGTAGAGTTTTCCCAGGATCTTGAATACATCGTTGTTTGAGAGAAAAAACTATTTCATTTCCATAAACATTGACTTACTTTCTGTGAAGTATATGCTAATCGCTGGGAACACTAAAATGAAAATAACCATGTAGCAGTTTTGACTGTTCAAAAGAAAAACAAGACATCTGACTACGTTAAAAGAAAGGGGGGTTAGTGTAAGAATACACGTGGATGGACCTCACAGCTGAGGGCCCATTCTCTCCTTGTCTCCACTTACCGACCCACATGGTCTGTCTGACAGGCCTCGCCTGCCTCCATGATTGTGAGTTCTGTCCTTCTCTTTTCACCCACCACCTGGCCAAAGAGCCAGGAGTCCTTTAGTCCAGATTTCAGAGAGACACATTTAGATTCATTAATTATCATCTGTATAGGGCAAAACCCCTCAGGCCCACTACATTGTGGGTCACTGGACTGCTTTGGGTCAAGAGCCACCTTTGGCCAACCAGTGGTTACCTCAAGACAATAAAATCGCCTGATGCATCTTCCCTGAAGCCACAGGAGGAATTTAGAAATGAAAGACGCCATGACTAGAGTGATTAAAAGGGAAATAACTCCAGAGCTGCTATCTCAGTCCCTGCTGTAATACTGCTGTACTGCTGGGTTTCCATGCCTCCGCGAGCTGTTAATGATTTCCACCAGATTTAAATCGTGGAGTAACATAGAATCAAAGTCTCTCTTTTAGAATCAGCAATGACTCTTAACTTGTTTTGGAGAAAAGAAATGGAAATGAAGTTATCAGGGCTAAAACAAAAGTGTGCTCTATAGGAACAAATAATCCACAATGTCATAATTTCCCGAGGACGGATAATATTTAGAAATATTAAATTAGCTAGTTAAGATAGAGACAATTTTTGAGGTAATGTTGTAGTTCTTTTTTTCTTCATAAGGCCAAATATTACTGTAGAGGCAATTATATTCCCAGAGCAAGAGATTATCACATTGGCATAAACTTCACCAACAATAAACAGTTACCTGGAAGATAGATTAGGTTCCTGTACTTACTTAAATGGAAATTTTACATTTTTAAACAGAAAAACACATTTGTGATTTTGGAATCATTCTCAAAAAAAAAATTAACTTGTCTTCATTAACTTGAAAAAGAGTGACTCTGGAAAGATAGAGTGGGTGACACTTTCTGCCATCTACTTATTTGCATTTTTTAGTGTATTTATGGTGAGCATTTATCACCTGGCAAATATTAAAAATATTATATTAATGTGTGAACTGTACATAATTAAAAGGAAAAGACAGCAATTGATTTGGTGTGGTACCAGCATTGTGCTATAAATAATGCATGCTTTACTTTTTAATGCCTTTGAGGGTGATGATCTGTGTTCCAGAGTTAGCAGGTGTAAATGACACTAGATACCCTTTGAACACACTGTAGCCTATTTTGATTCATTTGAATTTAGAATTGTGGTAATATAACTATTTGAGTTAGTGTCAGATGAGGCCACTCATATGAGTAATTTGTGCTATGACTTCACTTACTATGTACTCAACAGGCGCCCAAAGCAGAGCTGAGCAGGATATTTTCATTTGCCCCCCTCTTCCCAGTGAGCTGTTTCACCCAGTCCTCAGTGAAAACTCACCAACATCAAGGGCAATGCTTTTAAAAGCAACCCATTTTTTAATAGGACAGGAGGAACAAGTATTATTTAAAAGAAAATGTTCTTCATGGAGTGGACTTAATAAAATACCAGTCAAGACATGTTACTACTGCCCTTTAAAATGCCCAGGGTTCCTCATTGCCGACAGAATCCGGTTCCGGTCCTCCCTGGATCTCCAGGACCTCGTCCCAGCCTTCCTTTCCAGCTGTGTTGCCCACTGCATCTCTTACACACTCCACTCCCTAACCACATGAGATCGCCCTTCCCTGAGCAAGCCAAGTACTTCCAGACCTTTGTAATATCAAAAAGTCCTCCTGTGGTCAACAACAAAGTGTGACCAGGAACCATTACCAAAGAAAAAGCACTCTAGCTATTTCATAACATTTGAATAATTTTCCATCAGTTTCTTCTAATTGTTTAGCTGGAATTGAGACCTTTCTACCTTTTGCTTCAACAGCTGCCCCTTTCCCTAAGTCGCCTTCTGGAGCATAGAACATAGTCACTCAACCATTCAGTTTGAAGTTGACTGCAGTGTGTCGCATGGAGTCTGTCACAGTGGTGGAGCCTGCAGCGAGGGCCAAAGACCTGGATTCTCAGCTGTGTGATCTCGGGTCCGTCCCTAGACCTCTACTTCCTCAGCTCCTACAGGCAAATAAACCTACCTCCTTCAAGATTTAGGGTGAGGAGCAAATGCGAAAACTCTAAGGCCCGCATAACGCGAGGTGTTAACATCTCACTAAACCTCAGTTTCACGTTAGTTTAGCACAGGTTTCTCAGCCTCTGCATTCTTGACAGTTTGATTGGCTGAATAAGTCTCCTTTGGGGTGGAGGGTGCTGGCCTGTTTGTTGGGCGAAGTCTACCCACTAGATGCCAGTGCTGCCAACAGGTGCCACCAAGAATGTCTCCGGACGTTGCCTGATGTCTCCTGGGGAGAAAATCGCCCCTAGTATAAGCCACTGGTTTCTTCTGAGCTTTTAGAGTTGTATTCTGGTCTCCCTCTAGCTCCAGCCATGGTCTTTTCTTTTCAAATAAACAAGGTCTTTAAAAATTCCATGTTGGGATGCCTTCCCTGTCTCCCCATCAAACTTTATAAAGATGTTTTTGTAGTTGTCCTTGCGTGGACTTAGTAGCTTCTCCAGATTCTGTCCACCGAGTCTCCTGCAGCAGAACTTCATTTCCTGGGCCCTGGACTCAAAAACACTTCCTCTTTTCTAATTAGCCCTTCTATTTTTATTTACTGGACAATCCAACTTGAACATGAAATTTTCTCTAAAAAAATCCAAGGTTTTTTTCATCGAGTTCTCGCTCCTTTTTCCCACTGGATCACAAACCCACCTGTGACCTAAAAGTCATTCCATAATTGTAAATCTCCTTTTCTCCTCACACATTATTTTGAGTGTGTTTTTTAATATTAAGAAGGTAATACATGGCATTATATCTTTTTTCAAATCGTACTGAAGTGTGTCCTCAGAGGAAATCCATCCCCTTCATTTCCCCTCCCCTGCTCCTCAACCCCCTCTCGCCCAGCTTTCAACGTTCCTCTCCAGAGATAACGCTGTTAGTCCCCCGTGGATCCCATCCTTCCAGTTTTCTGTCCACATGCAAGCATGTTTTATTTCTCACAGCTTTCTCTTGTTTGTGTGTGAAGACAGTGATTTTTCTCTTATTCTGTCCCTGGCCAGAATAATTCTCACTCCCTGAATATGGTCAAAGAGGAGGTTTTATTAGTGTTCTAAAGGTATAAACACAGCCTCCCTTCCTGCCACAGCCCACAGGAGAGTCAGGAGTGCCGGAGTTGCTTGACAGCCGCAACGAGCCTCTGGACACCGACAAGCAAACCCCTTCAGGTCCTGGTAAACAAACGTCAAGATCTCTGTTCTATTGTGTTTGATTTTTTTTTTTTTTTAAAGAAAAGACACTACGTGTTTTGCAAAGGACCCTGAGGAGAGAAGATGGACAAGTTTATGTAAATGGAAAAAAAAAAAACTTTTATACCAAAGGAGGAATATTTAGGCAGGGTGTGCACTGGGGTTCATTCCAGGGAGGTCTCCCTTGCAGAGTTCATCAATTAAACTCCTGGTAGGGAACCAGAATTAATTTGTTTCCGATTTGGTAACTTGTGACCATTTACAAAGGCAGGTACCCAAGTACAAAGAAGAGATTTTTTTAAAAAGTTGCCATTTGAATAAGGAGTGTTTTTAGATCTTTCTCTAATTCTTTGGTTCATTCAACATGTATTGATTGGCTTTAGGCTCTCTTGGGTGGCAGAGCTTTGAGTTGGATGAAGTCATAAAGTTAGACATCAGTCCTGCTTTCCAGAAGCCCATGGTCAGTGAGGGTGGAAAGAGCTTGTTTATATTACAGAATCCAAATATAAAGTGATAAAAGTCATGAGTAGAGCTAAAATGCTACAGGTGTTATCAGTGTACTTCTTCCCCAGTAAATATTGCCATGAATACTGTTTCTAGCACAATTGTCCAGGGACTCAGAAATCCAGGCACACCATGGGTAATAACACAGCCTGACTCAGCTCTATGTATTTCTGGCTATGGATTGAGCAGCGGTCCTTACAGGAAGAGGAAAGAAGATGATAGTGGTGAGTTTTAAGTGTGAACAGTCCTATCTTTACTGTAAGCAATATGGAGTAACAGCCCCATTTCTCAAAACTTCCCGGCTTTGCCAAAAACAGCGCTTATTTTCTTCTCTGACTTTCTCTTTTGGGTTTGCAAGTTGTGAATGAAGAATCTCAAGAGATATATTAGCCAGCTATTGTTGCTCTATTGCTATGTTAAAAAAAATCCTAAATCTCTCCATAGCTTACGATCATAAACATTTATTTTCACATTCATGTCAGTTGCCTGAGATTTGGCTGATCTAGGCTGAGCTAGGCTAGAATCCAGGTTTCTGATCTTGTTGAGGTTTGCTTCACATTATGGAGCTCATGATCTCAGCTCACAGAAATGCAAAATCACAGTAACATGAGAAGGCAAGCCAGAATATGTGATGGCCCACACTGAGCACACTGTCCCCTCCACCCATATTTCTCTGGTCAGGGCAAGTCCTACATGGCCTGTCCCAACATCCATAAGGCAGGGAAGTAAACAGTACCAAGAGAGTGGAAGGAACTGCCAAGTCACGAGGACATGTGCATAATTCATATATTCAGAGAAGGTGTAAGAACTGGGAACACGGTCGAATCTACTGTAAGGGATTGCCATTTTTCACGAAGAGAGAACCTAATGGTGAGATATATGAGTAAGTGACCTCTCCCCATGCAGTGGAGTCGAGGCTGACCTTTAGGTACTGAAACATGGTTACTGACCTCGGGGCCCAGTGCCCTGTGTGGCCAGAGATGAAATGGCCATCACTGCAGACTGGGACACCTTCCCGCCTAGCTGCAGGTAAGCTGTGTGTCCTGCTGCTTCACAAACAGAGAAGGAGCACTGCATCTTTCTTTCCCAGGTACTTGCCTGCTTATTTCCTTCCTCTTACCCCAACTCCACACCTGTTGTGCTTCTCCACCGTGTCCCAAGTCCACCACGTTTACGGCTGCTCCATTTCAACCCAGTAATCCTCAGCTATTTGGCATTCTGCAAGTCCCCTGCCCTTCATTTTCATGTAACCCAGGGCTGCTACATTGCTGTAAATACATGCAGCGTTTCTGGATCTCAGTGGGGAAGGAAAGGCTTGAGAACTTGTTTGTAGCAGTTTCTGTTAGAAGCCAAGGTCTAGCTTTCCTCTGAAAATGTTTATATGAGTTGGCTCCCAAAGAATCTTGTAGACTCATAGAATATGAGTGCTAGGAGCTTTAGAGATCATCTAGGCAGCCCCACAGCTTTACAGATAAAGCAAATGAGGCCCAAAGAATCTAATTAGTGGAAGAACAAAGCCTGGGGTCTTGGACTTCCAGTTCTTAATTCAGTGGACCGCAGTGTCTCATCACATCCGTCTTTTCCCAGGGGGAGTTAGTTGCATTGTTATTGAAATGATTATGAACATATGTGGCAGGATACTAGATGAAATTTTATAAATATATGGATTTGGGGGCCCTGAACTCTCTCTAAAGCCATGTAAAGACCCCACCACTAACAAATTAGACTATTTGGTCTAGGAAAGAGGTCTCAGCTAAAATGCAAAGACAAATACAGAGTTAATTTTTGGCTTTTGATCTTCTTAGGGCCCAAGGACCAGAGATGCCTTTTAGAGAAAGCCCTCCCTACCAGCTCTGGCAATCATTCCCAAGGCAATCTCAGAGAAAAATGAGGGATGGAGGGAGTGGGAAGGGAGAACCCTGAAATAACTGAAGTTAATCCTGAATAACTGAGAAATCACTCACCTGACAGGTTGTGTGTGTAAGTGACCGTATTCAGTTTACCACTACCAGGACTGAAATTCAAAACTGATGTTATGTTACCATTTTTCCTGAGTGTGCAAACTGTGAATTTTATGTCTGTAGTCAAATTTACCAAAAAGATTGGGAAGGACTTAACCATGGAGTAATTTTGTTTTGCTTATATGTATTTTTAACTTTTTCATAATACACATGTACTGTTTCTGTAATAAAAAAATATGTTATTTTAATTTAAAAATAATCACCTCCTATCCTTCACCACTCTTTCTTACCTGATACAGATCTTTTCAACTCTCGCTTATTTCAAGCACTAGCCATGTACTGTGGCACTGGGGGTTGCTCCTGCCAGCATCTTTCCTAATTTTGTTATGATTTGCTATTTCCCCCAAACCTTTGTGCCTTGTGTTTTCTAGTTTCACTGGTGTTGAGGTCTGAGGATAGCTGGGCAGGCTATCAGCAACTGTGAATCTGGAAAGTCCAGTTAGACAGAAAGACAAAGAAAAGAAAAAGCCCTGAGACTACAGATGTGCATTTACCATTCTGAAGTGAACTTTAGTACAGAGACTGTGGGTTTATTAATGATGTATGTTCTACTTCAAAATACTTGAAGAGACTTCAGAAAAAAAAATTACCAAGATACGATCTGATAAAAATCTAAACAGCAGTGGAAGGAAGTTTAGTTCCTTTTAGCAGGCGTGGAAGGCCCAGATGACTAAGACAGGGGCAGTCGGGTGGGGGCGAAGCTGTCAGGTCTTCTTTTTCTGATGAGTGTTGTTGGGGTGCGGGTGGAGGAAGGGCCCTTAGCCCAGCTCTGGGCAGGGGGACTCTTCAGGGAAGGCTCCCTGGTGGAGATGGCTCCCGAACTAAGTCCTGAAACATGAGTTCGATTTAGCCAGGGAAAGAAATGTTCCTAGAAGGAGTAAGGAAACTGGGCTGAAGAAAATTACACAACCAAGCTTTACTTTTAGTTCCACACTTACTGGCAAACAGGGCAGAAAGGGCAAATATGATGTGCTATTTATTTCTTACTATTTGAGAAAACGGAAGTGCCTTTTCAGGAGCGAAAAATGAAGCTCTAGAAGAGTCATTGTCAAGTTTTATCACGTATAAACATCCCTCCAAACTTCCTTAGAAATTCAGAGTTCTGGACCTCAGCTCCAGTGATTCTGACTCAAGAATTCTGAGTGGAGTTCCAGGACTCTGAACTTTAACAAGCTTCCGCAAGTAATTACGATGTAGATGCCCCCTCCAGCCCACTTAAAAAAAAAATCTGCTGTAAAATGAATTTATTTGCTTATTCATTCGTGTGTTCTTTCCAAAAAGTATTAAGCATTGTCCTAAATGCTAGGGAGAGATGGGAAAGCAAACCTGGAAAGCCCCGGAGAGTCTGTCTGTCTGTCATAGAGGCAGTCTGGCCGAGGCCCGTGATGGAAGCCCTAGAATTCTTCAAACCCTGAAGTAGCTTCTCTGAATGACCAGCTCAGCGGTGTGTGACCACGGTCAGCAGCCAGGATGCAGGGACAGAGACCACTGGGGCTTCTGAAAAGTGCAGAAGGGCTGGTCACGGTAAGTCCGGGTGTGCAGGCCCCCAGTTTCAAAGAGGCAATTCTATGGTCTAAATGTTTGTGTTCCCCCAAATTCAGATGTTGGCGTGCTAACTCCCAATATGATGGCATTTGGAGATGGGGCCTTTGGCAGGTAATGAGGGTAGATGGGGTCACAAGAGTCGCGTCCTCACGATGGGATTAGTGCCCTCGTAAGAAGAGAGCACCTGCTCTTCATCGCTGTCATAGGAGGACCCAAGAAGAAGGTGGTGGTCCGTGAAACAGGAAGAGAGCTCTCAGACTTCCCGGTCTGATCCCAGACTTCCCGCCTCTAGCACTGTGAGGGAATAAGTGTCTGTGCTTAAGCTGTACAGTACGTGGTATTTTGCATGGTAGCCTGAGATAAGACACAGAATTGTGGTCAAGCCCTCTCCCAACTGTGGGTTCTCTACACACTCTAGGGTCCCGTTTAATCCTTGTGTCCCAGCCCTTCTCTGCGCCTTCCTTCAGAACCTGGGACTTTAGCCTGCTTCAAAGTGGTTTCAGGTCCACTTGTTACTATTACCTTGTCTGAGGGCGGGCCACCTCGTAAAGCAAACACTGCAGAACCATAAATACGACCAGCTAGCATTTAGACAGAGAGAGGCCTCAGAAAGCGTGTGTGTGTCAGAGTGGGTGCGAGTTTGTGGGTGTGTGTGTGAGAATGTATGTGGGTGTGTGTTGAGAGACTGCATATACAAAAGGGACAATGGCCGGACCATATATCCATATATCTATATCTCTATACATAAACACACACATACGTACATGCAGAGCTCTGCCCCCGTTCTGCAGCATACAGTTCAGGAAGCCAGCCTTTCATAAAGCAAACGAGAAGGAAGTGAGGCCCTATCTCTAGGAACCGGTCCCTGAAGCCAAACAATAGTCCCTGTAACAATCCGCTCTGCTTTTATTCTCCTCACTGCCAACGTAGGGGAAGCCAAATAATGCCCCTCACCGATCGCGGGAGCCGAGCACTAGAACTCGCTGCGATGTTCCCCAGGCCAACTGCCTCCTATCGCATCGCACCTGAAGCCCTCCCTTTTCTTCCCTGCAGAACCTTGCCGGTCCTCTGCCTGCTTTGGGTCTCTGCCAAAGCACAAGTGCTGGGAGCTGACTCCCTGGCTGAAGCAAGCTCGGAATGTATAGCCCGTGCTGGTTCTCATTTGGTTGGTCTTCATGCTCCTCATGCATTTCCACAAGGTGCCTGAGCGTGTGTGAGCGTTTGTATATGAGCCTGTGCACGTGGGGGGGAGCTGTGTGTGTGTGTGTGTGTGTGGCTGAGTGTGGCTTAGTGTGCGTGTCTGTGAGTTTGGGAGTGGCAAGGTCGGGGTGTAAGGAGGAATATAGAGGGAGCCTGTGCTCCCCGTGAGATCCTATCACTTCTGGGTTTGATCCCTTGGAGTCCCCGTTTTAGGCCTGCTGGGTCGGGGCGAGGAGGAGAGAAGGCCGGAGGAATTGGATGAGAGTCACTTCTTTTATACAGAGTTGACTGCAAAAGCCAGACTCTTTTGTTTAAGTAATAAAGAGTCCCTAGACCCTGTAGGTAAGGCGTTTGTCCTCCTGCCCTCCTGGGCACGGCACGGCCTCGGGCATTTCCTCGGCCCCATAGTTCATTACCTCCTCTCCTCTTTTCAGTGCGGAACTCAGTGGCAGACGCCACGCTGAGGTCACCCTGCCTGGGGCCCGCCTTTGCTCCAGAGGCTCCCCAGTGCCTCAGGGTGATGTCTGGGGCCTGACTTCATGCCCCATATCAGGATTTCATTTGAGGCCAGGCTGCCACATGCCTAAATGAATGGTTGGTAAAATTAGAACAAACAGAGGTAAATAGCCCTTTATCTAGCACACAGTCTCCCTCTGATTTTAACTGCAGCAAAGAGATCACTAAGGCGCTACAATTTTCTGATCAGTGATGGTAATTTTCTTCCCCTTAAGATCAGCTTACACTTTACAGGTCTCAGAGAGCTCAGGGGTCGGAAGGAAATTACAGGGTTGTGCGGGATTTCTCCTGAGCCTCTGTTTATTTTGAACGTCACTCTCACAGCGTGGCACTGCTCTGAAGCAGTTCTCGGCGCTCTTGTAGAAATTGGGAGGGACTGTCCCTGCTCAAGCCATGGGGCTCCCCGGAAGACTGCGGACAACAGTCTGTGGCCCAGCCATGGAACTGACTCCACCAAGCCTCCAGCAAGCTGTCGTTTTACAATCGAAGAAACAAGGCTAACACATTGCCCTTGCCAAACCCACGCCCCAGCCCTGCGGTCTGGCAGTGGCGAAAACGGCAAGCAGAAGTAAGTTCCCGGGCCCTGGGCCTTCTGTCGCACGTGTGTCACAGCGGGAGATGTGCTGCTCCATGAATAACTGCCAGCCCAACTTGGTGCTGGATGGTCTCAGAGCCAGTGGTCTGTTCACTCGCCTGGCACAAGTTTAACAATTCTCTCCTTGTTTTCCAGTCAATCACCCAGTTTTGAATTTCTGTTTTCCTCTGCTGTCTGTTCTGTACTGTTGCGCAAAGTACAGAAGCGTATTTTATTAGGAGCTGGCCTATGGCAGTTTAAAACATTAAAATGCCTACTCTAAATTCATTAATAAACTGATCATTACATGAATCACCAACTTATTTCTTGTGGATAAGAACTGAGATAAACAGTGACTAATGACATTGAAGAGTAGCCATGCACTAAACAAAAAATTAATGGCTATGTCAGGGGGTGAGGAATGCCGGTCACCTTGAGTGTTTACACCAACCAGACCACTGAAGATGGAACCTCCCAGAAAGTGGTGACTCATGGGAATCTGCAGGCAAGGGGTTAGAGAGGACATGGGTGACTGATACCTCTCTTTAACTGTCCGTCTCTTTTGGCACCACCACAGGCATGATTATGAAGTTTCATTCTGTAGCGTTAGGACGTAAACCCAAGCCTTCAATTAGAACCCCAAAACTATCGCACTTCATCTCCCTGGCATACTGGTCTAAACGGACACCTCCTTCCTGAATTGTTTTGACTGGGTAAGATTCCTCCCACTCATTTAAAATTCAATTCAGTCCTATTTTGTTTGTTGTTACTAAGTTCCGAGAAATTTATAGTCATGCAAGAAGGAAGAAAGGTAAAATGTAGATTCTCCCATCCCCAGAGCATATTCTCTTTCAGAAATGGACCCCTTAAAAGATCTTCTCCATAAGACCCAGCCAGCGGCTGTTTGGTATTTCCTCACAGGAGTTGAAAACGTTATGTCCATATGAATACCTGCACACAGATGTTCACAGCAGCTTTAATCAGAATTGCCAAAACCTGAAACCCGCCAAGATGTCCTTTGGTAAGTGAAGGGTGCCTATAAACTGTGGTGCATCAGACAATGGAATATTATTCAGTGCTAAAAAGAAATGAGCTATCAAGCCATGAAAATACATGGAGGAACATTAAATACATATAACGAAATGAAAGAAACCAGTTGGAAAAGGCTACATACTATGGGATTTTAACTATTCACCTTTCTGGAAAAGGCAAAACTATGGAGATAGTAGAAAGATCAGTGGTTTCCAGGGGCTGGGGGTGGGAGACAGATGACTAGGTGGAGTGCTGAGGACTTTGAGGTCAGTGAAATGATCGTGTGATACTTCACAGTAGATGTTACTATACATTTGGCCAAACCCATAGAATGTGCGCTACAAGAGAGCACATGAATGTAAACGATGGACTTGGGGTGATTATGATATGTCAGGGTAGGTCCACCTGTTCTAACGAATGTACCATTCTGTGGAGGGTGTTGATGATGGGGGACAGGTTCATATGGGAAATCTCTATACCTTCCTCTTAATTTACTGTAAGCCAAAAACTGCTCTAAAAAAATTAAGTCTTTATAAAGAAAAAAAAAATAAAAGCAAAAGTAACCAATTAAAACAATTTCTCTCTGGGGAAGCAGAGCACATGTCCAGGCATGTGTGGGCAGCATTATCCTTTAATTCCCTGTGAGCTGAGGGGTGAGGTGGCATTCAGAGCCCAGCGAGGACGATGGGCATGGCTGGAGAGAAGTGGCCCGGCTATTTTCAGATGGTACAGGTGTCCCTGCTTTCTGGGGCTGCATGATCCGACACAGCAGCTACTAGCCACCTGGAGTTACTTAAATTTAAATTAATAGAACAAAAAACAAAAAATTCAGTTTCTACTAGCCTCAGTTCAAGTGCTCACTAGCCGATGTGGCTTATAGCATTGTGCTGAACAGCGCAGATTGAGAGCATTTCCATCATCTCAGAAAGTTCCCCAGGATAGCACTGTTCTACACTCTAGGCAGCCCCAGAGACTCACCTGGGCTTGAGTAAAATCACAAATTAACAAGGCCTGTGGTCCAGGACCCCCTGTCCCAAATCCTGAATGACATCTGAGCAAGGACACTGAGAAATGGTCCACAGGGATCATTTCAAAAGACGGAGGCCCGGGGCAGGGCCGGGACTGACAAGGGCTCGAGAGGCGTGCTGACTGAATCAGTGCTTGAAGAGCAACTTCTCTCTTGCAATTCTTGCTGGTCTGACAGGCTCCTGCAGAATTACATCACTTCCTAAAAAACAGGCAAACACCTCTCCTTCAAGTTAACACCGACCCAAACAAGCAGGAAACAGGAAATGTTCAGGTTTCAGGGAGGCTGAAGCTTAGCGCAGCATCATGCCGGCGGAGCAAGAACCGAGGCCAGCGGACATGAGGGCTCCCATTGTGGCCCCCGTCGTCTTTGCCCTGCTGGTAATTGCGCTCCTTCACACCGGCCAGGCTCAAGGTAAGCTCCCCCCAGGCTTCCCACCCCACATAGGAGGATAACGAAGGCTGTTTGGCGCCCGAGGCTACAGCTCTGTCGGGGAGGGTAACAACCAGAAGTTCTAATCCTTCCCTGAAAGAAGTGGAGAAATTAGAACTGTCTTTTCTGGGAGCTGGAGATGGGAGGGGGACTTGGCTTTCCCTGCAGCTGGCTAATCGCGCTCTAGCTTGCTGACTTAATTTAACCTTCCTGCAATCTTTGTCTTCTAAGATGTGTGGGTCCCTGTAATTTACCAACTTTAATGGCATATTAAGAAAACCATAAACACTTTGGCAGTTGGTGTAAAAGAACATTTCAATCAGCTGAAACAGAGAAATAATGAATTTGCTTTTAATAGCATGGGCTAAGAAGTCTGCTAGTTCCAAAAACTTCTGGAAAAACTGGGGTATGGAAATTTACTACTGGAGAGTATACTAAAGAAAAATAATTAAGTTAAAAAAGAAAAGCTAAACAGGAAATCATCTGAGGAGTTACCAGACATCCACTCTAACTTACCAAGAAAGGTCTTTCATGTTTTTCTTTGATCTTGTTACTCTGGGGAATATTTTCTTTGCATTGATTGTTACTAATGAAACTTTGTTTTAAAAAGTAATGTGATGGTAGCAAATCAAAGGTATTGGAAAAAACAAAATATTAAACCTCACTATTCTGAGCAAAGAGTAGTGATTGATTTATACCCTTGACAGTTGCTACAACAAGCACAATTACCCTCACTCGCCTCTTATGGTTTGTTGAATTGCCTTTGGGTAAATAAACTCACTGGCTGGTTTTTGTCCATGGTATACTACCTGCTAACTAGGGTAGGGCGGTGTGTCAAGCAAAAGGAAAGTTCTCAAGCTACAGTTCTTTGAGTAGGACGGGGGCCCCAGGCACTGACCCAACAGATGTGGCAGCTTCCTGGGGGTCAGCAGTGAGCACCCAGCCACCTCATTTCCCCTCCTCTGGGCGCTTTCCTCGTGGCCTCTCCAGGCATCTGAAGTGGAAAGGCGAACCAGGCATATGGAACTGGGAAAATGTTCAGTTGAAATTGAGAGTAGCATTCAAAATGAGTTTAGGGGGGCAATGTGTTGTTTCGTGCACGTTTTGGGGATGGAAGGGAGCTATAGGTGATGCAGCCCAAGCTGTGTTGGGGGTACAGGAGAGGAAGCTGGGGTGGAGGAAGGTGACATGTCTGGCTCCCACTTTTAGTCAGCTCTTCTGGCTTGGACCCCGAGGGTCTCTTCACTTCCCGCAGGGACCAACCACTCCCCCTGCGAAGCCCTCTGGACCAGACTCCTTTCCCTGCCAGGCATCCCCCAGCACCCCAGAGAGGGGATTCCCGCCTTCACATATCCAGTTCTTTTAACTCTCAATGCTACCGCAGGTGCCTCAGACACGCCTGAGAATAATAGTTAACCTTGCCTGAGTATTTTCTTGAGCTTCTGAAAAATGATTGAATGGAAGTGTCTGCAATTGACAAGATACAACAGGATAGTTGGAAGAGACTCAGTTTAATGAGTTTTTCTGATGCCGCATCTGATCATGTGAGTCCGCCCCCTGAAGACCTGTGGCTGCTCCACATTTATGGTCCTCAGACGCTCACCTGAGCCTCCTTCCCAGTGGCATCTCCTTCCAAGTGCCCACCTCCGCAGGCCGCAGCCCTGCCAGGCGCACTGAATGGAGCTTGTGCTCTAGTTCTCTCAGGCTCTCGGTGAAAGTGAATGATAAACTGTCTTTTGTCTAGTGCAGCCCCATATAACCTTGAGGGCTCAGACTGAATGTCACCTCCTCCTTGACGCCTCCTTCACTGTCACTTCCCTGCAGCTCTGCCTTTACAGTGTTATAACCCGTAGAAGTAAACTGTTCAGAAACCTAAATGACTTCGAATCATAATTGTGTGTATGTCCTGTCTCCCAGCAGGCTGTGAGCATTTCTGGGGGAAAATCCTCTTTATTTCATCTTTGACTTCCCCAAACCCTGTAAGGGGTCAGCATAAATTAGGAACTCAATAATTACTGATAAATACAAAAATTGTTCTAGAATGGATATGAGGTTGATCACTAAAAACTGAGCTCCTGAAACAAGTAGTGTTAGAATGTCAGAAGACAAAGATGAAAAGCTGTATTTATGTCAGTGGTGAAAAGCTACATTTCAATAGAGTGCAGAGATTACATAGATAACCCAGCACACTTACTGGGCCCTGCCTGGTTTCCCAATATCTGAAAAATGCAAAAATGGCCATTTGTGATGAGCTTATTAATCAAAGCTTATTATTTTGAGACTAGTCAAGGGAAAGGCTATTCTAAATTAAAGACTGAATATATATTTTTTTATTTAATGTATATCCTTATGAGCTAATGGTGCCTAAGACCTCAGGATATGATTTAGGTTTTAGGTGTCATACTTGTATTTCTGTGAATTTTTCAAAAAATAGCTTGGAGATGTTTAGAAGAATCCATTCTACTTGAGTAGCCTGAGTCTCTCCCTCAAATATATCTCAAATCATGCCTTTAGCTGTAAACAGACAACATTATGTGGCAGTTACCTGGACCAGCGTCATTACCTCTGAGTCAGCATTTTTTCGGTTTATGGAGATAGGCTGATGCGGAAGTGGTGACTATCCCATATGAAATAATGCACTTAGAAGTCACCAGGAGAAAAATCAGAAAACAGCTTTTCTGGGATTTTGGCCAAACAGATGAGCATGGTTAAAGAGAAGCTGTCAGTCTAGGTATCTTGGCCAGGGTAGAACACTAAGGAAGTTCAGACCCAAGGCAGCATTCTGCCCATGGAGCAAAGGGAGGCACCCCTAACTTCATTCCTGACTCTGTGCCCTGTCAGTATCAGCTTAACACTATCAGGAAGCTAAAAGTCACACCCAAGATACCGAAAGCATGGGATTCATTAGCTGCTACAAGCAGAGTGGTCTGTAGCAAGGAGAGGTAAAGGGCATGAGGCAGAAACAAGGAGGCTGTGACTGTCCTGGTGGCCACGGTCAGACACTGGTCGGACAGAGAGGACTGGGAGATTTTCCGGACTGTTTCAGAAAAGTAAGAAATATATAACTACCGAATGAACCTTGAGAGGGACAGAAAGAATAGAAGAAAATACCAGTTGCAGAACTGACGTGGCACCTCTGACACTGGTTCCATTTCAATGGATGTGACTGCCACCCGCTTTCCTGGGACAGTCCCAATTTCCAGGAGGAATAAGGATGATAATGGTGGACATGAACAGTGCTCACTGTATGCCCGGCACTGTTCTAAATACTTGACATAATCTGACTTATTTAATTCTCATAACAACCTTATGTAGTGGGTGCTATCATCAGTGTTTTACATATGAGAAAACTGAGACAGTGAGGTTAAGTGACTTCCCCAGGTCACACGGCTAAGTAGTAGCTCTAAGAGTCAGCCACAGGAGTCCATGCTCTAACCGTGCACTCTATCCCCTCGGGAATTTCACGCTTTGCCAGGCTACGTGTCTAGTTTCAGGTTTGGAAAAATATGTCTCCAGTGCTTCCCCAACTGTAGATGTAACACGTAAACTCTGGTGGGCTCTAAGGTTACCACATGTTATAAAGGGGCTGTATTTGGTTGGGTCAGAGATTGGCTGACAGGAAAAGGGATAGAGAGAGAGAGAGTTGGGTTAAACTTTGGCCTGCTGAGGAGGAGGGGAGGTGCTGAAAGGTGCAGAGTGAGTGACAGGGAATCTGGGGATTGGCATACCTGAGAGGAGGAGCAGGAAAAACCTACTGAGTCACCGAGGGAGGTTCAGGGGTGGGACCAGGCAGAGAAACCACAGCCCTCCCTCAGGCAGAGTCACTGTGGGAGACCCCTGCTGAGAAGTGACCCCCCCACACACACCCCCAGGGCCAACAACCCCTCAGGGACCCAGTAGGCAGAGAGGGGTTTACTGAAGCTTAAAGTGACTGTGTCTAAAAGGCTGACCCAGGAAACCAGGAGAGAGCAGGGTCTTGGCTGGAATTGGCTCAATTCTGTTAAAAAAAAAAACAATACAATTTTGCCTACCTGTGTGTTGTTTGCACCACTGGCAAATGTTGGCAAAGATGTGGAGAAACAGGAACTCTGCACCACTGGTGGGAGGGCAGCTTCATGCAGTCACCCAGTCTATCCTCCTGCTTAACCCATCCAGGGGGCTTTTAATTTTAGTATCTTATTTTTTCATTTCTAGAAAATCCTTATACATATACATACATATATATATATATATATATATATATATATATATATATATAGTGTCTTGTTTTTATTATTTCTTGTGCTATTTATTCTTTCTTTTATGTCTTCATTTTAAACATATTATCTATTTGATAACTTTTATCAAGTTTATGTAGACCTAATCTTACTGCTTATTATATCTGTCAACTCCCATTCGTGATGGAAATCTCGGGATCACTGAGGAGAGAGCCTGGCACTCAGAGGATGGCTCACCCCATTTAAGAAGACCCCCAGTTTTCTGATTCCATCACCAAGCTACTATAAATGCTTTCCCAGTACAACCCCAATCCTGTCACCACAAAATAGTGTTGAGAAGAAATGGAGACAGGGATGCTTTGGGCTTGAGAAGAGCTTGTGCTTGAACCTCAGGCTTGAACCCCAGTCTTGGGATGGGGAGGGAGTAGTCCTCAGGGGTGGACCTCCTAGAGTGTAGTGAGGGCGGCCAAAATTCATTAAAGGTACAAGCCAGCACACCTGAGTCCGCAGTAGAGGCAAGTCAGAAGCAGGTAACCAAGGAGACCAAAGTGATTGCCAAGGAGGTAGAAGGAGACGAAACCAAATTCAAAATCAGAGGAGGGGCCGGGGTCCACAGTGTCAGAGTCACGGAGAGGTCAGCCTGGGCTGCTGCACCTGGACTTTGACTGTGAACTTGGCCAAAAACATTGCAGCTGCTTTTCTTTTTTCCTTCCTTCCTTCTTCTTTTTCAAAACCATAGCCTGATGTTTTAGCTTTAACTCTTGACCCAACAGATGGTCAGAGCCCCCAGAAAACATTATATAGACTCATATCATCGCAGGCCCAGAACTTGTTCTAGGAAATCCCCATATGTAAATATGGCTCAGAATTTAAGTTCCCTCTACAATCTTTTTTTTTTCTTCTTTTTTACAATTTCTGGCCCCTAAGGATTTCATTGCTTTTTTGAGATTTCTTTATATATTTAAAAAGTTGCTTCTTATATTTCATCCGGTATTTCCAGGTATTGCATACTGGGAGAATTTTTCTGGTTACCAACTGTGCCAGATTACTGGAAAAGGAAATTCTTCTATATATCCATTCTGGAGAACTTATTAGTCAACTGAACATGTTCATACTCTACAACCCCAGCGATTTACTCCTAGATACATTCCCCCGATCACTCACAAAGTGCAGCCAAGAATCATGGCCAAGAACATTGATTACAGCATTGTTTGTAAAAATGGAAAAAATGGAAACAACCTAAACGTCCATTAAGAGAAGGGTACACAAAATGTAGTATAGTCACAGAATGAGATATCATAGAGCAGGTAAAATTAATGAGTTAGATCTATATGTATTCAAGGTAAATCAGTTTCTATTAACTATATTTCAATTTTCAAAAATGTATTACTCAAAAAAATTGAATCAGTCTCAAATGCAATGTTGATCAAAAAAGCCAGTTGAAGATTATCATGCACAGAATAATTACATTTATTTATAAAGTTTTAAAGACACTCAAAATTATGCCTATATTGCTTAGGGACATAGGCACTTATTTTGAAAAGTGTGGGACTGACACATACTAAGTAGGATAACAGTTATTCTATCTATAATGTTGTAGATCTTGCAGAAAAAACAGTCGTCTAGGGGTTAGTAAAATAAGACCCACAGGTCAAACTCAGCCACCTTTCTGTGTTTTTCTACCTTTGAGCTAAGAATGGTTTTTATAATTTTCAATGGTTATTTAAGAACTTATAAAATTGCCAGTATTTTGCCTCTTGGTCCGTAAGATTTAAAATATTTACTCTCTGACTCTTTAAGAGAAAGTTTGCCCCTGCTCTAGTCAATACGGAGAAATTTAAGATAATTAGTGATGGGTACCCTGTTAGCTGTTACATTATTCTCTATTGTCTTCGGTAGGTATTCATTCAAAATGAAAAATAATGAGAGAGCCTTTGAGTTCTTGTCCAGCTCTCCTGAGTCCCCACCTAGATCATCCCCCCAACCTTTCCTTTCCATAATTCCCAGTCTCTTGAAAGACAGCCAACTCGTCCTCATTTTCTCACTTTCCATTCATTTCTCAATGCACTGCAATCTGGCTACTGTGTCAAGAATAGTACTCAATTTGCTCTATCTGAGTTACCAGTGCTTATTAGCCAAACTCAAAGGACCCATTTCTGTCCTTATTTTATGTGTTTCTCTGTAGCACTCAACGTAATTGATCATTATTGAAACTCTCCTCTTCCTTGCGTCTTAACAATGATGTTTTCTTCTTGGTCTCCTATGACTCTGCTCCTTTCCGGTTTTTGCTTATGAATCTTCCTCTTTCACCTGCTGATTTCATATAATGTTTATCTTGCCTTACCTCACTCCTTACTTCATTCCTGGGCATAGCACCCACTTCCATGGCCTCCCTCTCACTCCTTGGCCTATGATTCCCAAAGAATCGCCTCCAGCCAGACCCACCTGGCCAACTCTGGACCTGCATTTTCATCATCACTTTGCTGTAGATACCGTCACAGGGCTCTTAGGCTCAGCACCTCCACAACAGAGCTCATTTTCTGCTCTCCGCTGGTTTAGGCCCTCATTAGCTAGGCAATTCCACTAACTTCTTAACTAGTCTCCTTGCCAGCACATTTTCACATAACCTCCAGGGTAATCATTCTGGAACAAAAATGTAATCCTTTCCCACCTGTACTCATCTCTTCAGTAGTTTCTCATTTCCTTGGGATAGATTACAAACCCCTTGGCATTGTTATAAGGCCCCTGATGAGCCGGTCCTGAGTTCCTTTCCCACTTCACCCTTGTTGCTTCCCACCATGTGCTCTATGATACAACTCCTTGAGTATGGTGAGCTCTTTTGGGCCCCTGAGCCTTCCTTAGCTGTGCTTCACTGTGACGCCTTCCCTGCCACCTTTGCCTGATGAACTCCTGAGGTTCAATTCCATGGTCACCTCCTCACGAAGATTTCCTGAATTCTCTCCGAGATGCAATGGATGCCTTCCTCTCATGTCCTCGTGGCACTCCATGGACAAACATGTTTTGACTTTCATTGAACTGTGTTACACTTACTGATTTGTGGGCCATTGTCCCTACTTAATAGTCACGTCCCTGGGAGGCAGGGGCCTGGTCTCCCCCACCTTTCTATCCCAGGGCCTAGAACAGTGTCTGGTACATAGTAGGTGCACTAACGACTGACTGACTGAATGACATGCAATTTATCCTATAGCCCAAAACTTCCTTGTATTCACAAGATTATCCTCATTTAAATAATGAAATGAAACTGTAGTAACATCTAGATGATGTGATTTTTTGTTAACCCAGTTTTATTTTATTTCAAAATGTTAACCAACTATGCCAAATCTTTTTATGTGTGACGCTCATTTCTGTCTCCTCAAACAGGCAATGATTACTATTCCTTCTTCCTGTGGAGAACACAGTGTAGCTACATCTAGGAGTTGCACTGAGAAAGCATTCTTCTCCATCTTCTTCTCAAAATATGGATGGAAGTTCAGACCTAGAAAATATGCATTAAGCAGCATGATGATTTGCAGAAGGGCTAGGTAGTTACAAGCATTTTGGAGAGACTATTTAAAAGAAAACAAAGGGAATACAAGTTCCAGAGACACTAAATTGTAAGCCAGTAAGAGCTGATTTGGAAACTTGAAACTGAAATCAAATGAATGGAAAAATCTCCATCAGGTGATGAGGACAGCCAGAAACACTTCCTGAGAAATTGAAGAAGTGGCTTAAAAGGAGAGCTATCTACTAGATCAGGGTCTGGTTGGTGTTTTGGTTTCTCTTCCTTAAAACAAAACCAATTAATCTAGTTTGCTTTTGAAGTCTCTTCTATGTGTCTTTGTTTTATATAAATTAAAGCCATCTTTATTATTTCCTATTTCCCCACCCCACTGTCATTTTTAGAAACAGGAGCCCAGTGGTTTCCAGGGTTTGCTGACAATTTTTTGCCCCTGACAACACTGTTTATTAATTTTAAAATTTATCTATTCTTTTCTAAAAATTATGCTTGTTTACAGTTAAATTGTCAGATTTAGCAAATAATAATATAGGATAGCCAGTTACATGTCAATTTCAAATAAACACATTTTGTTTAGCATATCACATGCAATTCAGTATAAGACACACAAATATTGCATGGGATACATGTATGATAAAAATTATTTGTTGTTTATCTGATATTCAAATTTAAGTGTGCACTCCATGTTTTATCCACTAACTTTATTTATAACTATGATTATCTTTTGTCAAGCAAAGACCATCCCTATATTGGTTCATCACTAAGACCACAGTCAGTGGCTATGCAGCCAGCTAACGAATATTAGAATATTTAGGCTGAGTCCTGTATCAATCATTCAAATAACAAGTAAAGGAACCATCACTGGAAACACAAGACAAAACCCAATAATCAAGTAAAATAAAACCAGGGATCCAAAAATGGATCAACTTTTTGATTCATCACATTAAAAACTTTTATCAAAGAGAAAAAAAATCATAGGATTATATTAATAAATGCAAAAAGAAGTTAGTGAAAGAGTGAGACTAGCACAATATCAGTAGCTCAAGCAACGGTACAAAAGTCCGGAGCACTTGAGGCCTGTTAGACTGTCTGGGAGGGAAGGGCAGAGCTACTGTCAAGGTAAAATAGGATCAGAAGCAAGCCAGCCTTCGAGACCTGTTGGGGGGTTTTGCTGAGCCTAGAAAATCTGACCCACTGTTTTGCTCCCCTCAGACACCACTTCAAAGACCCCAGGAAGTTGCTCCCTCCCTGATCCTCCTGTAAGAAAACTTGAATCAACAGACTTGCTCTCTGCTCTCCCGTAAGCTGGTGATGGGGGACTTTGGTCACCCGTCTGTGCATACTCTCTCCCACTCCCCTGCTGCTCATGGCGAAGCTACATAGCCACGGACGCAGCAGCCCACATCTCCCTTTCCTGCTTCCCATGCTCTGATTTATCACAAACATACACCTGCCACTTACTTACTGGTTCGTCTCTGTCTTGCAGCTGCTCTCTCTGTCAACACTGGGCTTGTGCTGATGTAAGTAAAGAGCGCCATGCCGGGACGGAGGGCCTATGTGACCCTGCCGGCGCCCCCCTCACTGAGCCAGAGGGCAGGTGGGTCTCCATCCCCGCTCAGAGGCAGGCTGACAGAGCAGGCCAGGGGCAGGCCTTGGGCTCAGCAGTGAATACTTGCCTTCAAGTTACTCTTTTAAATTGTAATTTTGATATCGGCTACTCAAAAGAGAGCTAAAAATGTAATAGAAAAGTATTCAGATTAATAAAGATAGTATCATTTAATAAAATCCTTTTCCTCCACCATTTTCAAGCACTTTTCTATTATCCCACTGACGGTAGGAAAAATTTTTAAATGTTACAAGTGTGTATGTATTCTGTCCCCTAAAAATACACACATTCCTTTGAACTACCAGGTACTACAGGCCAGAATAGGATCCCAGTGTACTAAAAGGCAGACAGATGTTAAAAAAATGCAGCTTCCCCAGATAAGTAATTTCAAACCAGCAACAGCCTTAGGGTCTGGGCAAGTCTGATTAAATATGAGCAAACTTTCTCTAAACATCAAAATAAAAAGGTTAAAGCAAAAGGGACATCAAAACATTGTGGCTTTACTGTGGGGCATGTTTAATCTGATAGTAGGTTGCAATTTTGGTGTGCTTCTTAAAGAATGAGGTAAAAACACAACCCAGCTTCACAAGTAAATTCCCAGAGCAGACCACTGTATGAAAGTGCTTTTCCAGTTCTTTGGATGTAAGGCACCATCCCCTTTAGTCACCTGATGGAGGAAAAGAAAGGGTATACACAACATTGTCTCTGCTTTATCTAAAGGACCTTCGATATTTAAGACCTGCCAGAACCTTCAATGGTTTCTGCCATGCATCTGTTCAACTGGCTCTTTAGTCTGACTGTATCTTCTTCAGGTAACTGTGGCAGGAAGACATATGAAGTGAAATTTTCTCTTAATAAAAATTGCCAAACACATAGTACAATAGAGCTTACAATGTTAATGGCAATGCCTCCACTTCCCGGGCCCCGCTCCCGGGGAGCTGAGTCAGCTGGCTTTCCCGTGTGGGGAGCCGTGTGAACACCTGAGTATCTCTACCAAAACAGAACCGAAACAAACAGAACCAAAACACCTGCTGAAACGTGAAATTTCATCCTTAGGGGTTCTTCACTTTGCATCAAATAGTCCCTCCCATTTCCCAATGTTTTCTTTAAAATTCAGGTGACTTTTTGAGAAGACCACCTTAGCCCCCTGTTTCTCTCTGTGACTAAGAATACTCTGTGTGTGTATTCCTGGAGCGGGGTTGATAGAGGGAGAAGGAGGATATCAGACTTGTGATAAAAAGGTGAGAGGCAAACCTGGCCGATTTTGTATTTCCCACACAATCATTTATCGCATGACTGTTGCCCAGCAGACAAAGTTCTAAGGGGTTGGGGATCGATGTAGCGCCAAACAGTGGAGGAGACAGACAATAACAATATACGTGGATGAAATAATTTCAGATAATAAACAGTAAGTGCTGTTCTGGAACCCAGTAAGCTAGGCAAAGGGCAGAGCACCTCCGAACTCCAGCTGTGGTCCAGGCAGAATGGTGCACGAGAGGCCCGCCCCAAGGAGCGTCATCCCTCTGCGTGGCGCTAGCATCTCCCCACGTCAAACACAGTCACTCTCCCACAGCCGGGCTGGAGCCCGATGACTCGGGGACATCGTTTGTTCCCGTTTTGTTCCTAGTCACGTCACAGTCAGTTTCCACAGATGCTGAACAACTGATTTTTTAAAAGACAGCAGGGGTGAAGAAATAGACTATGTGATGTGTGCATACACCCATTAATTTTCTCCCTAGAGCTTCTTTCTTTAGTGTAGGGTCTGCTGATCATTTCTAAAGCTAATAAAGACTGCCTTCATTAAATTCAGCAAATTAAAATAAGGTCAACGGAATTATGATTTAACTCAATAATTCTCCTGCCAGCATGATTCTTATTGAATCATTTGGGGAGCTTTGAAAACACACCGTTGCCCAGGCCATGCCTCAGATGTCCTCGAGGAACTGGTTTGGGTAGAGCTTACAAACCACCAGGTGTTGGTGCACAGGAAATGTTGAGAACAACATGTGTGACTAATAATTAAACACAACTAAGTGAGATTGTCTGGGCAACATAAACCAGTGGCTATCAAAGTACAGCTCCCAGACCAGCCGCATCAGCATTTAGTGAGAAATGAAATTCTTGGGCCCCAGCCCAGACTACTAACCCAGAAACTCTGGCAGCAGAGTTTAAGTGGGTGTTTAAGTAAAGTCCTCCAGGTGATTCTGAGGCGCGCTAGGGTTTGCGGAATGCTGAACTAAACCTCGAAGGTGCGGTTAGAGTGAACTTGACTGGAGATACCAATTTTGAACTCCAGTGTGCATTTCTCTCATTTGGACTTATTCAAGGAGGCATGATTGTCACAGTTCTCTCAGTGTGTCCCTCCTGGAGTCTTCAGATGCTCAGGTCTTCAGGGATGATTTGGAGGCTACTGAGTTCTGGTGATAGAGCTGGCAGCTGCCAGGCAAGCCTCTGGCATCAACTCCCTGAACTGTTACTTTTCTCCAGTTCGCTAAGGGGGAGCATGAGGACCAGAGGGGAGAGTGACCTGGGGTGGCCAGGGGAGACCAGCAGGGGGTAGGGTCTGCAGCTGTGTTTCTCAATCTGGGCGCACACCAGAGTCACCTAGAGAACTGAAAAGTACCGAGGCCTGGGTTCACCCCCAGATAGTGTGACGCAACAGTTTGGGGGTGGTCTGGACATCGGGAGTGGTAACAGGTGATCCTAACGTGCAGCAAGGCTGGGAACTGCTGGAGGACTTCTTGGTGTGGTTTACCGGGTCCTACTAACACGAATCTGGCTCTTTGCTGTATACAGAGCTACAGCGGGGAGTGAAAAGCCAGCAGACTTCCTGGTTTGGGTTTCTTGAAATTCATATATACTCCAGTTACTCCGTGAGGCAGGATAGTTTGAACGCCGGGCACCTGGCTTGGGTTTTCTTTCATTTCACTGGGTGAATTACAAAATGGCTTGAGCAATTTGGGCATGGAGTGTACAAGATTAACAAATGAAAGCATGGACCATTGCTGAGGTCTACCATACTTCATGATATCCTGAATTTAATAACATTCTCTCACTGTTTTACTTTACATTGTAAGATCAGTTGGTATGTATACTTTTTTTCACTTTAAAAACTAGAGCTTGAAGAAATTAAAGAGGACACTAACAAATGGAAATGCATCCCATGCTCTTGGCTAGGAAGAATTAATATCGTCAAAATGGCTATACTACCTAAAACAATCTACAGATTCAACGCAATCCCTATCAAACTACCAACAGCTTTCTTCAATGAACTGGAACAAATAATTCTAAAATTCATATGGAACCACAAAAGACCCCGAATAGCCAAAGCAATCCTGAGAAGGAGGAATCAAACAGGGGGAATTATGCTCCCTGACTTCAAGCTCTACTACAAAGCCACAGTAATCAAGACAATTTGGTATTGGCACAAAAACAGACCCACAGACCAGTGGAACAGAATAGAAAATCCAAACATTAACCCAAACATATATAGTCAATTAATATTTGATAAAGAAGCCTTGGATATACAATGGGGAGATGACAGCCTCTTCAGCAGCTGGTGTTGGAAAAACTGGACAGCTACATGTAAGAGAATGAAACTGGACTACTGTCTAACCCCATACACAAAGGTAAACTCAAGGTGGATCAAAGACCTGAATGTAAGTCATGAAACCATAAAACTCTTAGAAAAAAACATAGGCAAAAATCTCTTGGACATAAACATGAGCGACTTCTTCATGAACATATCTTCCCAGGCAAGAGAAACAAAAGCAAAAATGAACAAGTGGGACTATATCAAGCTGAAAAGCTTCTGTATAGCAAAGGACACCATCAGTAGAACAAAAAGACATCCTACAGTATGGGAGAATATATTCATAAATGACATATCTGATAAGGGGTTGACATCCAAAATATATAAACAACTCACGCACCTTAACAAACAAAAAGCAAATAATCCAATTCAGAAATGGGCAGAGGACATGAATAGACACTTCTCTAAAGAAGAAATTCAGATGGCCAACAGGCACATGAAAAGATGCTCCACATCGCTAAACATCAGAGAAATGCAGATTAAAACCAGAATGATGGCCAACATCCAAAACACGAGCAACAACAAATGTTGGCGAGGATGTGGAGAAAAGGGAACCCTCCTACACTGCTGGTGGGAATGCAAATTAGTTCAACCATTGTGGGAAGCAGTATGAAGGTTCCTCAAAATACTCAAAATAGAAATACCATTTGACCCCGAAATTCCACTCCTAGGAATTTACCCTAAGAATGCAGCAGCCCAGTTTGAAAAAGAAATATGCACCCCTATGTTTATCCCAGCGCTATTTACAATAGCCAAGAAATGGAAGCAACCTAAGTCCTAAGTGTCCATCAGTAGATGAATGGATAAAGAAGAGGTGGTACATATACACAATGGAATATTATTCAGCCATAAGAAGAAAACAAATCCTACCATTTGCAACCACATGGATGGAGCTGGAGGGTATTATGCTCAGTGAAATAAGCCAAGCCGAAAAAGACAAGTGTCAAATGATTTCACTCATATTGGAATATAAGAACAGAAAAAAACTGAAGGAATAAAACAGCAGCAGACTCATAGATTAATGATACCAAAATAAATTATATATATATAAATATATATATATATATATATATAAAAACTAGAGCTTGCTTGCACATTTGTTCTTCTTTCAAAAAAAGAGAAGTTAGCTAGCTTGGAGAAGCAGAGTCATTTCCAGTGGGTGGCAAGGCTTGGAGCCGTGACAAAGGGGTGCCTGCTCGCTTGCTGCTGGGACTCCTGGGCTTGCCTCCAGCTCTTTCCCGTTTCCCTACATACCCGGATTCCCCCCGGGTCCTTGCCAGGTGTGCAAAATGTGTATCCAGATGTGTTTGGGTGGATATTGCCAATAATCATTTGTAAGTGACTCTGTACACTGTGTAGGTTATTATCTGGTAATTTTAGGCCTTTAGGATTAAAAGTAAAGTGAGCTATGGCAGCTGAGTTTCAACATTCACATGATGACCACTGCCCTTATCTCTTAATAGTGCTCCATTATTGGAGCAGAGAGAGACATGGAGAGAGGGAGAATTCCTGGGACAGCAACTGCGTGGCCACTTGAAAGGAAGAGCGAGCTTCTGCCGGCCCTGCCCCCATGAGCCTGCACGCCCGGTGAGCCACGGGCTGGTCACGTGCCGGGGACAGAGCCACACCAGGCCAACCCACAGCCCCGCTGCTTTCAACACACTCTCCTCTTCCGTTGCTCTTCTCTCTTCTGTGCTACGTCTGGCTAGTGCCTCCCTTCACTCTCACACTTGCTCCTCTGTCTTTACCTTCTGCAGCTGCTTCAGTTTTACCTCCAGGCCACTCTCCCTCGTACCCTGAAAACGGCCCAAATTTAGATAAGAAGATACAACAGTAAAATGAAACCTTCACAGCTTAGTCTCCTGCGCAAAAGCAGAGGCATGGCTAAGTCTAGAGATGAGGACGAGGATCGGTGGAGCACAAAGGAAACAGCACATCGCCCCACACCTGGCGCGTGTACCTGGGGCGTGTATGTCCTTTACGGCTCCACGGCATGTTTCCTTTGCTCTTCGTGTGCTGTGGGATAGGCAGAACAGAGGCCTCCGTTCGTGGCCTTCGGGAAGCGGGGGTTGGAGAATGGATGGGATTTCCCAGGCCCCACGGCTGGAGAAGGCAGCACGAAGTCTCAAGCCTTGCCCTTCAGAGTCCAAACCCAGTCTTCCCTCCACGATGCCATGGGTATGTCCACAAAACCACAATACAAGAAATGGTCCTGCATGTTCTGCATGGTACTTGCTCAAGATTCACTTCCTAGAAGACAGTTCTGGGTCCTACCATAGCGGTGCTGGACCTACTTAAAGTTATGTGATGTTGCTTTTACCAAGCATAGGAGGGTGCCTATAGGAAGTCACCGTTGACTAGCATGGGCCTTAACAAGTGTTTCTTAGAAAAGGCTTGGGCCTGGAAGGATGTCTGAGGCTGGACAGTGGTTTTAGAGGCCCCATATCCATATCCATTGGGTTGCTGTTAGCCTACAGGCCAAGGGAGGACCTGCTGTATTGCTTTGTCCACCTCTGGTTTGCTTTCTAACTCTCACCTCTGCTCCCTTGGTGACCACTCCTGGTTACTTGCTTGATTGTATGGCCCACCCCAGCTCCCTAGCTCCCCTTTTGATGACTTCTGATGCTCCTGGCACAGACTCTTGGGGCTGATTCCCAGTGTTTCTAGCCTCCCACCCTTGCCCGTTGTAAACCCCCTTATACCCAGGCCTTCCCTGATTTAGTTTCTGCCAATTCTCAGTGTGTGAGGAGTGGACTAGAGTTGTCTTGGAGAAGTTGTGACAGCAGACCACCAAGAGGTCTGCACCCAACACCTTCTGCCCACCTCCCCCACCCTGAAGCACGCTGCAGTCTATGTGTGCCCATGTGCAGAATGAAGGATATACAGAGGTGCTGGCTGATGCACTGCTGGAAATGCGAAAGAAATAACCTAACTCTCCATCAGCAGAAATAGCTTATGAGACATCCAAATAATGTGAGGAAAAGACAGCTCTCTGCAGATGTGGAAGAAGCTTCAGCATCAAATTTTAAGTGAAAAAAGCAAGGGGCAGAACAGCATAAACATTTTGCTATCGTCTGTGTTAATAAAAGAAAACAGGAAATGATACATTTACTTGTATATGTGGAGAGTTTTTCTGGAAGGCAGCAAAACAGTGGTAACCTCTGTGGGGAGGGAAGCTGAATAACTGGGGGAAAATGAGATTTCCTTTCTGAGTTTAGTACTATGTGTATAGCACCTATTCAAAAATTCTAATTAAAAACAAAATAAACACTGTAGCATCAACATAGAAACATGGAAATAGATGGGACGTTGGGGATCCTTCCTTACCTGTACAGATGAGAACATTAAGTCACTAAGGGGCAAATAATTTGTCCAAATTTCCACTACTGCTAAGTGACAAAGCTCTGACTAGAGCCCTTACTGTCATTTGGCACCTCTGCTCGAAGGAATGCAGCTTCAAAAAGTTTCTTACCATAGAAACTAACAACATGCACGAGATGGCTATCCTCGACATTCAAGACTCAGTTTCCTCATCTGTAAAATGTGAACAATAAAGACGTGTGAAGATTAAAGTAGATGGTGCATGTGTACATAGTACCTAGCGCATGCTAAGCAGGTGATAAGTGCCAGTTACTGTTATTTGTTACCTTGAGGTTATTATGGAGTTGGTTGGGGCAAGGAAGGCTGTAAGGAAGGTTGTCACAGGAGTGTCTGGAGAGGAAGGTTTGCAGGGTAAAGAAAAATAAAATAGAGAGAGAGAAAGAGAGACAGATTCTTTGATTCTTATTTATTTAAATAGTCATTAGAAAATCTCACCAAGTAAATGATACCTAATGTGGAAAACATATGTTAGGGTGTGTGTGAGGACATTGTGGAAAGAATGTCCAGCCCTTTTTACTCCAAAATGCCACTGAGGGCCACCTGTGACCAGCATTTTCCCTTATGCTGAAAAATAAGTGTACAGAACCGAGGACTGCTTGGTGTACTGCTTTCCATTTCTCTTTCATTCCTGGTTGTCCAAATGCCTTCATTATTCTTGTTAGCTTATATCCTTTCCTATTTGCTCTTCTTCTGGGGCCCCAGGTCAAGAGGCAACTCAGGGCACTGAGTGTTCTCCTGGGGCATGGCTCACCTTCCGGGAGAGCCCCTGAAACAGTCCATGCAAAGCTGAGTTCCGGGGAACTACCCCCTCCTTCCCCGCTGTCCTGGAAAGTCACCTCCTTATAGGCTGAAGGGCAGGTGCAGGAGGTTCCCTCTCTTGTTCATCACTTCATAAGGTGTAATTGTTACATTCCTGCCTGACTGGAAGGAAAATATCGTGTGTTTCAAAGTTCAGGTACTGCAATCTGCCCTTCCAGATTCAAATCCTCACTGCTGCATGACAGCTCTGTGATCGCGGGCAAGGTGTGTAACCTCTTTGCCCCAGTTACCACCTGAAAAACATGGTGAGGACCAAGTGAGATAATCTGGGTAAAAGGCAGAGCACAGGACGTGGCTCTTAGTAAATCCTCCGTAAAGGTTCGCCTGAAATAGTAGCAGCAGCCACGGCAGTAGTGGGAGTAAGCCAAGAAAATAGAAGAGAGGTCTGAGTGTTCGAGGAGTAGGTTCCCTACCTCCAAGTGCACTGTGCACAGGCCTCCCCCACCTTTGCCCCCCCAGGGCCCCCCAGATGTCCAGTCTCCGCTGGTCTAGGCTGCCAGTCCCAGTGCTTCTGCCTACGGGATGACTTTAATGAGATTGTCTCGGGGCACAAATATCTTTTCCTGATCCAGAGTGGCACATGATATATCAAAATGTTTAACATATGAGGGAATACATTATTGACTTACGTTATTTCAAAGACATTAAGTGTAGGACAAAGTCATTTAACCAAAAGGCAGAGGTCAGTAAATGGTAGATTTTTTTCTTAATCCTGCTTTTAGTATATACACGTGAGGAACACCAGCTAGTTATTCCTGGCAGTTGGTAGTTGATTCTGATGGTTTCGGGTGGCATTTACCAAGGTGGTCATTCAAGTGGATTCCCTAGTCTTGGGGGAAGCTGAAATGTTTATCTATAGAAGAAAAAAAATTAGACTGTGATCGAATGAATTATTTTTGTAAATCAGGTCAGAGGAATTCACTGTCTTACAGTCATGAAGATAGATAAGGGATGGATCTGTCTCGGCGTGACCCATTTGCTCAGCCTATAGAGCGGTGGCCTAACCTGTAGTAACAGGGTGTGCTTTAAAGCAGCTGACTTCTCCTTTTGTATAGCACCTTTCACCTTAGAAAGAACTTTCACATAAATTATCTCATTTGACAAGTTTCTCATAGCCTAAACGCATATCATATTTT
This sequence comes from Phataginus tricuspis, assembly GCA_029783875.1. Taxonomy (NCBI): domain Eukaryota; kingdom Metazoa; phylum Chordata; class Mammalia; order Pholidota; family Manidae; genus Phataginus; species Phataginus tricuspis. The sequence continues at coordinate 12,781,054 of JAQQAC010013566.1, forward strand.
CCTCAGTGGGTCCCATCTGAGCAATAGGTAACATTATACCACAACACGGTGAAAACTCTCAGCTTACCTTACCATAATCACTACATAGCCAGATGAGGATTTTTTCATGTAATTATCCAGCTAGTAGTCCTTTCCTGTCCTGTGATGAGCCACAGGGTAGTTTTCCAACTCAATCTGAAGTATAGAGAAAGCTTGCTTATTCATAGGGAAAGTCCTAAAGATGCATTTTATTAAATAAATTTAAATATTGGTGCAGTTTCCTTAGTCTCTAAGGGAACCTCTCTTGAGAAATTCACTTCACAAATGAAATACTCATTGTGTTTTTATTTGGAATCCAGAATTTCTTCAGATGATCTCAGACACTCAGTTCTCTGCAGAAAAGTGAAACCTGGCACTGAAATCTGAGCAGTCACCCCAATTTCAAAGAATTCTTTTCCATTGATAAGTAATCTATTATTAAAAATTAGGACACAGTACATTCCTTCCTACCTAAAAGTGTATGTGACAGTAGTGAGCTTTCAGTAAATGTGAATTTAGATTTAGTCAGAAATGTTATTATGATCTCATGACACCCTGTTGGAGATGTCCTGGAATATTACCCGCGATACAACAAACTTTCACGGTGGCCTTAGGAGTGTCTAAAGTATCTGGTCAAAGCTCAACTGCCTGCCTTTGTGGAAGGTTTATCTCTGAGCTCTGACTCCATGTTTAATATACTCCCAGGCTGAGTTCCATTTATGTTAAATCAATACTCTGTCCCACTGAACTGGAAGACCAAATATAGTGGATCAGGTTTATCACTGGATGCATGTAGGATAAAGTTAAAAATCGTTGAAAACATAACATGCTGGCTTTGTCTCCATGGCAATCTCAATTTTGTGTGTGTTCCTGCAGGTTTTTTTGAGGAATCAGAACAGTCAGCCGACATGCCCCAGGAAGCAGAGTTCACAGACGAAGGGACTACTCTTCTCACTGCATCTGCTGCAGTGACCACAGAAACATTAACTGCAAATACAAGTTCTACCCCAAATGATGAGGAAGCAAATCAGTTAGAGTTTGTATTAATGGTGATGATCCCACTGATTTTACTGGCCTTCCTATTTTTATCAGTGGTACTTTTTGTAATATACTATAGAAGAAAAGTAACTAAACAAGGTAAATATTTTATGTTCCCATTTCCAGGCAATTGCTTCATGTGTTAATGAACAATCAATAAAACCAAATACTTTCTGTTTCTACCCAGAGCCTTCTAGCCAAGGATCTCAGAGCGCTCTGCAGACGTGTGAGTATCATCCTACCATCTGGCCAGGCTGGGGTGGGGTAGGAAAAGGAATTGAGAAGTTTTCAAGTTAAGCAATAAGGACTACATACAATCATAAGTGATGAATGACTTATTTTGATGAAATTTTCCAGAGTTTAAAAATGCCATATTCCTTTCTTTAAAAAAAAAAAAAAAGAATGTTTTCAGCCTAAATTGAAAATTAAAATATACAGCTGCCATCTTTGTACCTAGTCCAGATGAGGTCCCTGAATAATATTGGCCAACAGGTCAATATAATATTTCTCTGCTCTTGGAGGAAAAGGTAAGGCTGGTGAAACAGTGGGTCAGACTGGGATTAGGATGGGAAGGCTGGAGGCCTTGGGGTCATCTCAAAAGAAGAGGATTCTTCCCTGTATATTTCTGTCACAGGTATGGTTTTCTCCCCCATGCCACTTCCCCATTTGACCTTGAAAAGGCCTCAGCAAAGTAGTGTTCTTGTTCTTACTAAAGCTATGCTAACTTTTATAATGAAATTTCTAATGAGCTAAAGATTACTATCATCAATCTGAAACCAATCTGATAGAAAATTCCCCAGGTCAGAGAAACACTTCCAGAGTATTCAGTTATAGTTCAAGGAGCATCAAATACTAGGTTTCAGAGTAGTTCTAGGTCCAGAGCAGACTAGGATACTTTTAGCTTGTACTGGTACAAATGACTCCAATTAGATTTTTAAGTTGAAGCCTTTAAGGTCATTCCAAAAACATATTAGAGACCTTCTGTAATAAAATACATATTTATATATGTGCATACAAAACTCCCTCTGTGTCCTGCACACCCACTAACAGGGCACCTCTGGCTTTGAGATCATGCCCTTGACCTGCAGGCCTCTCTCACTGTCCTTATACCTGGAGAGCCTTTAAGCTCTCAGCAGGAGCTGTTTAAATGGTCATTTTCCATTATGCAGCAGGTGTGGCCAATGTCAGCTAGGAAAGAGGTACTAAAGTGCATTACCTTTCATGGCAGGGGCTAATAGCTTCCAAGGAACTAGGAGATACATGTTTCTCCACTGCTTGAAATTTCAGGGTGACCTAATAACAATGATGCTGGTGCTCCTTTGTAAGCTAAAGAAAAGGATAAAGCAAACAGAGCTGACTGGACCCCAATTTTCTTAACCACAAGGAAAATAAGAACTTCCTGCCTAAACCATAGTCCCATAGCCAGTCTTACCTAAAGGAGTTACAGGGCTGGAGGGACATTGGGGCTGTCTGGTCAAATGGTCATGCTCTTAGGGTCTAAATCTAGAAAAGGATATTCCGTTGAACTTTATTATGACCATCTCGAAGTTCATAGTCAAGAACCCACCTCATCCTCAGCTGTGGCCCATGCATCTACACCGTAGCCACGCTTGAAGGAGTGTGGTTTGCACTTTCCGGGTGCCTCTGTGCCTGGTTGATGCTATTATTTTCTGTCTGGAATTTCCTTGTTGTCTTCGTTGCAAACTGTCACCCCACTCTTCAATGTTCAGGTCTAAAGTTTTTATGAAGCCTTGAGTAATCACTCCCCGGGCAAAATTAATCACCACCTCCTTTGTGCTCTCAGAGACTCACAGACGGTGGTCACGCTTATTGTGCACAGTACTTACATTGCCTTAAGTTGGTAACTTGTCTTCTTTCTTTGATTGCTCCTCTTTGTTCTCTTTAAGATCCCAGAGAGACAAGAACTTGTTTATTTTGTTTAATAGTGTGGCACGTAGGTTGAGAGTACAGATTCTAGAACCATACTGCCTCATTGGTTTTTATACTTCCGAGCTTATGACCTCTCTGATTTAGTTTCCTCATCCATGAGATGGGCAAATTCAATGCCTACCTCACAGAGCTGTGAAATTCAATGGACTCATTTCTGTGAATTAGAAAAAAACAGTACCTGGCCTGTTGTGTTAGCTAATTTTTATCCCCTTTACCTGACATAGTGCCTAGCCTAACACATGTATTAGCTGCTCAATAAATGTTTGTTGCATGAATGAGTTAATGAAACAATGTTAGAACTTTTTAAAAACACCTATCTCAGAGATAAAAACAAATTTGCACATTATTCTTAATGCTAATTGGCACATTCTTTCTGGTTTGAATATTCCTCATTTTAAGAAAACACAACATAGAAAACTTTGAATTTCAAAACAATTGTTAATCACAAAAGCTTTTGATAAAGAGAGCTTTATTTGAATATTGTCTTTTATTAGCCACCCTTTTACTATAGTTAGAGGTTGTTAACTGCTTTACAAACTGAATGCTAAGAGTTAACAATCACTGTCCTCTGAAGTCCACCTGTTCATATTTAATGTTATTATGCAAGTCAATAAAAGGGGAATATTTAAACTGACACCATTCTATTTAAATTATTTTTTTTTCCAGGAGAAATAAAACTGTCATACTGGGTCAGACCAGCAGTTTGCTTGGACTGTTCCCAAAGGAACATTTTGTGGGAGGGCATGGTGATGTCCCCTCAGAAAGTTAGGAATAGACACATTCTTTCTTTGCCCACATGAATTGTGCCTGGTATACTCTACAATTTAAAGTAAGTCTTTAAAATCAACAACTGGGGAGGATTTGCCAACATTTTGAGGAAGAACAGTTCATCCGGTTGAAAATTACCTTTTTTCTTTGGCCCTCTCCATTTTGTGTCCAGGAAGAGGGAAGCGCTGTGTACTAACTTCATGTTCTACTGTCATTCCTCCTAGACCTCCAGGCATTAAATTTGCCGTTGTTATTATTTAACATTTATTAAGTGCCTTTATGTGCTGTGTGTCTCTGGAAGAGCTGCGGGGAAAACAGCTGGCAGTAAACCATCACTTTAAAAAGGCTGTGGTTTCGTGACACCTGGCTCTGCTCAGTCAATCTCCAGAAAGAGACTCTCCCGCTCCTTGTTCAGCAGGGAAACCAGATAAGCAAGCTGGTCTCCTGCTGGGATCCTGCCCACCCCCCCGCCGCCCCCTCGCCAAGGCAATCCCACCACCAAGTGCACAGAGTAGTCAGGAGTGGGGCACTGTCAGGCTAAGTGGGTGCAATGCAGGAACTGCTGAAGGAGGACAGAGTGTGTGAGAGGGTATGAAATGGATGGACTGGAGGAGGGAAAATGGAATCAAATGCAGGTGGGGTGCTATTTAACCGTTGTATTTGCCTCTCAGTTGCAAAGGGAGTAGGTGGCTATTAATAAAGAGATACAGGGCAGGTGGAGTGGAGGGTAGGTAGGGCCCCATTGCTGAGAACAGTAATTGGTCTCCCTCCTGGTTTAATGCTCTGCTCTGGTGAGCTCTCCCAGATGTTTTTCTGTTGCCATGGTGGCTGGGGCAGGGGTAATGATTCTGGAGCAGGGAGATGAGGCCACAAAAGGCTTTTTGCTCTGTTTGAATACTGATTGCAGGAGCTTCACATTTGGTGCATCTGGAGCACTTTCGTAATGGGTTTTAAACTTTTCCATCATCTGCATGCAGGGCTAGCTTTTGCTCACGGTGAAGCCTGCAGGCACTCAGCTTATAAAGATAAATCCATGCCCTGGACTGTGGAGCTCTGGGGCCACTTGCTCTGAGAAATTAGTGAGTGGGGGATTATTAAACAGGACAAGGAGGGGAGGGAGGAGGAAGGAATGACAAAACAGTGGGATCTTTATGGGTCACGCACAGGGGAGGTTCAGTAGTAGAGGGGCTTCATTTATAGTGAAATCCCTTAAGGAAATAGCATGTAAATTTTAGATGAAACATGTACATATGTAAAATATAAGATGAAGATACTTTCCTTTCCCCAATCTAAGTGTCTGAGGAGTCAGGCATTTGAGAAAGTTTCAGATTTCTGTTGGAGGGGAGAGGCCCCTCAAAGGTAAGCAGGGATGGTATGAAGCTGACATCTGCCCAGCTTTCCCAGATGAGCAATGCCATTAAAGCTTGCCAACTCAGGAAATTGCAGCCGCTCCCAGCTGCCAGGAGCTCAGCTCTAGGTGCCTTCGGGTTGTGTTTCCTTGCTTGGGGCCCTGCCTTTCTGCAGGCCTCTGACTGCCAAGGATCAGGAACAGCTGACCGTTTGGTGGCCCTCTGCAAAGCAGTTTGCATCTCAATGGCTTCCACATCATAAAACTTGCAGCAGGCCTATGCTATCCCCGTGCTTGACATCACTGACTCGTTTCTCTGGGTGCATTGGTCTGCCTGCCAGACAAAACAGAGCCTGAGCTGGGGCATCGGGGCTCTAATTCTTGCCACATGTTCATTTGGAGTCTGATCTGAATTAGAGCCATTTTACAAACTGTTACCTGAGTCTCACCTCAACCAACAGTAATAAAAAGCAGGCCTTTTCAGTTTCCGTACTATGAAAATGCTAAATTCAAAACATTGGGCGTTAATTTAACCAGCGCTGCGCAATCCAGGTTAAGACTGATTCGTTTGTTCATTATTTACTGGGTGTTTCCCAGATACTGTGCTAGCTGGACGGGAGGCCAGGGGATGCCATGACCAAGACAGACATAATTTCTGCCCCTTTGGAGCTATGGTGTAGTGAGAGAGACAGACTGGAGAATAAATGGGTGACTTCGGCAATGACAAACTGTTGCAAATGCTATGAAGGAGCAAACAAGCTGTTGAGCTGGGGGACAATAGGAAAGATGGGCCCTACTTCAGGTAGAGGAGGTGGGGAGGGCTCCCTGAGGAAAGAGTATAAACTGAGACCAGAGGGTGGGAGGGGTCCAGCCATGCAAAGAGTAGGGGTGAGAGGAGAGGAGCCCTTGATGGAGAATCCCACATCTGCCTCCAGGACAAAGGGACAGTGTCACAGGGTTGGACTTGGGTCGTATGTTTTGAACTGGGACATTTTGGGGCAGGGGGCCAAAGGAACATTCCCTCCTGTGACTTGACTCTTCCTTTCCTCCCCTTGCCACTGTTTTCCCCTTCGTGTGGGTAAAAAGATAAGAGGGAATGAACATCGGAGCTGAGGTGAGGGCTCTCAGAGGAACATCTGTATCTAAGGGAAAACAGATTTCACAGGGATGGGGGCAATCTGCACTTGTTTGCTTTAGATGTTAATTAGTCCTCCTTTAAAAACGTAATTTCCTTTAAGTCATTTCTTTTTGTAAAGAAGATTGTAGCTGTTGTTGAAATAAAAAGCTGGTACAGACAATAAAAGCTAACGTCACTTTTCTATTTATTCTCTTTTAGATGAAATGGGAAGTGAAAACGTGAAGGTGTAAGTTCCCCATTGCCTCCAAACCGGCTCAGTGTGGACGAGGATGTTAGGGAGAGGAGCCCGTAAAGTTTGCCTTTTCTAGAGTTTTTGTTTCGACGCCCCTCTCGGGGACCTCCCGCTTCCCGCCCCCCCCCCTAGATGGCCCTGGTGGCCCCTGAGAGGAGGCCCCCATGTCCCCAAACCCGGGAGGAGGACAGGGTCCTCTGTCCAGAAAAGAATATTTTTCTGACTGCTGCTAATTCCAAATGCCTGGTAGTTAAAAATTCTGACCCTGGTTGTATTTCAAGGACATCGGTTCATTTATTCTGATTAAACATTTTATCATCAGGAAAGATACTTCCGCGGGTATCAGGGGAGGCGAGCCCTGGTAGAAGCTTGAAGTCTTCGAGGCAGAACCCCAGCGGGTGGGAGAGGGGGCGGGGAGAAGAAGAAGGGAGGACCGGGGGGTGGCGGGAGCGGGGGAGAAAGAGCGAGAGCCGAGCTAGAGAGAGAAGAGATTCCCCCGGAGGTGCGATCCGGGGTCCGAGCCCCGTCCCCGCCCCGACGCGCGGCTCCCTCTGCACGGCGCGCCGCCTCCGCGGCCCTCTCCCACCCCGAGCCCTGGCCAGCCACGGCAGGGGAGTCCTGGAAACCAAGGCGCCGTTTCTCAAAGACAAAAAAGTCTGGCAGTGGAAGGGAGTGGGGATGAAAGTGGTCTGTTGACAGTGTGACCTCCAGACCCGGGGCACTGGTCAAAAACCCCGAAGAAAGGGAAGTGAAATTAAGCAAGGCTAAAATACTAAATGTGGCAACCCCTCCGCCCCCAGGAGCCTCACGGTCAAAGCCTCGCAGGCTCCACTTCATGCCTTCGGGGAAGCGGTCAGCGGCCCCTGGGTTCCCCGCAGCCCTGCATCTTTGGCTCAGCTAAAGAGGAAGGTCTCTGTTGGTTCTCTCCGTCCCTCTTATGAGAGTTTGACTCACTTGAACAGGGCAAACCCCCAGTCTACCCTGGAGTGGCACACACGGAGTCAAGCTGATCTTTCTCACTCTGGCGTTCTAGGCTCTCCCCAAATGACTTCAGCACACCACACTTTCTTTCCCCCCGACAAACGTTTTGCTCTCTCTCTAGCCCTATTTTTGAGGAAGACACACCCTCTGTTATGGAAATAGAAATGGAAGAGCTGGACAAGTGGATGAACAGCATGAACAGAAATGGTAGGTGATAATAACCTAAACTTGTTTTTTTCTGTCCTCTGTAGTAAGAGAGGGCTCAGTTTCATAAATACCCCATAAATCCTGGAGTATGACTGTGTGAGCTCAATCCACATTAGATCTGATAGATGCAGATAATAAACTTGGATCTGACCATCCTTAAATATTTGGTTTAATGATTGCGTCACTTGTAGCCACTTGTTTTCATTTTTGCACAACTTTTTCAAAAAGAAATATTGGTCTTTTTCCAGGCAAGGAAATCTCTGAGTCCAAATTATCTGGAAAATGTTAGGATCTGTCAAATACCTTATGTATAATAGAATTGAGAGATCCATGTTTTTAATCTGTACATGGATATAAAACCTCATCAAATATAGTTGATATAGATTGGTATTGTCCAGTACAATAGCCGCTAGTGATAATGTGACTGTTTATATTAAAACATTTTAAATTAAACAAAATACAAAATTTTGTTCATTAGTCACTCTGGCCACATTTTGAGTCAATGTTAGTATCTACTTGTGGCTATTATATTACACGGTGCAAATCTAGAACATTTTTGTCACTGTAGAAAGTTCTAGAGGACAAGCACTAATACAGATAATAATATAAATATTCCTGCGTAACCTGATTTCCAATTGGTATCAGGTAGTAATTGTAGTACGTGTTACTTACTTTTCATTAAGTGAACATTGAGAATTAAAACGGATGACAGCTGTTTTTTAAATTCCTTTCACAATCAGTAAGTTATTTTTAATGTTCAGATTAAATTAACAAAATCCACTATTCACATTATTCTGTCATTTGTACTTTCAACATTTAGCTTTAGAAAATACCCTGTGATCTGTCAGATTCAGCAATCTGCAATGGAAGTTCTCAAAAGCAGAGATCTGTTATTAGAATAATTAGAATAAACCAGAAGCTTATCAAGATGAGCTTTCCGAAGGATTAGAACCACTCAGTGAATGTGTGACTTCGAACAGTTTCTCATAGTCCAATATTGAGGGAGGAATGGCTCTGTAAAGCATCTGAGGATAGGGGTGGATCTTTGAGATAATCCTTAAATTAGTTTCATTTTGTTGTTTTAAGTTTATAAAAGTGATATATATATACAGTAGAACTGGAAAATGTGAAAAAGAAAAGTAGAAAAAAGAAAAAATTCCACCCCCGAAAGACAAACTGTCAATATTGTGGTTTATTATTATAGTAATATAAATTTTAGTATATCATACATAATAGTAACATATTATATTATTAACTTAATATTCCTTTTATGCCTGAGATAACTCCAATACAAATCATGATTGTATTACACTCACTAAAACCAGAAAACTGGGAAAAGTTACTTCTGCTTGACCACTGAAGCAGAGTTATTTTGACACATAGGTGGTAGGTCCAATAGTTTCTGTTTTCCTTAAAAATAATGGTAAGAGGAGAGAACTCTGATGACTCTAAGGTTAGCTGTTCCCTACTTTACCTGCTTCTTGATAGTGTGTCCTGCTGAAACCATTCTGCAGGTCCTCAGGTGCAGCCATTTGATTCCAGGGTCTAACCTGCAACATGCAGAATTTAGCTTTTGGAGCAACAGTGGGGTTCTTCAGGGACTGAATAACTGAGCAGGGATGAATTGCGCCCTTTCCAACAGGGCCAGGAGCATGCTGAAGTCTTGTATCTGTGCTATTAGTGCTTTTTCCATTTCAAAAGCCTTGCCATCATTAATCTGTTAACCTCTGGAACTCCCCGGTGGGGCCACTGCTGCATGAGTAACCATACAGATCAGGGAAATGCAAAGCTCAGCTGTATGATTGTGTAGATAGAAAATGGAATCTCAGTGACTAACCATGAGTTTGCTTTACTCTGTCCTAGCTGACAATGAATGTTTACCTACTTTAAAGGAAGAAAAGGAGTCAAACCACAACCCAAGGTACTCTGAATTTCTTCCATAGGTTATACGAGTAAGGGGAGGGGATTGGAGACCACAGATGTTCCACTTCTCAGTGCCTGTAAATTTTATGTGATAATTTACTTGGGAGTATAAGTGTGAGTAATGGGAAATAGAAAGGTACAAAGTAAATTCCCTAGTAACTCTTTATCTTTAGAAATAAATTCATATTGACATTTTCTTGCCCTGCTAAAGAGACACCATTGAGTCAGTTGTTTTAGTCGCAAAACTGATTATAACTAGGTTTGTTTACCTTGGAGGAATAGATGTTTGGTAAGAAAAACAGATGGGAGTGACAGTCCCAAAAAGGGTAACTGTAAATAAGAGTAAGATGAACATAACATAAGATGACTATAAAAACAAAACAAAACAGAAGAAAACCCCACTGGATAGGATTGTTACTAGATAAATCAAATGAGAATTTTTAAAAACATATTTCATTCTACCACTAGGTGGCTCTGCTTGATAGAAAATTTTAGTGCATCTGGGCCTGGGTGTCATTTAACTTGCCACAATCTCATTGAAATTTATCACCTTTTGCGAGGATAGAAATTACCCTGTTTGGGGTGTTTTTGATCAGATAATTCTTTGGTCAGGACGTGGGATACATTGCAGGAAATAGGATTGATGATTCAGCAAGTGGGTGACCTGCTTCACTGAGCACCGCTGTGATTTGGGGGCAGTGGGCTGCTGGCAGGGGTCACTCAGAGGTGATCAACAAGCAGAGGACTGACTGAGGCCACGACTGAGATATTATACTTCGGTCAGAACAAACAGAATTAGCTTTCAGATCCAGATATATCCCAGCCACCTTGTCTCTCCTCCATGTTAACCAAGGTCCTGTGCCAATCTTACATGTTTCCAGAGTGCAGTCACTCGTCCCTGGGCTGTCGCTGAGGCCAGAGCATTGCAGGGAGAGATGAGATTGGACAGGGATTGGCATTAGATGTTTGTCTTCTGGACCTTATTCTGCATGTTCCCTCTAAACCTTACCTAGGAAGTTGCCATCCTACACCTCTCCCCACACCGCACCACCTCGGTCTTGCCAAGACAAGCCTCAGCTCTGACGGAGAAGTCTAATCATGTCGTAGATGTCAGTCATTGTTTCCTCTCCAGGTATTGGCATGATAAAACTCATTGCTGGTTCAGAAAAGATTCTATCCTATTTAAGTGAAATACCAGATATTAACAAGCAGAGGAAAGAAAAAGAAATGCTAGGGGGGTTATAATAATGGACATTACAAATGAATTCCCTCCACCCCGTGTTTACCTTACCTGAAAATGAGCCCCTGTGTATATCCCATATAGGGCTCAGATCACCACCAAAACCCTATACATATCTCTTGAGGACATCTTCAAATGATGTGAAATGTCAGTGGTTTTTATCTACCTGCCTCTGGTTCTTAGACATTACTGGCAGCATAGAAGCCTAATGTTAGAGAATTGCCTGGTGGTAAAAGTGTCTTAGAAATCATATTTTTGAAATATTGAGAGGGTGGACTTTCAAATGAGCTCTAGCTTATTTCTGCCTGTGAGACAAAAAGCCTTAACCTATTTGGAGAGCTGCTTTATGCTAAATCATTGATTTTAAAGGGAATGTCTACATCTCTCTGTTGGTCCAGACCTGTCCGGCGTTAGCTCACAGCACACCTGTAAAGCCGGCACCAGCGGGACAGAACGAGACTGACAAGTCCCACAGGCACTTTCTGAGGACTTCAAAGGGTATCAGGAATTGCAAAGCAAATTTGATTTTTATTCACCAAAAACTCAGGAAAGTACAAAGCCCTTAGAACAAAGCCCAGCACAAAATAAACTCTCAATAAATATTAGTTATTATTAGTATTAATAATAAATTAAAATCGATATACAGAAACTCCTTGCTTTTGGAGCCCGTGAGCCTGCATCCTAAGGCCCAGGCACATTTATATGGTGGGTGAGCATTATTCTTGCCCGTTGTCCCCCTTGACTCCTTTACTGACCTCACCAATCCAGAAATCAGGAATTTGTTTGATCTCCTAGGAATGATCTGGAGACTTTGGATTCCTCTCCATTAACAGCATAGGTCCATTAAAGTTGCTTTCAGAATAGCCCTCTTAGCAGTCTGAAGTTTTTAAAAGGATATATAGTTTGGATAATCTTTCTTTTCTGTCATGATTTCATTTACATTTCTTTCTCCTATTGTCCTAATTGAATATCTAATCCAGGACAGAAATAAGATTTGTTTTTTTCTTTAAAAGCTTGTGAGTCATTAGAGATACGGGTGGAGAGTGCATTGGTCATTAGACTTACTTTTAAGAGCTGACCTAGATGGTCATTTGTTCTTTATACTCAGACTGATCACTTTAACTCCCAGAGCTTCAGTTTCCTCATCTTGAAAAACGGAAATAATGACACCTGTCCTTCTAGTTTCCCAGGATCATAAGAAAGAAAAAAAGCCATTTTGTAAGATTTACAGCACCATGCAAATGAAACTAATTCCTTTCTGCTCTGGCAATAGTTCTCCTCCCCTCTCCCTTTTAAAATGATATTTTAGAGCAGTTTTAGGTTCACAGCAAAACTGAGTGGCAAGCACTGAGGTTTCCCGGATGCTGCCTGCCCTCCCGATGCACACGCTCCGCCCACTACGGACAGCTTCTGCCAGTGGTACATTTCTTATAATCATTCACCACAGGCTCCGCCCACTACGGACAGCTTCTGCCAGTGGTACATTTCTTATAATCATTCACCACAGGCTCCGCCCACTACGGACAGCTTCTGCCAGTTGTACATTTCTTATGATCATTCGCCTACTTTGACACATCATTACCCCCCCCAAAATCCCCCACTGACTTTGACCTTGGTGAGTCATCCTCCCTCTACCACTTAAGCAGAATACAGGTGACTCTAAGGCTTCAGAAAGTATGTAGCAGTCGCTGAAGATTGAGTGGAAAACATCCTTCTCTGTCCTCCTGCTAAACTATGACTTGTGGAATCCACTTACAGGGTTCAGCCCTTCCCAATGCTAGATAGACACCCTGACACAGAACCTCTGTTATACATAAAGTCCACTGTGCTTCTGTGAAAGATGAGTCAACCCCGTCACCATCCTACCCATTTCACGCACCACATTGTGTGCAAAGACTTCAACCCCTCAACCTTCACTTGTTAGGGTCCGTGATCTCAGATCTTCCAGAACTTTTTCCATATACCTCACGGGCCAGCCACTGTTCAGTCCTTTGTGCTGTCCTCATTAAATGGACAGTTTCCTTGAGCTGTGGAACCTAAAATTTAGCACAGGATTTTAATTAGGGCCAGAGATGTACAAAGTACTACAGCAAGTTTATACTATAGTTTTCATGTCTTTAAAAAATCAGTTGGAAAAGACAACAAAGGAATTGTGGGGGAGGGGAGTTCTGTATTCTCATTTCCCACCTGAGCATTTTCCCCTAGAATTCATACCTGTTAATGCGCCGGGCATTAAATGAGGTGCTGGGAATAGTGTCCTGGGGTGGGGAAGGGTGGTGGGAGAGGTCTGCAGTGGAGTCACTGACACTGTTAAGCATTGCCAGCACATAGCGATAACAAAAAAATCCATTGAATTGGTTTTATTATTGTTTAATGTACTCCCTTATTGTCTCCCCCTACCCTCACGACACCTTCCTGAATGCTGCAAGATAGTGGCAAAAGCAAGAGATAGAGTACCTCTTATCATGCGGCTTAGTCTAGCCAACCTCTTCTTTCTTCCTTAGGCCATTGTCAATGTAGTTTTTTAAATAATGTTCATTGAACACCTAATATGGGCGTGGCATTGTGTACATCATGCCAAGACAACCACTTAAAAATGAAATAATCCATCTGAGTAAACCTGGAATTCAAAAAGATTAAGCGATTTGCCCAAATTCACACAATGTTTATGGCATAGCTCACTCTAGAGAAGCATTTCTTTTAGAACTGCATTTTTTTGTTTTATTAATTAGTTAAAATAAAATGGATATTCCATAAATTAAAAGACAAATTAGACTTTCCTGAAAGCTTGGTGTCTCTGTCTCTGCAAGTTTAGGTGAATAATCCCAGAAAAGGAATGGCAAATATTAGCTAAGTGTCCATCTTCTTTCCCTTTATGCCTATTGGCCACAGTGATGATTTTACATTGAGCAACATCATTGGGAAAGATTAGGACAAAAATTAGATTGGGTTCCATCCAAGCGGGTTTATAATTTTGCAAGTGCAGTAATACCAAGAACAATAAGACGTTTATATAGCATTTTCTAGGTGCCAGATGCCTGGGCACTATTACCTAGGACGTGAACAAAGTCAGAGGGTAAGTGACAGTATGTGGGTTCTGGCTTGGTCATAATTCTATAGTTTATCCTATGATTTATTCCTGAGCTCAATGGCATTATAAAAATGGATCACCTCAATATTTCTCAGGAAAACCCAGGCTCGTTTAAGAGAGAAGTTTGTGAATCTCTTCTCGTTCCTTCCCTTCTCTTTGTCTTTTTTCTTGGAGAAAGTACAATTGTCAGTGTAGTTTTTTATAACATTTATTGAACACCTACTATATTGTGTACATCATGCCAAGACAACCGGTTAAAAATGGAATCACCCATCAGAGTAGACCTGGAAGTCAAAGAGGTTAAGTGACTTCTCCAGGTTCACACAAGTTTATGACAAAGCTCAGTCAAGAGGAGAGTTTCTTTGAAAACAGCATTTTTCATTTTCTTTTATTTGTTAGTTAAATAAGAGGGCTGTTCCATAAATTAAAAGACAAATGTGAGGTTTTTTTAAAAGAACACTTAGCAGTAAGAAAGTCAGCCACCGTGAGGCTAACGTGCGAAAGTGTTTGCTGGGTGATATGTGCATCATCTAGTGCCGCCACTGATAAGACCGAGCCATTAATTACAAGAAAGCAGCAGTTTTGTGTGACTTCTTAGCCTCTCTGCTCAAGTAATTCTCTGTGGCCACTTGTACTTATGTTCTTTCTTTATGAGTTTCTTCCCCCTTTTCCTCTCTAGTCCCTTGCAAGTCATTTAAAAGTCAACAAGTATTAAATATTAAGTGTATGAAGTGCCAGCTAGTTTCTCTCAAATCTGAGCTACATAACAATTTCTAATCCTGCAGGATAATAACCTCAAATAATATTGTTAAAATGCAGGTGTGTGGGGGGGAGTGGAGGGGAGGGAACATGCATTAAATCTAAGAACCCACACCATTGCTTGATTCGTGGCCCAGATTATGTCTACACTACGGGAATGATCTATGCATCTTGGACTAGTTCTAGGCCTGGCTCTGATGGTGGCCAGATGAGTGACCTCTATACTTCCACCCAGGCCAGGCCTCTTTCGGGAAGAAGAAGGTGCGTCACGTTGATGAAGAGAATGGGAGCATGAGCTAATTGTTAAATGCCTTTGTGCTGAACTGAACTCTACACTCCCCAAAAACCGAGGTAGAGAGTATCCTAACGCAAGAAAGGTTTGGCGTAGGTTTATCGCCATCTCCAGAGATAGAGAACATTAGCTGCAATCATAAAGGGAGATTGCTACAAGATAAACCAGTCAGGAGAACAAAGAGGGCTTATCTGTCCCTGACTGCAACAAAGGGGCCGTTAGGAAACCAGGTGTCAGAGTTGCATCTGTCCTCATTTAACTGGTGGCATTCCAATTAAATGCTCTCTTAAAAATAGGAAGACGATGCTTTTTACTCAACTCAATTTGTCTTTACAGTTTGCAGGCCTGTTACTATACAGGCTTTCGAGGAAGCCGTCCCACATTGTTAAAATATCTATATAACACCCTGAGAAAAATGACTCACTAATGCCGCTGTCGTAAAGTTACGAAAACAACAGGAATTAACATCGAGGCAAGCGATAGAGGTTTGAAGCGGGATCGCTTATTTTACTTGTTGCAATTCTGTGGCAGTTTGCCAAGATATCTTAACAGGAAATTCGCCAGAGTTAAAAAAACGTCTGGGTTTATTTGATCACATCACAGAAATGATCAATAGCCACAGAGACAGCAGGGAACGCGTCTAACTAAATACAGGAATGAGAGGCAGAGGGAGAATGCCTCCGGGCTCCGGGGTGGGCCACAGCCAGGGCTGCTGACCACTCACAGGCCTGGTGGCCATCGCCCCGTGGCGGCAATTTGCATGTAGAGTCGCAACACGAGAATGACCCGATGTCCCACAGCTGAAGCAACTTGTACCCACCCTGGGCCTGTTTTGGGTGGTAGGGCCTGTCACGTCGTCCACAGGCCACAGAGCTGTCGCCATAGCGCCATGCATGAGCTCCCTTGCTCTCTGGCGCTTTAAGTAAATGAGTTCTGGTCGGTGGACAGTATAACATGCTAAGCCTTCAAATTGCTTGTAGAGTGTCCTAAACAAACCATTTAAATAGGTTCTCCTCAGAAATTAAAAGTTTCTTTTGGAAAATGATTTCTTAAAGCCTTTGGATATTTGAAGCAATGTTTAAGCTTATATTTAACTGACAGACACTTGCTGGGGTGAAATCTACAAAATAAGAACGTACGTTCCTGTGTCTGTCAGGCCTGTAGCATAGTGCTTTACCTACATTTTCTCATTTATTCTTTACAACAAGCCTGTAAGGCACATGATATTATTATGTATGTTTTGCACATAAGATGAAAACAGAAAACTTAGGTTAAGAAAGATTAACTTGCCCAACGTCCCCCAGCAAGGAAGTGGCTGAGCCCTGATTCAAACGCGGCCGTCTGACCCTGTGTCTTATCTAGTGTGCTAAAAAAAGCCACTATGCAGCACTGGTATTACCACAAAGGCAACACCTTCGCACAAAGGTGCGAAATACCCAGGAATAAACTTAACCCAAAAATGCAAGGGGTAATATAGAAAGAAATTGTTCAATTTTTTATTGAGAGACATAAAAGATTTAAACAAATGGAGAGAGACATACTCTGTTCCTGGGTGAATAACAATATAAAAATTGTCACTTTTAACTTTAAGTTAAACCCAGTCTCTTAAAGATCCCAATGAACATTTCATCTGGGAGAATAACTGGCACAAATAGCCAGGACAACTCTAAAGAAGGAAAAAGAACTCTTGTGAGTCAAGAGGAGGGAGGGTGTGCAGGGAACATGTGACAATAATGAACACTGTGAACACCCAGAGCCAAAGGAGAATTATTAACAGACTATAACAGAATATTCAGAAACAGCCTGAAGCATATGAAGCCATATCATATAAAATAAAATAGCATGACATGGCAAATAAGTTCCTCACCAAATAGTCTTGGGACAACTGACTTAATCTTTGGAAGGAAAATTTAGAACCCTACTTCACACTTCAGATTTAAATAGACTCTGCATAAATTTCAGAAAAAATATAAATAAATATTATCATCACTTTAAGATGGGGACTAGTTTGTAAACATGACACGCAAATCAGAAACCATATCAGAAAAGCATAGATTTGACATAAGAAAAAATTAGGAATTCTGTACACCAAAACAAACAAACAAACAAACCATTAAATAGAAAGAAGGAAAATGGCAAACTGGGAAAAAGTAATTGTTGTATATAAAAAATGAACAAAACTTATTCTCAGTACACAAACTGGTAAAAAAGATAATTGTCCCATTTTAAATACAAGTAAAGGTTATCAATAAAAATTTAGCAAAAGAAGAAATTAGAATGACCAATAAAGCCTTGGAAAAAATGCTTATTCTTCCTAGTAATCAACAACAAAAAAAGTGAAGGTAAATAATACTATTTTCATTTATTAGATCTATCAAAAACAAAAATAATAATGTCCAGCACTGGAAAGGATGTGGGGAAAAGGATATTTCCCTAAAGGAAAGTGTCAGAAGGTAAATTGAATAGAATTTCTAGGAAGGAGGGTAATTGAGCTTTAAAATTTCATACCTTCTAACCTAGCAATTCCTCTTCTAGGCATTTATGCAAAGGTAACAACAACTGGAAGTGTGAAATTTTTACAAAAACTAAAAACTAAAAATTGGATATTGCCTAAATGTTTAACAATAAGGATATAACTAAAAAAAACTTTTTTTTTTTTGCCTTAGAGAGACAATGGAATGCTCAGCAGCCACTAAAAAGATATTGTATATTTATTAGCAAGGGGACAATGTCTATGTGAATGAGAGTGAGAAAAGCAGTTTATAGCACAATATGCATAATATGATTCCCCTTTTATGCAAAAAGAATGTATATCATTATCACAGAAAAACCTTGGAAGAAGAAATATCAAAATGTTAACTGTAGTAAGATTGTTGGTATTTTTGTTTTGCTTATTTGTATTTTCTATTTTTTCAACAAAGAATTTGGGTTGGTTTTATAATAATTTTTAAAAATCACTTTTGTTATAACAGTGGGATACAGATCAGGGTTGTAGACAGAGGAGGGCTTGTGCTCATTGCTATTCGTCTTTGTATTAAACTCTGCTTAGAGTGACTGAAATTTCAAAATAAGGCCACAAAAGGCAAACATGCAATTCAGCAACTTATGTTCTGTAGAGATGAACTCCAGGATCTTAGAAATACTATCTTGCTACCACCCAATTTCCAAGAAATGAAACCTCCTTGCCCAGTTTAAGAGTTGTTCAAGAGTTGAAGGGAGTTGTTAATGTCTATTGTTCAGATAGAAAATTAAATTTTCCATCAGGTTTCCATTTTAAATAAGCTTTGCTACAAAAGTTTTGTTCCTGTTTGCCCTCCTCCTCCTTTCCTACTGACTGTTTCTCCTTATCATAGTCTCTTCCCCTGTCTTCACAACACAGATGCACAAACACACCCCCAGTGTCTCACCTCCGTTTCATGGATAGATCTATCTATCTGTTTGACTATCGATCAAGTTGCTTCAAAGTCCTCTTGGAAACACAGGGTGTTTCGCTGAGCAGCAGAGCCCTGAAGGAGTCAGAGGCCAATCTTCTGTGGCAGTCTGTGCACGTCTATGAGCTGAGGAGATGCCAAGTCATATTGAACATTGTCATTCAGGCACTTTCTTGGAGGCAGAGGTCATTTCAAGTAGAGACCTGCTAGATTTCGGGTGAAGGGGCACAAAACTAAAAAAAGAATCAGGGGCGGGGTGGGGGTGGGGCTGAGAGATTGAGTGGCCTGCTTTCCAGGAGACTTGGGTGGAGATGTGGTCTCACTGGGAAAAAGCCATAGAGCCAGATATGTGGCCGAGATAGCCAAGTCAGAAACAAATTAATCAGCCAGCACTGTCATGTCAAAACACCATGTCCATATACGTCTACTCGTACCCTAAGATGCCTGATGATTGAGTTCTAAAAGGCGCTGAGAAGGCACCTCCAGATCCTTTGTGGATATGGACAAAATGGGCTTTTGAAAGCAAGCCAGGACCACAAACTCTTGAGGGAAAACAACACATGAAATTTTTTTTAAAAGGGGGAAAAGACAAGGCAATTTGGCATCTATTCACAGAGAATGCGATTCAGTTGAATTAAAGTGGGGAACCCCCAACTCCATCTGGTTCTCTCCGCCTCAGCCCTGGGGAGGGTATTAGAGCAAGAGCTGGGGATTATTTCTCAGCTTTCAAGGACTTCCTCCTCAGGGATCAAATGGAAAATCCAAACTGATCTTTGTTTCAAAAATTATAAGCTGGACACTGTTGACTTCCTGACTGTTTCTGCTTGAGTCACCTCCACGGTGGAGTTGACCAGCTCTCCGTAGCTTCTTGGAAATACACTATTGTTCTGTTTTTTACAGTGACAATGAATCCTAAAGCTGAATGGTGCTAACGTTTTCCAAGAGAAGCAGCCCCAGAGGGAGCCTGCTGGGCTTGCCGACAGAGGATGAAGAGGATGCAAATTTAATTAATTTCAAATCAACATAGACACAGAAACCTTTTTGCTGTTTCTTCCAACACCCACTCTTCCTAACGATGGCACCTCCTGTACCTGGAAGAATGCGCAATTGCGAAGTCCTGGGAAAAGGCCTGGCTGAGGTCCATTTGAGGGGGAGGAGGCGTAGGATGCGTTTGCCTCGAACCAGCGGGTGTTCCCGCCGCCACTCAGCCGGTGCAGCTGACCGTGCTCGGGCCTTGCTAAGTCCTCGTTACCTTTCTGCCTCTTTCCTCAGGGTTTAAATCAGAAGCTGTTTTATCTGTGGTTGCTTTTGGGTCACCTTATTAGCTAATTAGCTCTGGATAATTTCCTCTGATTAGTCATCTCTGCTGGGTGAGCTGCGTTCATCAGGAACTTTTCTCAAGGCAACTTATGTCATGGAAAAGACCGTGAACAAAGAAGGTGTTTCACCGTATACACTATCCCAGGGGGTTGGAAAACTCATGTCTACCTGCCAAGAGGACACAGTGAGAGAGTCCGCAGTCCAGAGGGGATGCCATTTGGTGACTGAGTTGGCCAGATCCAGTCACCCTTGGGAACTTCTCTGAGGAGCAGGAATCTTGGATGAAAAAGCAAACCGTGTTCTTTCTCAGCTAAAATCACCTACTCGTTCACATTTTCCCAAAGCTCCTTCTTGTTCTCACCACATGGGATTGTGTGTGATAGGCAGATAGGGAGTATGTGCAGGGCGGGGTGGGGGGTCATCTGTCACCCTTCTACCTCTCTGAGATCTTTAAAGTTATCACAAACAGAATAGGAGTAGCAATTATCAGTCCCAGGGGCAGATATTACTCATCACACTCAGTGTTCTTTCCTGCCCAGTCGGGACAGGCCTCACATCCTCAACACAGCTCTCCAAGGGGTCCCTATCAGTCCATCAGAGATGACATTTTACATGAGATTTGGTGACACCTTCATGCTAGAAGCAATGGCCCAAAATGCAGATGGATCTGTTTATCACACCTACTCACAAAAGGTCAATCTCCACTTCATCCTTAATTTTAAAATTCTGACCTTTAAAGCCATCTAGCAAATTGGGAGTCCTCAGGTCTTCTACGGACACCTGATATTCTATTCCAGGAAAGAAACAAAGAATGATAACTTTACTCCCCACATATAAACTGAGGGAATATGAGGTTCCCCAGACATTAGCTGCTGAATTTTGGGTCTGTGTTGGAAAGACTGCCTTAATGCCTAACAAAAACTGCCCCCTTCTCCCTTTCAGAATCCTTTTTACTAGTATTTGCCTTTTGAATTATGCCCATAATTTTACAGGCAGAGTTTGAAGCTAGGGAGGTCTTTTCACACCAGGGAAGAGAACTCTCTGATTGTGTTTAACCATCGCTCTTCTGCTCTCCGGGACCTTCCCGGAGCCTTGGCAAAAGACAGCCTTCATTGCGTACGACTTCAACAGATTTGCCTGCCGTAGTCTCAGCACACCCTAATATGGCACCTCAGCTTTCACTGCTGTTTTGCAAATTCCTATTGAACTTGTGGTCCACGGAGACTCTCAGATATTTACATCAAAATTGCCGTGTCCTGCAGCCTGATTTCTGTCTATTTTGTTATTTGGTTTTTTTGCTCTCAACATTTTGACTCTCAGAAGAGTCTCCGATTGCTTCTTTCTCTCTACATATCTCAGATTTTTGCTATAAATACTTAGGCCTGTAAACTTCTACCCTATCAAATAACAGACGTCAGAAGTTCACAAACAAATAAGGGTTCTTGGAAATGTACTTTGATGAAGCAATATTTTTTTTATTAAGGTATCATTGATATACCATCTTATGAAGGTTTTACATGAGCAACATTGTGGTTACTACATTCACCCATATTATCAAGTCCCCCCCATTCCCCACTGCAGTCACTGTCCCTCAGCATAGTAAGATGCTATAGAGTCACTACTTGTTTTGATGAAGCAATATTTTATGGTATGATAAAAATATTCTCATTTACTATTTAAAATAACTTCAAATTCCAGAAGATGCAAGCTTCAGCAGCATGTTAATTGAATTTATATCCGGAAAATGTCCTAACCTCTATAATTGCACAGTATACAGGCACTTTTTTAAAAGATAATTTATTCTGGCAAGGTAAAGTTAGTATGGGCCAACACAGCCGAGGGTCAGTCCTAGCATCCTATATCTCTTACTACTATTCAGTCAACAGGCATCAGATATTTATGATAATTTCAAGAGTTGCTTTTTTATTAACCCAAGCTTAATTTTATGTTTCAGATTATTGTTAGTTCTTCATTAATGTACCCTACTTGGGTAACCAATCAGAGCAAAGTCTGGCTTTAGGATATTTTAAAGATACATAAGTTTCACTGCATTTGTGTACATTTTAGGCAAACTAGGTTAATAACAATGCCTTGTCAAGCTCCTCAGGAAACTTTTTAATAAATATGTAAAAGCATCAGTCTGTTATTCTTAACTCAATGATGTGAGTCCTCTCTCTGGGAAGGTTATTGTTATCCAAACACAAGCATTCAATGTGGATCAACTTTGACATACAGGGGATGATAGAGGCTTCTGCTGAGCACCCCTGTAGCTCTAGCAATGGAAATGGATGCTTTAAAAGATACTTTTGTTTATTCTTTTGGTTGTTTAAGCTATCAGTCTGCACCATCTCTGGAAGGGCCTTATGTTGCGTACACATGAAATGTAGACTTTAGTTTCAACTTCTTTCAGAATTAATACAAATTCTGAATATAGTGGAGTGAAAAGACATGGTTTCATGCCAGGATGACACTGCTGAAATTCTCATTGTGGGGAAAACATTGAAATTTTATACCAAATTAAACTTATACACACTACTTTTTCACATTTAAGAGACACTCAGAATTAATTCTGGGTTTTCATTTAATAGGTACAACAGGCAGTCTAGTGTAGCTTCACACATACGTTCCTTTTCTTTGGTCTTGCAATAACCCGAATAGTCACTGTATATTGGAATGGAGTGGAATTAGTCAAATTGGTTAGTAATAATTACACCCAACCAACCAGTTGCTTGAATTTTTTTTTTTTTTTTGAGAAGCTCTTTGACATTGCCTTGATACTTACTATCTTGTCTGGCACCAAAATTTTATTTTCCTCTTAGCCTTTTTGAGGGTGGTTATTTATAGTTACTTCATGGGAGTTTGGTTTTTTTTTTTTTGCCCTATTACCTTTTCAAAACAACATGTCATGCTGATGAGATAGCAGTCTGTAGAATTATATAAAGTAAAACATTTTTACCAACTCTATAGACACTCTAAGCTCTGCTTAATGATATTTTAAGTGAAATTCCTAAACTGAAGCACTTAGGATAACATGAAAACTTTGATGTCAGTGCTGAGCAAGATTAGAAATACAATGTCGAGCTATTTAAGACAACCAAAGGTGAACGGGTTCTTTTTACAGTTGGACTTCAAGTGCACGGAGCTCAGTTCATCACACTTCCCAGTTCACATCACAATATCACATTATCATTACTGGCCTTTTGTACTTTATAAATAAGTAATTGGACTTTTTGCAAAAAGCATATTCTTGGTATTTTTCACTTCTTTGGTCTGCATGGACAGAACTAAATGAATGATACATAGACACTACATGCAGTAAGCAACAATTTTTTCCAGTATAAAGATCAGTTGAGAGTAATCACTCCATTAGCCTGACTTAGGTGAAACCCCTGAAATTTTAAGTGATAGCAGGACCACATTAAGACTCTGCATGTTTAATAAATGCCAGCTTTCAAAAAAAGATGGAATTGTAGTTATTCAGTAAATGAGAAAATAGTCTGATAGATCAGTTATAATTTAGTATGTGTGTCTCTTGTTTTTAAAGTTAAGTAAAAATAATACCGTGTTAGCTTGTCTCATTTTACAAGCAATGTAAAGTATTTCCTGAGGAGGTTGGTGAGATCATCATGTCATATTTATCACTTGGATTCAATGTATAAATTCTGGCCTGTAAGCTTCATATAAGAAATGATACCATTGCTATTAATTAGAACTGATTTGCAAAATTACCAAAGCTTTAAGACTGATTGAAGGTTTTAGTTTTTTTTCTCCTACCTTGCATGCTGAAAATAATATATATGTAGTATTTTTCCTTTGTAACTTATGGCTTAAGAAATGTCAGGTATACGTGTGTATATGTATAAATTATATTACCAGCCCCAAGGTTTTTTATAAAAATAAATAAGTTCATGTTTACATGCTATATTGCTCATTCAGCAGTGATAGATGGAAAAGTATTCCTAAACTTAATTGAAAAATGAAGCACTATAAGATGGGAGGCAAGAATATCCCCACATTAGTTTTCTATGTAATTAGTATATATCAATATTTAGAATAAATATTTATTTGAAGGTAAGATATTTGTTTACTAAAATGTTATTGACTAAGAAGAAGGGGTGAATTGTGCATCTTTCCAAAGGAGAATTCTTTTATCTTCATTTCTGTGACTATGAAAAGGAAGGATTTTGTACTTACCTGGCAGGAGAGAAGTCACGCTCACGAAGGTGGGTTTTTCCAGGCGAGGCTTACCCGCTGCCCTCCGATTGTGCTGACCCTTGTGATTTCCTCAAACGTGGGAAACTCAACTGCATGATTTGTGGTGGGGGGGGACTGTGTTTGCACTTTCCCCTAAAAAAAAAAGAACATGGATTGTTACCTTCATAATTGTACTCTTTTGATCCATATACCTATTTAAAAAAATGAAAAATACGAATTTTAAAAGTTCTTATAGAATTGAACCTGCTTTATACAAAATTGTCTAGCCCAAAACTGAATTGGATTGTCTGCATATCTAAAAGATATTGTAACACATTCTTGTCTTTTTTTCTTCCTTACAAAATATTTTTAAATTGAGGAATGAAATTGTAATTGCCTATGTAATATAATTTTTAAAAATATTTTTAGTAACAGTGGAAAAATCTTGGAGATAAAACCCTCTCTTTTTCCTAATTACTTACTTTTCTTCTTGCTTTTAATTCTCATCTTGCTTTCCCATGCCTTCCCATTATAACGGTTAGAGCCAGGCTGACGGGCAGGTTCATAACATGTAGATAGTGCGAAGACTTTCCTGAACAAAGATGTATTCTTGCAGGTCATAAACACTCGTCAGTACATTGACAAACAATGAGCAGAAAGATTCCTCCTCAAGGTCCCAGCTGAAGTCAAACCTGATCAATTATGACTTCAGTATGCCCCCAGAGTCTGCTGCAGTGTGTGTTTCCTTCTGGTTTTAACCAGAACAACTTCTGTTTCACAAAGCAGTGAAAGAGTACTGGGTGCCCAATGAGGCAACAATCCTGGTTAAGAACTTAACACATATCATTTCATTGTAAACCTCATAATACACTCTCAAGGTAGGTTTGGAGAACTCTCCCCAACTCTGCAGCATGTGCACCGAGCCACTACCCGGAACTGCCTCCTCTGTAATAAGCAACAGGAAAATGTTTGAGAGGATGTCAGTCAGGGCAAGGAGGCCTGAAGGTGGAAGCAGCCTGAGGTGAGAAGTAGCAGAAGCTGCAGGATGACAGTGAAGGAAGGACTCCAGGGCCAGTGGAAAAGGTGTTTCATGCTGAGCAAAAGGCAGGGCTTGGAATAGGAGTGATAATGAAAACATCTTGTTTCTGGACATAGGTACTAATCACTGAGTAAAAAAATAAGAGTCCCACTTACTGGAGCTGAAGTCAACAGGACAGTAGGTGTGCCCTATAAGGTTGCATTGGAGAAGCATGCTCAGAGTTTCTCAAGAACAGATGCTTAGTGCTAGAATTTGAAAAAATTTAAAGCAGCTTGAACTATCATGTCTTTCACAGCCACAGTCATTCTGGCCTGCAGAATAGCCAAGCCCAGCATGCACCTAGGTCTTGTGTAGATTAGGAAACAGCATTGTTTGAGGTTCCGCCTGATTTCGAGAGGCCCACCTCTGGATGCATTCATACTTCCACAAGGGAAAACCTGCTTGGATCAATGTTTCGGCCATCTATTGCTGCCTAACAAACCACCTCAAAGCTTAGTAGCTTAAAACAGCAACAATCATTTACTTTGCTTATGAGCCTGCAATTTGGGTGGGTTTCAGTGGGAATGGCTCATCTCTGTTCCACACGGCGTCAGCCGGGCAGCTCGCCGGGGCCGGGAGATTCATCCTTGGCTGGCTCACTCATATGGCTGGCACTTGGTGCTGGCTGCTGGATTGGAGCCTAATCAGAAATGTGACCAGGGACCTTGGTTCCTACGACATGGGCCGCTCCATGGACTTCTTGGGCCTCCACGCAGCACGGTGGTGGTTTCCAAAAGAGGTGTCCCAAGGGAATAAAGTGGAGGTTCATGGCATTTTGATAAGCTAGACTCAAATCTCACACCATCACTTTTGCCATACTCTGTTGTTTGAGGCAGTCACCAAGGTCAAGGGAGAGAGGACATAAACTTCACCATTCAATGGGAAGAGTGTCAAGGTCATATTGTGAGAAGAGCAAGTAGGGTAGGTGAGATGCTGCAGGCATTTTTAGAAAATATGATCTGCCAAAACTGGTGTGGCCTCCTGCCCTGCAGAGGAAATAAATGAGGCGATCTCACATCAAGTGTCCTCAGGAACACCTGACCTCCCTTGAGCCCAGTGCCTGTGTGGCTCTCTTTAGCTTGAACACATATCCCTGGTCCAGTAATTTTTGGTAGGTGATAGAATTGGTTTCACCCACTACATGAGGCATAAACCATGGCACAGAACAGCTTGTGGGTGGGTGAGACAAATAGAAATTTACGTCTACTCTCAGTACATGAGATTGTAATGGGACAAGATTAGATTGTGAGCACCCTGAGGATAGGGTTAAAAAGTCTTAGGCCTATCTGCATCCTAACAGTGCTTGACATTAGTAGATGCTCAACACTTGTGGAAAAAACAATCACCTACTGAGCTAAGAACCACTCTATTACCCTTACTCATTACCTAACCAGTGTTTGTCATCAGCAAAATCAGGACTCAAATAGAGATAGAGAATTGTTCATTTTTCACCACCATTTTCTCCTCAACTTTCCTGGTTTAATTATATTTTCCTCATCTTCCATCTAATAGATCTGATATCATTTTTTATCTTTATTTGAAATTGTCCTGTTGTATGTGCATTTTCTTTTTAGCTATCTTAAATCCAGTCTTGAAGGAGGCAGAGAGCAATCGTAATTGAACTTGCAAGCAAGTGGCAGTGGAGGAGATAAAACGGTCCCAATTTGGAGGTGAAAGAAAAGCAGGGGAGGAGACTGCAGATCGTGAAAACCCTCCCAGCAGCTCCCCACCTCAGCTCTGGGCTTTTCTTCTTTGCCCTCTGGAAGGTCCATGGGGAAAAGAAATAAAAGTTTTATTAATAAAAAGATTAAATAACCTCTTTAGGTGATGATACAAGCATTAAGATATGTAATGTTTCTCTCTGCGCTGCAAGGCAGATTAGCAAAATAAGAAGTACTGTAAATTCTTCCTGAGATGTTCTCCAACCAGTGCTGAATGTAGATGAAGCCAAACAAGCCAGTTAATGGGTCAAGGGAGTAAATGATGAGACCCGTTTATTTCTCACCTCCTTGAATCTATGCAGAAATCGCTCCACCCTGTGACACTGGTGGCTGGTGACTTTTTAACCTAGTGTGCATGTGCCTTTCTTTCCATAACCCACCCCTGTTCCATTCCAGAATGACTGCCAGCCCCCTCTTCGTTCATACTGCCCAACCTCTGCCTTCAGGGAGCTGGGATAGATAAATCCGGGGAAGCAGCCAAACGAATTAATGTCACGGTTTGTGTTCCGAGCAGGGCTGGAGCACGAGCGAAAGCCCAGTGGGTGGGGGTGGAGTCAAGGAGAACGTGAGAAGAAGTTCTTAGGGAGTTCTCTTAAACCGGAGAAATCAAGATTAGTTGTAAATACTACAGGTACTGAAGGAGAGGAGTCAAAACCTGGGACACAAATTACAGGAGTTAGAGGTGGATTAGGAAGGGTCGGGAGTGAGGTGAGGAGGGTTCTAGGTGATTTCCACAATGGAGGGGAGCTATGGATGCGCGTGGAGGTGGGTCAGCCCAGCCTACTGGTGAAAGGGTGAGAAGAACACAGATGACAGGTTCCTTCTCTTAGTCAGAGCTGCTCATCCTTCCTGTTAAGTTGAAAAGAGAGTTAGTCAACTCTCTCCAGTTCCAGAGAGAGAGCGTGAATAACAGACCCGACACTAGGACTCACACTATCATGGCATTAGGGCACATACCCTCACTCCTAGCGGAGCTCTGGGAGGGGCGAGGCTCAGTAGGCCACCCGGGGCGGGCGGCAGGCCGCCTAGATCTCTGGCCAGATCCGGAGCAGGCAACATGAGGCATGGGCAGGGCAAAGCCCAATACTTTTCTTTGAATAAATAAAAAAAATGTATATATACATGTATCCTAAAAAAATACACTTCTCTCAAGTTCTCTCCTTAACTGTAATATTGGTGTGCTTGTTTAAATAAGACTCTTGATTCCAGTGAGAGAAAATGTCCAACTCAAACTAGCACAGGCCAAAAGAAACTTACAAGCTCATGTAACCAAACTGGCCAAGGGCAGAAAGTGTCTGCTTTGGGGACAATCAGAACCAGGAACCGCTAGAACGAGGGACAGCCAGACCAGGGACTCCAGCATAAACAGGCTTCTTTAGTTCTTAGTCTGTCTTCATTCTCTGAGACAACTTGTCTCCATGGGGCTGTAATTACTGCCGCTAGTAGCTCCAGGCAGCTCAGTTTTCCCATCTTTACCACCAGAGTAGAAGGGAATATCTTTCCCTACATCCAGTTAAGAAAAGTATCCCAGAAGGAATTAGATGGTCTAGTTTTTATGCCTAACCCTGTGAAAATGGGTATTGGGATTGACACATCCCTCTACTACCAGAGACTGAAGTGCGTGCATTTGCGCGCGCGCGCGTGTGTGCCTGCGCTTGCATGCGTGTATGCGTGCGTGCGTGTGTGCATGTGTGTGGTGCACGTGCATGTGTGTGTGTGCATGCGTGTGTGCACTGTGTGTGTTGGTTGGTGGGATGGGTGGGCAGGTGGGCGGTTGATTGGTTGTAGGGAAGAGGGCTAGGACCAGATGCCGGGCACTGGGGACCAGCCCAGCCCATAGATATCTACCACTACATCCGTTCTTCTTTTCTGTTCCTCTTACTTATCCACATTCAGAGTCAGAACTCCAGAATGGCTCAAATGTTTAGGATTGTGAATTTACTGATGCTTTTCATTTCCTTTGTGCATTTTTAAGTTTTACCTTTCTAATATATATTAAAAAAAGAATAGAGTGGGTAAGTTTTCATTAACCAAGGCAGAAGCATTTAGAACCAAGTCAGAAAAATCCTAATTTTAGGGCTAATATTGTTACAGCATCAATGTCTTTTGAACCTTAGTTGCAGAGCTGCACGGGTACATTTAGGTGTATGGGACCAGGACCATTTCCATAGGAAGGAGAAAGAGTTCTGAAAGGAGAGGTAAGAAGCCCTTAAAGACTGGCTCCTTAGCGTGGAATTGATAGCTTTTCCACATGTATGCCTGTGACCCTGGCTGAACTGGGCACAGTTTGCCCATTGCGTTTCAAGGACTAGGGGAGAATCAGGGCAGTTTTTGGAGCTCTGTATTTACCTTGTGAATCAGTCACCAAACAGGACAGGGTGTGAAGGTATTAAGGCAGTTGTCAAGACCATGAGAACTAAATGAGAACGAGCCAGAATTGGGACGATTCTCTCTCCCCATGCTGCAAAATGTCTAATCCCTTTTTTCACTGTGAGGATTTTTTCACTGTGAGGATCATCAAACACTAAAGAATACTTTAAGTAAAGAGAAAAAATGTCCTCTATTTAGAATTCTCTTCCTTGTACAATTTTGCAGTTGCCAAAGTTTCTACAGTTCATAATATACCTTCCATACAGTAAAAAACCATTGAAAATGAAGTCTCCATCTTTGTCTGAGAAAGGGAAAGGAGAAAAGGGCTGGGAGCAGGCCACGGTGTGTGGTCACACACGGCAACTTCCTCAGGCAGCCAGGGGCTCAGGGGCATGGTTTCCTGAAAAAAGCAGGAGCAACTTACCAGCTGCTACTGGGGGGTTTAGAAGTGTCAGGAAGACTAGGAGCAGTCAGAAATCCTGGATAGACAAAATACTAGAAGGCTTCCCTGAAGATGCCAGTGGGATTCTATCATTCACCAGACATTTAGTGAGTGCCTACTACGTGCAGGTATTAGAGATGCAGATGGGAGGTGGATGGTGCAGAAAGGCCCACGTCTCTGGAGCCGGACTGGCAAGGTTTTAATGCTGGTGCCTCTGAGCAGGTTAGCTAATCCCCCTGGGCCCTCATTGTCTCATAAGGCTTTTAGAAAACCACGTGAAATGACTGATGTGAATGCTCTCAACAGTGAGTGCCTCATGTGCGGTGAGGACCGCGTAGCACTGGCTGTTGATCCTATGGTCTCTGCCCTGAGGGAATTCACAGTCCAGAGGCTGCAACAGCACAGACTGGAAGTCTGTGGAACATGGTGAAGGACTTGCCAGGTTCATTTCATAAAGACACAGACCTGCCCGCTCTCCCCAGCCCAGTCGTCCTTCCCCCTCTGTGTCTCTGAGCCCCATAGCTGCGGCTCCCCAGCCCAACAGCTTGTAGGAAATCTGGCTGCCCAGGACTCTGGCCCCCGCACCACTTTGTAGGTCGTTGGGTCACAGAAGGCATTCTCACATAGTGACAGCCACTCGAAGTGGGAGTGACAGGATGATGATGAAAACTCTCACTGAGTCCATGCTCTGTGGCTGACACTGGGCGGCGTGCTGCATGTGAACGCACTCACTTAACTCCCCCGGCTGGTGTAGTAGCACCCCCACTACAGAGGAGGAAACAGGCACACAGAGATGGGGTGACTTGTTCACGGACACACAGGCAGTATGTGGTAGAGCTGGAATTTGAACGCAAATAGTCTGTTTCCAAAATCAGCCTGCATGGTACCAGGGTCACCGTGAAGCTGTGCCATCTTCACTGACTACAAAGGAATGGTTTAAAGTGTGATCCTGGAGGCTGTCTGCCCACTTATCTGAGTATCCTTCATTTGTTCCTTCAGCTGACATTTCCTGAGCCCCTGGCTCTGGGTAGGCACAGTGGGACTTGTCGGGAGCAGCAAAGAGGCCAGGATCCTCCCGTCAAGGTGTTTCAGAAGATAAGGCCGGTGCCCAAATGCAGAGAGGGACAAGTTGCCGACGAGGCGCAGCTGTGGGGCTCAGAAACACAGAGGGGGGAGGATGACTGGGCTGGGGCGAGCGGGCGAAATCCTCAGGGAGAGAGGTGAGTGGGAGCAGGGTCTCAAAGGTCAGAAAGTTTGACAAATGGTCATTCATGAAAATGGCATTGCAGTTCATTAAGGAAGAACACGAGGAAAGACATGGAGATGGGCAGCGCGGTACAGCACAGCTTGGCTGGAACGTGTGGTCAGTGCGGGACGGTGGCAGGTGGCGAAAGCTGCGCAGGGGGGCCAGGGCCTGGAACTCTGGCTTGGGAAGTTGCATTTCATATAGAAGGAATGAGGAGCTCTTGAAGACTTTTGGGGATTGGAACAAAATGATCAGCAATAGGGTTTGGAAGAATGACCTTCAGATGTGGAGGGTGAGTTTCAGGAAGAGAAGCAGGTAACGGGATGAGAATTAAGCAGCAGTAGCAGAGAGAATTAAGAAAAAGGAGAAAAGAAATAGAAGGATGTGGCAAATATGGTGAGGTCACTGCCCACCCTCCCTTGGCCACTTACAACCCTGCAGATGGCTTCCCGTTGATTACAGAATGAAGCTCGAAGCCCTTTCACAAGGTCTGACCCCTGCTCTTGCCTCTGGGATCCCTTGTGGGCCCTAGTGCTTCAGCCTTGTTTCAACGCACAGAACAGACACTGCCCCTTCCTTCCACGGGCTTCCTGGTGCGCTGTTTCCTCCGCCTGAAACGTGCCCCCGCCACCTGCTCTTCACCACCTTAGGACCCATTCATCCTTTGGGCTTCAGCTCAGCTGAAGCTTTCCCTGGCCCCTGCCATTTGCCTCAGTACCTTGACTCTGCAGCATTTGCTGCTGTTCCAACTTCACACTGGTTTGTGTGATTATTCATCTAATGCCTGTCTTGATTATAAGCTTCATGAGAACAGATACATGCCTGCCCTGATTGTTAGCATCATGAGAACAGATAGCTGTGTGGCTTATCCTCGTACCCTCAGCACCAATCATCTGTTGAGATAATATGCCCTCAAAATGTTAGGCTGATGAATGGAGAACTGAATAAGAGAAATGAAAGAGAACACCAGGCTTTTGAATACTAGTGACAGGAAAAGTGGTGTTGCCACTGACTGCAACAGGGAACACAGCAGAAACCGTTTTTCAGGTTATGTTTTCTGGATTATGAATCCAGCATTGTACATATTTGATTCAGAGGTGCCAGCAGGTCATCAATTTGTCTAGCAGGATGTAGCAAATTTAACACTGCAGTTTAAGGGAAATGTTACAGCTAGAGAAAGAAAGAATGAAGAGTACGTAGGTACATCAGTGAAGATTAGTTTACCTGCATATAGCAAAAAATCCAAAAGAACAGAGGCTTACATTTGTAAGAGTTTATTTTTCTCTCACCTAAAAGAAGTTTGGAGGTAGGAAGTCCAGGGCTGGTCTGGTGGCTCCGTGGACTTCTGAGACCATGCTCTCTCTGGCTTTATGTTGCACCACTCTCTCCGCATGTAGGTTCTAGCCTCCGACAGCATCTGTGGCCCCAGAGGGCTGCTGGAGCTCGAGTCATCAAACCTGCCTTCCTGGCAGCAGGAAAAAAGAAGAAGGAAAGTGAAATGGACTCTTCTGAAAGCCTGATCTACTTACATCTCATTGGCCACAACTTAGAAATGGGGTGCATCTTGCTTTAGATGTAAAGCAAAGAAAGTAAAGCTGGAAAATGTAGCCTTTTAGATGGGTGCATTGCCACCTTGAAGAAAGTCAAGGATTCTTCTACTAAGAATAATGTCTTTCGGGTGGACAATAGTTTATTCTGCCACAGGCAGGTAGCAACAGCCTAGATGAGACAGTAGAGGCCATGAGAGAAAAGTGAATTTTCATAAATGTTCCCCCAGCTGAGAGGAACAAGTATCCAGCAATAGACACGTGGAGTTTTAGAGCAGCAAGGAATTCCAGTCATCACCTAATCCAGTCAGTCCCTACATTTGGCTGGTGAAGGCATAGAAACAAAGAGGCTTGGCCAACATCACACAGCAAGTGGTGGCTGAGCTGGGGCCAGAAGCAGCTTCTCTGGATGAGGGGATGGAACAGACTGTGGGGAGGGTTTGTAGCAGCTCCATCTGAACATGCCTGAATAAGGTCTCACTTTAGGCAACATTATGCTGATTCAGAGTGGCTGTCAAGGAGCAGGCTTGGCTTTAAATCCCCACTGTGGGATCTGGCACGTTACCCGGCTTCTCCGAGTCTCAGCTCCTCATCTGTGTTACAGGGTAATGGCACAGAGTAGACCCTCCATACCTGGTAGTCATTATTAATGTTTTTTTTTAACAATTTATTTTGGTATCATTAACCTACAATTACATGAGCAATATTATGGTGATTAAACTCCCCCCTTCATGTCATTATTAATGTTATCCTTAGAAAGAAGCAAATCTTTTTGGAACCACTGAATGAATCAGTGAACAAATGAAACAGGAATGAATGAAATTGGAACAGACAGCTATCCATCTTCTTTGGTTTAGCTGTTTGCTGAGAGATATTAAGCTGGATAGGTGGCTTATTATATGCCCTAGCTTTAAAGTCTCTCACTCCAGCTTTCCACACTTGTCCTGCCATCATCTTTGCTTTTTTGGACTCACTGTGGGCGGCCTGCCAAACCATGCCACTTTCCTCTCTGACACCGGATCCCTTCCAAACATACCACTCCCATCAGGGGCCAGCTAGACGCAGGCTCCCTCTGCTCCTTGATTTCATTTTCCTCTCCTCCCTGCGCAGACCTCTTCTTCCACTGGTTCTCCTCCTCCACCTCCTCTCCCATTCATCAGGCAACACACTTTGTTTACATAAGACTGAGCTTAGTGTCATGCGACAGTTTAAAGAAGACAGTCACAGACTTCAGCCTTGAATTACTTCCACCACGATGACAAATGCAGGAGCCATAGTGACGTCTAAGACATCATTATTAGAGGTAAGATAAGACATCTGTGTGACAAACTCCAAGAAAGGACTAGTGGGTACCAAAGAGAAGGGGATTGAGGGGCTTTATGATCAGCACACATAATGTAGGGGGCTCATGGGGAAGGCAGTATAGCATGGAGAAGACAAATAGTGACTCTATAGCATCTTACTGTGCTGATGGATGGTGACTGCAATGGGGTGTGTGTGTGGGGCTTGATAATATGGGTGAATGTTGTAACCACAGTGTGCTCATGTGAAACCTTCATAAGATTGTATGTCAGTGATAACCTTAATTTAAAAAAAAGATATCTGTGCTATAGCTGTATTTTTCCCACCTCCCCCCTTTATTGCTGACATTCTCCCAACTCTGTCATTATCTACTCTTTGCTATTTCACATAGTTTTGTGTTTTTATTAGTAATTCTTAAAAGGCTGTGAAATAGTTGTATTTATGGTCTTCTCTTTCATACCTTAAAAAAAAAACTTCATTAATTATCAACACTCAAGGTAAAATAACATGAAATTACCAAATGAAACATGC
Source organism: Phataginus tricuspis (assembly GCA_029783875.1). Classification (NCBI taxonomy): domain Eukaryota; kingdom Metazoa; phylum Chordata; class Mammalia; order Pholidota; family Manidae; genus Phataginus; species Phataginus tricuspis. The sequence goes on from JAQQAC010013566.1 coordinate 12,815,221, forward strand.
AAAATCCATAAACACTGTGAGAGTCTTATTAAATTAATTTGTTTTATTGAGCATATACTGGATTCTAGTTTTACCTGGAAATGTTTATTATGTCTTTTGTAAAATATGGCAATAAGGCCCATATTGCTCTGGCCAGGACTGTACACCAGCTAGAGAGGAAACAGAACTCAGTATTTGCTTATCTGGGAAAGTTTTGCATCCAGAAACCTGGAACTTTCTCTGCAGTAAGAACACTCATGCATTCCCTCTGTTACCAGGTTGTGTTTCTACCGCTATCTACCTGGGTAGACTTTGGAGAAGCTGTTTCAGTTTCCTGACCTCAGTTTTCCCATCTGTTAGATAAGGAAGCTAGATTAAATCATTTCCAAGTCAACAATTCTCTCACCAAATGAGCATTAAATGCACCTGAGCAACTTCTTAAAAATTCAAAATCCTGGGTCACCACCCCAGGGAGATTTGGCCCAGAAAACAGCAGTTTTAATGAGCACCCCAGGTAATTCTCAAGCAGGGAAGTGGAGGACCCCACTGAGATGTTCACTGCAAGGTCTTAGCCAACCTCAATATGCTGAGTCTTCTTCTGAAACATACTACAGATAAATTCTTAAAGAAGGAGGAAGAGATGGAGGAAGAAAAAGAGTAAGAGAGAACCTTATGGTCTCTGTGAAAAGTGTCCTGAAGGACAAGCACTGTGGTCCAAGGGCTGAACTGTTGTCACTGACCTCTTTCTACCCTGAGCTCCTGAGCACTTTATTTTTGCCACACAGGGGGGAGGCTCGATCACAGGCTGCCTTCATATTACCTAACTGTTCCCCATGAATGAATGAATGTCTCAAGCGTGAGCCCACTGGCAGCAGGGTCCACTTTGACTTGCAGGGCATTTTTAGCAGCTCCTGCCCACTGCCAAGTGAGCCCCCCAAGACTTCATGAGGTACCAACACAAGTGAGGCGTGACCAGCTTTGAGTCTTGGAAGAGGAAGGCTTTTCTTTTTCCACCAGTGGTAAAATGCCAGTGTGCCTCCCTCAACACCCAGATGTAATAACTTTCAAAGACCTGCTCCCTTCATTATGGATCTCAGAGGGATATGAGGAGAGGCTTAATTTCCCTTGACGAAGTCTTCTTATTGGTAGTTTAGGGTCATGGGCATGACTGGGCATTTTTCAGCATTTAAATCAGGGACTGCTTAGTACAAGAAGTTGAGATAGCAATAGTGGCTAAAACTTGTGCCAGTCAACGTAGGTTCTAAGTAATTTACCTGCACAAACTCAGTTAAACCTCTCAACAAACCTTTGAGAGAGGTGTTATGATTGTATCCATTTTCCAGAAACTGATGCACAAAGAGATTAAGCAACTTGTTGAGGGTCACACATCTCTTAAACAGGATACCCAGGTTCCAGGCAGGACAGTCTGACTCAGCCGCCGAAGTTCTAAGCCACTTGGCTCGACTGCCTCTCATATGGTTTAAGGAGTCCAGCTCTCCCTCAGCTGTGGCCTGCAGCCCCAGAGGGCTCCTTAGCCACCCCTTTCCCAATTTTTCCATTTGCCTCTTTGATCTGCAGGAGGGCGGTGCGGAGGGAAGCCAAGCAAAGAGGAGTAAATACTCTGGGGAGTAACAGAGGGCAACCCTGATGCCCTCCTTCATGGAAGACATTCAGAAATCTGGGGAAAGCAGAAAGCTTGGTGGGCAGAGAAATACACAAACAGCTCAGCAGCGATGACCGGGCCTTTCGGGGCCCTGCTACAAACATGCTCACAATTGTGAGAGAAGCTGGAACGACTGCAAGGCCCTCCCCACAGGCCCCAGGACATTTTAAGACAAAGGTCTAGCGCATTGCCTTTGAGGGCTGTACTTTTTTTCTTTCTCTTTTTTTTTTGCCCAAGTAAGTGTGCTTCTCTTATTCTTCAGGTGATTAGATGAGAGAGAGATAAAACGCCTTGTGCATATAAAGTTTCCTCCTGCAGGAGGTGAGTGAATGGGAGAGATTCACTGTCATGTGGAGTCACTGCCTGGATTTGAAACAAACACACCTACAAAGATACACAGGTCGTAGACCCAGTAAATAACCAGCCGACTGGCACTTCTGAAACCAATTTCTGCCACGGATGCATTCTCCTGATTTCTTCTCCTCTTCATTTTTCACTGCTTTGGAGCTGTCCTGAGCAGCAGCCTGCCCATTGTCTCCATTAAAATGCAAAGCTCTCCCTCCCTCTGCTACCTTCAGAGTCCTGGGAGCCAGGCTTGGTACAGAGAGAAGAAATGAGGGCAGGGCTAAAGAGGAACATATAAAAAATAAATGAGCCATTCATAAAAATGAATATTATCGCCAAAAGGAGCCGTCTGCCAACATCTCCATGTATATATTAACTCAGCTGCTGAGCTCTGTAACAACACAGGATTAAGCCAATACACCATCTTTTTAGTGGTTGCTCAGTTGATCTACTATTAACTTTAAACAACCAATTGTGAAATGAGCGCCTCGCTTTGCCATAATGATGATGAGGCTTCGCCTGGTACTATTTTTTATAATGTAAGCTTGAATATTGGTAAAAATAAATTCAGCTGTGCATAGTACGCTCTCAAGAGCTCTCCAAAGCAAGCAGATATTCAGGCTGGGCGGGGGGTGGGGGTGGGGAACTGCTGAACTCAACCAGTTTCATGAAGTCATTTGCACAGATTCTGAAAACTGACTATTTTTCTTTCACTTACTATATCTTTCTCTGAAAATCTAAAATGCCAAGATGTTGGGCTTTTTGCTGTCTGCGTGAGCAACTGCAGATGGCTTCTTTTCCTTCGCACTGAAAGACGTACCTACTGGATGCCTGCCTTTTCCTCTGAAGCCTGCAAGTCTACCTGGGTTACAGTGTGAACGAAGCCCACGGAGAGCCTGCATGTTGACAGCACTGTTCCAGGGACATTCTGAGCACCTGTTTCTCATTTCTAGCTCGGTGTGTTGCTGGGGCGCACGAGTCTTTTTGTTCTTCTCCCAGTGGGTATTGTTCTCTGGCCCCTTGTGTAAGTTGTGACTCTAAAGAAAAGTGACTGATTTCCACACGTGGCTTGTGGAACCGGTGTCATTGCTCCGCAGCCACACCTCATAAATCTCTCCAGGCTACAAGCTTGTGTCCGTCCCCAGCGGTTCCGAGAACAATCTGCGGCAAACACTGACAGGAAGGGCCATTATGGTGGCTGATGGTCTCACCATCTGGAATGGTTACAGTTGTCAGGATCTGCAATGACTCACTGTGCTGGGGAATCATTTCTCTAATGGCAGCACTAATCAGGGGGGATGGAGCCGTTGCTAAGTGCCGCTGCAGGAAGAAAATACTCTGCCAGATGAAAAGCAAGGGCTGTTGATTTGTTTCTGCCTGTTTGAAAATCAAGTGGCTTGGAATGTCATGCTTGGTTCCGTCTGATGACAGGCCATCGTTCATGTAAGGAGCCGGCATCTCAGACCAGCCTCCAGGGGTGCTGGCTGTTTCTATGGGCAGAGGACCCGTGCCTTCCTCTCTGTGGCCAGCTGTGCCCTGAGGAGACTGGGCAATTCTCTAATCCAGGCTTAGCAGTTTGGTGTGGAGAAGGCGGCACAAACGGATGTGGATGTGGTTTCATAAGCCGCCTCCTCCCTCTGGCATCGGCTCTGGAGCTGTCCTGTGCACACCCTCACCCCACCGCAGTCTCCCGCCACTGTCACAGTCGGCCCCTGTGGGAATTCCCGGCAGCAGCGGGCTCCTCCGAGGGGGTCGCCAGTTCATCCTCAACCTTAACTGTTGCCTCCAGAGGGAACCAACTCAGACAAACCCTTGATTTTGGACTCCCAGCCTCCAGAACTGGGAGAGAATAAATTTGTTCTGTGCCTCTCAATCTGTGGCAATTTGTAATGGCAGCCCTAGCTAACGTATTCAGTGGGGGACCAGAAGACTTTATGTGTCACAAGGAGACACCAGACAAGAGCCAGTTTCCTTATGACTAAAGGTTTTCACCAGCTCCTTCGTGAGTTGCCACACCTAATATTCATAGTGTCTGTGCTGAAGGTCACTATAGTGTAAAACATAGGTTTTCATTCCATGGGGTCATCAGTTTATTTGAATCCACTCCTTTTGTTACCATCAAGGAGTCCTGAGTCCAAGCTGAAAGCTCACTGTTGCCTTTACCCCTCTGGTCAGAAACAGGACTCCATGATGTTTTCCCCTGGAGGTGTCGTTTTTAACCATTTTACATTCACTGAAACAACGGCCATGGTGTCTCTGTCTCCGATCTTTCCATCCTTCCTTTTCTCCTTGTCCTTGCTTGTACAGCTGCTCACCCTCTCACCAGTGGTCCATGTATCCTGTTTTAAGGAAATCCAACAGCATCCTTAATCTTAAGATAAAAGCTAAAGCTTGTATAGCGTTTACATGTTACCCAATGAACTTGTTTAATCCCCATGAACAAACTTTCCCCCTTTCTTTGCTTTTGATTCTTTTTATTGAAATATAGTTGATGTACAACACTTTTGATTTTTTTAATTGAACTGTAGTTGATATACAATTGGCTTCAAGTATACAGCATAGTGATTTGACAGTTACCTACATTATTAAATGCTCACCCAAACTAGTGTAGTTACTATCTGTCAACACAGAAAGATTTTACAGAACTATTGACTATATTCTCTGTTGTACTTTCATCCACGTGACTATTTTATATGATGATTGAGATTTTGTGTCTCTTTATCCCCTTCCCTTATTTTACCCACCCACCTCAGCCCCTCCCCCATGGTAACCACCAGTCACCTCTCAGTGTCTAGAAGTCTCTTGCTTTTTTGTTTTACTCTACTCCTTTTGTAGACAATAAAACTGAGGCGCAGAAAGTCTAACTTGCCCAAGGTCAACGACTAACAAGTGGTAAGGTGGAGACACACACCCACAAAGTCTGGCTCCAGAGTCCTACATGTAACTACTCTGCAAGGTGCCTCCAGGGTTGGCAACAGAGGAGGAAGCGCCACTGAGGCTGCGGCCAGATGTCATCTGCTTCGCATTGTTCACATCCCTTTGAGACTATTCCACTCAAGGCTGAGGCTCCCCACTGTGTCATAATTGCCGGGACAAAGACTCAGAACCCTCCAATTCCTCACCGCACCACCAGGCTGAGTTGAGGTGTTACAGCAAGCCAAAACAAATGCAGGGAGGAGCAACATGGGACATCCCCCAGCCTCACCATCTTGCCCCCAGGCTATCTCTACAAGGCAGGCCACCTATTCCCTCCCCCAGAGGAATGGGCTGGAAAATTATGTCTAAATCCTGACCCAAGGGCAGGCTGAGGCCATGAGGAGGGGTTGCCCTTCCTGTCTGCCTGCCCCGCTTTCCCCCTTTCAGCTCCCACTGAGGGCCAGCTTCCTTCCCTGGGAATGACCACACACACACACACACACACACACACACACACACACACACACACAC
>JAQQAC010013566.1:12820664-12852320 GCA_029783875.1 Phataginus tricuspis
ACACACACACACACACACACACACACACACACACACACACACACACATGCACCCCACCGTGAAAGTTCTTCCCTCCATCTCCGTGGATGATCTCACAGGACCCCATACCCTAATACAACATAATAAACCTGGTATCACAGCCTGAGACCTCCATCCAGGCCCAGGAGCCAAAGAAGGGAGCTCCCCTTATATCCTCTCTACAATCAGGGCCCAGTTCAACATGGACTTGACTTGTCTTGTCCTGTGACTTGTCAACATGGACTTGATGCATTTTTATCTCTAGTAGCCATTTACTCACTGCTGTTATCAAGAAGCCATTCCACCAAAGAAGTGAGTAAGAAAAAAGGAACTGCACTTACTGAGGAGTATAAGGCACATTTGTTTCTTGTGTTATGTACTCATCGTGAGGTGAGGTGTGGTGGCCCCGGTGGACTCATGGTGTTACCCAGTTAGCCCACACTTGGACAGGGAGCCCGACAATAACACTGCAATAAAAGGTAACACCTGGCTTCCTGGAGGCTCTGCCGAGCCCACATACTTCATTTCATCTGGGGTCTACTGCCAACAACGTTAGGGATTTGCAGGCCCTGGCTTCTGATTTCTGCCTGTGCGGATGGCTCCCACAGTTAACCCAAGGCTAGGGTGTGGTGTGTGAGAACATTATTTTAAAGTTAGTGACTATTTCAGTGCTGGTCAAAGGCCACACACACAGCAGAAGTGAAAGTGTCATTTTTGCTTTGGGGACAATCTGTAAGCATGTTTTCTTAAACCACTGCCTGATGACAGAGTGGTTGTTTTTTTTTTCCCCCTCCTGTAGAACCCTATTTTTGATTTGAAGTAAACACAAGTTGTATGTTATGTGCTGAAAATGAAATTATCTATTTTTTAAACTGTTTCTGGTTCAAACCAGCAACTTGCTATAGTGATTATGATAGTGTTTTAGGGGCAAGTTCTTCAAAAGACAAATAAGATAGTCCCAAATGTTGTTATGCTGAAATATTAAACACTGAAAGCTCAATTTAATTCGGTTCAGAGTCTGGGCTATTATGAAAGGAATTGAGTCAAGTCTAGGGCAGCCTCCCGGAGAATCTAGAAAGATGCTTAGAAAATGAAGATTATTGATTTTTTTTTTTTTGAGGAGCAGGAAGGAAACAGTGACTCAACTTCTTATCTGAAAGAATGAGGGGGACCAAGAGATTTGTGGATAACTTTGGATAAATGTATCAGCCCCCAGAAGAGACACTTTTTAACTTGGTAAAGTGTTCACATGTGGCCTCTGAGCTGCCAGTGCTGTATGCAGAAACACAGCTTATTTCTAGTGGCTGACCTGACCTGAATGAATGTCACAGTGAACCAGACAAGGGCCTCTCGTCATTTTTAACACTTCCTTTGCACTTAGTTGCCATCCAGCTCATTTCGGGTTGGAGATATTTCACATTTTTTGTCTTTTTTTTTTTTTTTAAAGCTCAGGCTGACTGGTTGCATTAGCCACAGTGGCCACACTCCCACTCCCTTGCGCCAATGATGGGCAAGCCTAGCATTTACTCACAGCTTCTATTCTGGTTTGCGTGCTTTCTCTCTCTTTGTTTCTGCTTTGTTTTATTGCTAATTAAATTGCTCTCCTTCTGACTGGCTTTGTTCTGGCCTACCTACTAAGCTAAGAACCTGGAGGGCTGAATTCGAAGCTTACTTACTTATTTACTTATTTGTTTTTTGTGCTGCTCAGGAATTTTATTTTCTTATTTTTTACTTTTTGAGTTTAAAGTTTAATCCTGCTATGATATAGTGGTTTGAACAGAGAGTTGTCATTTAAATGTCTCTGTACTCATTCCCTCATTTGTAATATGGAGTTTATGAACCAAGGAATCTTTAATCTGATGAGTCCTTAGATGCTTTTTAGCATAGCAAAATATTTTCTTGCTCCCTTCTTTTTTGCAGGTGAGGAAATTGAAGATAAGGGAAGTTATATAAATTGCCTGAAACTGTCACCTCACAGGATTGAGAATAAAAATGAGGTAATTAGCAAAGGGCATTATAATAACTTATTTAATACTCTAAATTCATAGTTGTCTTCCGGCAAACTATTTAGGTAGATCCAGCCTGTTTTCTCACCTTGCCTTTCAGCCTCTGAGCACCATTTAAATTTGTAGCCATTGTTTGCCAGAGAGGCTGGTAGGTAATACAACCATAGCCTGTCTAGTGTGGCTTTTGGCATTACACTTAAGGATAGCTGTGTTTGTATATGTTAGGAATTATACTACAAGAAGTAAGGGTAATTAAACACCTTTGATAAATATGAAGTTTGCATGCTGCTAGCTTCTCAGTCTCAGTCTTTTACTAGTACTACCGAATCTTGAGTGCAAGATTAATGTGCAATGAGACAGTGTCTGGAGGAAAATGGACAAGATGTTCTCAGCTTAGAAGATAATCTCTAGCTATGAAAACTATGCTCTTCTCTTCCTTCCTAAAACCTCCATCATTTGGAAGGCAACTCAGTATGAAACAAAGTTAACTTGGAAAGAGCATGTGAATGACATATGATTAATTTTCAGATATCTTCATTTCAGAATACTTTGGCTAGTTTAGTTCAAAATGTTGGCTTAAATTCTTAAAGCAGACCAAGAGCCACACTTTAGATCAGAGCTATAAACAAATGTCCCAAGGGCCAGGTATCATGGTAGACCTTAGACTAATAGCATTAGAGTCCCTGGAAACTTTTTTTTTAATGAAGATTTTTCAGGTCCTAGCACTAGATGTTGAATCAACTGAAGTGGAATGGGGCCTGTGCATACAGATTATTTTAAATTTCCAGGTATCTGTCAGTATCTACTGGTGGGATGCATTGGCCATATGCCCAGGTAGTCTTTGAGAGATATTCAGTTATTTCAGGCCTAAAGTGGAGAGGGTTTACAGCAAAAGTTTGGTGAAAGTCAGAAACCTGGCAGGGAATAGATGGCACACTCAAACTGCATAATTTGAAGAAAGATGACTAAAGACAGGAATTCAAAGGCATGGGTAGATGTAAGAAACCCACAGGGGATGGTGCAGCACTCCAGGAGTAGCAACAGTAGGGAGCTACTACCACGCTAAGCCTAAAGGGCTAAGGAGAGGGGGTGGTTATTAGAACAAGCAGAGGGCAGCCACATGGAAAGGGCCACCTGACAAGATTTATGGCCTTGTAAAAGGATGTAGCCACTGTAGGCCAACGTTCACAGCAGCATTATTCACAATAACTGAAAAATGGAAACAACTCAAATATACATCAACAGATGAATGGATAAACAAAATGCGGGATATATGTACAATAGTATATTAGTCAGCATTAAAAAGGAAGGAAATTTGGACATGTTACAGCATGGATGAACTTGCAGACATTATGCTAAGTAAAACAAGCCAGACACAGAAAGACAAATTTGGTATGATTCCTCTTATATGAGGCCCCTGGAATAGGCAAATTCATAGAAGCAGAAAATGGAATAAAGGTTTCCAAGGGTAGGGAGGAAGTAATGAAGAGTTATTCTTTAATGGGTATAGAATTTCTATTGCGATGATAAAAAGTTCTTGAAATGGACTAGTAGTGATGGTTGCACAGTACTGTAAATGCACTTAACACCACTGAATTGCACACCTTAAAGTGATTAAAATGGTAAATGTTATGTATATTTCACCATAATGAAAACAAATGCAGATAAGAACAAAAAACCAGATGCAGCCAACCCACAGCAATTCTTCAGGGAGCAGATCCAACTGCTTTGTTCTTCCACCCTCCAATCTTTGTTTTGGCCAGAGTTTCTCATTGGTTGAACCCAACTGGAATGCACAGAGCAAGGCAGCCCATTGATGTAGTTCATGAAGACCAGCCATGCGGGGCACAGAACAGTGTGGGGGAAGAGAAGATCTGAAAGGACAAAAGGAAGCTGGACAGCATCATTCAATCATGTGTTCTCTGGAGGAAGCCTTAAACCTACCAGAACAACATCAAAACAGTGCTGGAATGAGAAAAGCTGGTGGAAGGTGATTTTTCCTTATGCAGAAACAGCCTTACACAACCAGTAAACAGAGCAGTGTGTTTTCCAATTAACCTAGGAAATCTTTGTTTAAATGCCATGATGTTCGGTTACATCTTTTGATCTAGAAATCCTACTTTTAGTAATCTAAGGAGATAATCAGAAATGGAGACTAAATATTACTTACAAGGAGATTCACTGAAACATGACTATAATCACAAAAAAGAAGCAAGCAAACATCTCAATTATAATGCTAAGTGAGAAGGGAGGCTGCAAACAGCTTATACGGTGTGGTGCCATTTGTGTAAGAGGCTGAAAAGTGCACTAAAACATTAGAGGGTGATCTTTGAATGACTGAATTAAGAATGATTCATTTTTCTTTTTCAAGCCTTCTTATTTTTCAACATTTCTGTATTAAATATGGTTAACTTTGATAATCAAGAAAAAACAACACATTCTATTTTAAAACCTCATCTCTGCTTTACAGATAAATATTCCCACTATTGAGACCTACAGAATTTTCTCTGCCAACCTGCATAAAAGGCATTGATTACCTGCTGGCTGCCTATGAATTTGAAGGGAAGCAGCCAGGGGCGGGCAGCCACCTCCTCCTAAATAGACAGCGTGTGTGGCTGAGGGTGCAACTTCCTTTGATGAAATATTACTAAACGATGAAATTCTATCTGCTATAAGAAATTATTTCTGCTGGCTGTGCAAACGTCAGACTGGAGCCTGCCCTTAGAGAGGTGGCTGCATTACTATGTATTTGTAAAATCAGCAGAGCCTATGCATGAATGGTCACAGTGGTTGATTTTATAAGCTACTCACGATGGGCATCTGCACAGAGAAAACTAAGGCTCAGAGTAGGTTTAACCTATTGTGATTCCTTCTTAGTTCATATTTTGCCATTTTGAAAGGGTGTTGTTTTACCCAAGAGAAAATGCTTTGTGTAAAATGATTTCATAGACATATGAAACTACAATATCTTGACCTAAACTTGGTCCAGTCTAGCCTACCTTTTATATTTTATTTTACCACTCCTCCCCCTTGCACACTCATACTCTGGGGCAGCAACCTGCTCCTCAGTCATGCCAGGTGTGTGCAGGAATGGGTGTTTACAGAAGGAACTCAGTGCTGCTTGGGAGTGATGGCTTTGGAGGGCCCACTCCATGCATGTTTGGAGCAGCTCCCCCAAAGGTTTCAGGGTCCTCCCCAGGGACAGCACACCTACACAGGTCAGCAGCCCTGCTGGGTCTGCTCAGGGCTGGGCCTCTACACTTAAGGCTGCCTATTAGTGATAATGGCAAGCCAGTGTTTGGTGACATCTGTCTGTTGCTAGCTTGATACCAAGTCATTGCACAGAATTAGCCAACAATAAGAGTTTTTAACCCACAAAGACCGTGCCTCCTTCAAACTGAAACTTGGTGAAGTTCCCAAATCTTTCATCCTGCCTGCCTTCCCTCCCATATCATTTGCTGTCAACTTTACCTTTCAAATCATTTTCTGCAGTTGTGATATTTCAACTGGGAAAATGAATTTTGCTGTCAGCGAAATCAATAAAACATTACAAAAAGGTACAAGAGCTCTTTAAATCTGTTAATTAGAGTATAAAAATGAACCATTGAGAGAAATCGTTTTAGGCAACTAGGGTAGACACAGCAAAAAACTTGCAAAGCCTTTTCTACATGCTGCTTGGGTCGCATCCCAAAATATTCTGACCTAACAGGCCTTGGGTAAAGAATGCACATCATATATTGAAAATGCTCCATTTAAGAGTAATTGTATTAGAAAAATTGCCAGAAGAAAGGAGGCAATTTTAACAGCACTTACTCTTAATTGAGTATCTTTTGAAGGCCAGTATACTTTTTCTTATATACTTGGTTGCATGCAGGCAAGAAGATGTTTGTTTACCCACTTCTTATTCTTGCCGCAGACTACTGATATATAAGATCTGAATAAGATCCAGAAATATTGAGTTCCAAGTAAGACTGATTTTAAAGGTATGAAAACCACAGCCACCTTAAATAAAGCAGAAGGATTATCCTCCTATATTAATAATGTCTTTCATAACTGAGCAGCTCAATTACCCCACAGTTTTCCAACTTATGGCTGAAAGCTCCCTGATCTCAAGCCAGAGCAAGAGGGAATTCATACTTCTTCATGACTCTCACGGCATTATTTCTAGAAAGAAATTAAGCATGAGCATAAATAAATTGGCCAAATGTACAAAAGATGAAAGCTGACATATCTAAAGATGCCCAGGGATGCAGAACACAATACTATGCCTGCATTTGACTCTAGATATGACGTATCTATTCACACAGAGGAAGCGGACTTTTTTTTTATCACTACTGGGCAAAAAGTGAATTCTCTCTTTTTTTCTCTTCTTTTCCACATAAATGTATCACACTGTTGAAATGAACAAAACATGTCAGGGAAAACCAGAGAGAGAGGTAAGGCTGCCTAGAATTTCTATGCATGTGACCGGAGTTCTGAAAAAGTTGTTGAACTACCATGCCAGGTAGTAAACGTTCAGTTAACACAAAGGGAAGTGTTGCAATCAAAGAATCATTTCTTTATTAACTTAAAAATACAGAGTGGTAATTGTATGTTACTATTACTTCATGGCCAATTATTCCATCTGTCTGGTTTGAGCCCTCAGAAAAGGTCTTGATAGCGTCTGCTGTGAAGGAAAGGACACAGATTCATTTTCAAGCGGCAGCGCTTTACCCAAACAATGACTCTTTGTGGACGCTCTGCAAATACAAAGTGATCCATACAGAAGAAGTTAGGGACTTACATTCCCAGAAAAAGAGATATTGCCAACTTGAATGAACCTTTTAAAATTTCTCAGGTGGTTTAAGATTTCTGTCTCCTATCTTACTTGGGATAGGTTAGAAGGACAGACTTCCAAACAATATCTGGGATGAAATAATAGTAATAGCTGGACAAGAAATTCCCTTGAAGATGAAACTAATTGAGATTAATTCATGAACAGAACTACCCTGCAGCTCTGATTCTGAGGACTTCCTGGTAAGCACGCCGCTGTTATCTGGGAGTTTATGCTTAAAGCTCTTCAGCATCTGCCCTAGATCTTTCTAGAGAAAAGATCGCTAAGCAGGAGCAGAATGATCACATCATTCGCACTCGAACTCAATGCGATGAGCACATTTGTTTGTCTTCATTAAGTGCACTGTAGCAGCGCTAACCAACATGTACAGGCAGCGTGCTGGGGCAGGGCCAGGGAGCCGGGAACTGGCCCACAGAGCTGGGCTTTGCCTGCTGTCTGCCAGTGACAAACTCTGCAGCCTGGGGAAATGATTGCTTCTCTGAGATCTCAGGTGACTTGCCAGTAAGAAGAAGTATTTAGGTGGAAGTCTTTCAGAAGCCCCTGGGGTCCCAGGATTCCCCGAGGGCACCTCAGGGGTCCAGAGGAAGGCCAAATAGAGGCAATGTCTACAGGCCTTCTCTCCATTTCAAAAAGGACATTTCTGATTTGATCCTCTGTATATTTTGGGTTCTAAGTAGACTGTAAAGGTGTGAAAACTGCAGGGATAGTTAACCTTCACATTCTTAACTTAGAAAAAGGCAGAGTGAAGATCTGATCACCTTTCTTCATAGCAGAGCACAATGATGGAGCCAGCTGACCTGGGTTCAGCCCTCAGCTCCTGTGTCTTGAGCTGTGTGAATCTCGGATAGGTTTCTTGACTTCTCTATGCCTCAGTTTCCTCATCTGTAACATGAGTGCTGTAAGTGTACTTGCCTCATAGGGTTCTTGTGAGGAGAAGTTGCGACAAGGTATACAAAGCCCTCCGAACAGTGCCTGGCACATAAACAAGTGTTTCTTATTATTATTGGTCCCAGCTAGCAGCGAGCTCCTGGGCCAGCATCATTAATAAAGCCACAAAGGCCATACAGAAGAGCTCACTCATTCCATGTAAAGGTGCCTGTGAGCATAATTGGATTTGCTGAAAGTGCCCTTTTAAATGGTACTGTTGCTTTCTGATTCACATTTGGGAAGAAAAGCAGAACAGAAGGTGATAAATTCCTTTATGGGAGAACTTGGCAGGCAAGGCAGATGCGACTGTAAGTTAATTGGTGAATGGGAGGTGGAACTCCTGGGCAAAGGCAGGCTGAAGGCATGAACACGTTCTCCCTCTACTGTTCTGGTTTATGGTGATTAATTCATTAGGGATTCTGCGAGGCCATTCATGGGTGACTGCTGGTCCTGTCTTTGCCCAGACGGGGATGATGTCAGCATATAGTTTATGGAGTTCTGCAACCCTCCTGAAGATTCAAGCTTATAGAGCGTCTCCAAGCTGCTGGCCAGCACTCTGAAAACTGAATCCTACTTGAATATTGTGTGTCCCAACCTGCTTCTCTCTGTTATGATTTTGGTGGTGGTTCTCTGTGCAAGCACTGGGGAATGACTTCCTTACATAACACTCATTTTTCTAGCCCTGCTGGCTTGAATCTGAGAACTCAGCCCCATTTTTCAGCCTCTTCTTTAATTCACAAAGGACATGGAGTGAGATATCACATCAGGGATATACCAGGTTTAAGATGGTAAAATATACCTATTTTATGTACCACTAAGAAAGAAACAAATACCTGCTAATTAAACTTCTTTAAAAAATCAGTTTGAAAATTCTCCTTCATACTTGGACACAGATTTTTTAAAATCATGTATCTTGTGCATGCATAAAAAAGAAAATATCAGGTTAGGGTATCCCTAAAATGTTTTTGCATGCAGTCTGAGCCTTCTGAATCACTTTTTAACCCTAGGTCAGTAGTATCTGTTTCTTCACATAATGGCATCCTTTATGCCATCAAGAGCTATGGGTATGTAGGATGTCAAGGTCAAGTCATAATGTAAATTTCTGAAGACGTTGTAAATGGCCTGGGGACTCAGCACGGGTGGTGTCCGTCATGCACACATCTAAATCGAAAGCCCCCATGGACCACTACAACAGCAGAAGAACGACTATTCCTTTGTGGCTGCCACCAGGCCGGCAGCAACTGTAAGATGCATCCTATCTGAAGCAACATTTCAATGTGGAAAAAAAACCCTTAGTACCTATGAAATTGATAATAAGAGTCTTCATGTGTTTCTTTAAGAGAATTGGGTTAATTCTCATGAAACTTTTCAAAGATTATTGAAAAACTTCATCTCATCGTATCGATGAGAAGGTACTCAGGGATTTTTTGGCTTTTCCTTAGAACCTGACAATTCCTCCAGGCAGGAATGCTGGAGGACCAGAAGGTTCCAGTGAGGAGAGCCAGCTTTGGGTGAGGACAGCTGCTCCTGTGATGTTTTACATCCGCCCAAAGTGTCCTTCCCTAAAATGAGTCATTTATTTGTGTGATGGCATTGTTATTTGCTGTTAAGATACAAATACCCTTAAAAGGTCACTCAGTGTTCCTTCTTCCTGATGAATGATTTCTCTCTTTTAGAGTGCATTTTGCCAGAGGTTTATTTAAAGGAGGCAGGCTTTCAAAAAGAACAATCTCTGAAAGTTTCAATAGTATAAAGTTTAAATCACAAAAAGGCCTGTATGGCATGATTCTATTTACATAAAATGCCCAGACTAGGTAAATGTATAGAGATAGAAAGTAGATTAGTAGCTGCCAGGGGCCGAAGGAAGGGAGAGTGACAGTGACTGGTATGGGGATGACGTTGCTTTTTGGAGAGATGAAACTGTTCTAAAATTAGACTGTTGTGATGGTTGCACAACCCTGTGAATATACGAACAATATTTATGTGTGCACTTTAAATGAGCGAATTGGATAGCATGTGAATTATATCTCAACAAATGAGTTTTTAGAAAACTAAGAATGTGTTGTGTATGTATTGAGAAACCTAAACAAAAGTCCTTTCACGCTTACTCCAGTGATATTTATTTACTAAAAACTTAGAATTATTTTGTTCAAAGCAATTCAAACAGATTCAACAAAGCAAGATGCTAGGGGCTATGGCAAAAGAGTTGATCCCTCCTTTGAGGAACGCACAATCCAGGACAGCAGGATAGAGAGGCATGTATATGAATAACTGGAGGAGAGAGGAAATGTTCTGAGAGACTCTGAGGATGTTTCCTGGTGAACTCAGGATCTGACGTGGCCTTGAAGGCATTGGATTTTGGTAGGTAGGCATCGGGGCAAGGGAGAAGGGACACAAGTGGAGCAGAGAAATATCTCAAATCACTTGCAAGCTGAGAGAAGCTTTCTTGGAAAGAGTACCCAGTCCAGGTGAGTTATGGGGCCAAGCCACTGAGGGTAGAGTTTAGGAACTGATGAGCCACAGAGAGTGAGGGCAGGTGGAGTCCAGCCAGAGAAGGTTCTGGGTCTGAGGTGGGGAATGTTACAGGACTAGATCATGAAGTGATGTGGAAGGACAAGGAGACTTGAACAGGGTCTCTCAGCTTGTTCTCATCCAATTTTCCTAGTTCTCAGCTCAGGTATCACTCCTCTGGAATGGAAGTCACAATGCATTCTGTGCCCTCCCAGCCACGGCCACCAGTGGTCCTGGGAGATTGCAGCCTGGTGGACAAAACAGACTTTGGAAGGATGAAAGATAAAAGTCAGAGAGATGATAAAGTAAGAACCTGCTTTTAGTCCTTTTCCTTATTTCTTCAACCTCTCACTATAGGATCAGAATCACTCATAGTCCATTAACATCCATTCCTGCAAGTGTAGAATAAAGCCACCTTTGCAGGAAGGAACTCCTCACTCCTGCTCTCTAAGGTGTGCTGCTGACCAGGTCTGCCCACTCAGGAAACTCAAGTGCAATCCGCAGTTGGATTCATGGATGACAGCTTTCTTTCTTTAACAAAGCTCCTAGATTATTAAAAAGATTTAGGTCTTTATAAATAAGTTGAGATTGAATCCATACCCTGGCAACTAACAGTAGAGAGTTAACCAAATAGTTAACCCAATCAAAATGTGTATGTAATGCACATGGCAAAATGTACAGAACAGTTCTCGGGTTAACTTTTCATCCCTCTTCACAGAGCATTTTAATGGGATCCTTAGCCAGACCTCCTGAGGTCACTGTGTCTGTGTTGGTCTACCAGGATCTTCTCTTTTTCTTTCCCTGGATATTTTTTTAAGTCATCCCTTGCTACATCTCATGCTGTTTCTCACCCGTGCTTGTCATCATCAAAATGTTTGTTTCCTTCCACAAAGGCTTTGCATTAATTTTCTTTCTCCATCTGCAGTTACCCAAAATGCTCTCCTGAAGAACAGAATCTTCATCAACTGTGTTTCTGTTGTGGGCCAGATGATGTATGCATGCGGAGCAGAAGGCAAGTGTTTCCTCAGCACGTGCGCTGTGGCCACCTGTTGTCCAGAATACTCTCCCTCCGCCTCTTCTCTCTCAATGGATTCTTGGCTCTGTGTTGGACTGTCCCTGTAAGCTCTCAGATAAGTAGAGAAGATGTTTATAACTTCCAGTTTTAGTACCACCTTTAAAAAAAATCCATCCCACTGAGAAGTCATTGGCTGATATAAACAACCTGGTTTTGCTGTTCAGCCTTCTCTGTGCATGCTCTGCTCAGCTTCTGTTCTTAGTGTGGGCACCTTGGCTCGCTGGGGTGGTAGCCTTACATGCATATGTCCATGCAGGCACATAAGCCACTTCTGCTGAGGGAATTATTCCATTTAAAGGAAAAACTGACAAGCCCTGGGAAGGCCCCCTTGACATCTCAGTCCAACTCTCCTTAGCTCTGATTTTGCATCTGAACTACTTGATCAATAGATACATGCTAATGCTAAGCATAGATACCTAATTAATTCAAGCTTGTCCATCTCTACCATCATGGTGGGTAACCAAAAATTTGCACACTTATTAAAGAATAGCATAAAATTAAGTTGCTTTCTATATATATTCAATAGGGCTATTTTTCTATCTATAATGTCACTCACTGAAGACTCTTTCCTTCAAAATATGTGAGACTAACTAATTCACATGATGTTTTAAACTTCTTATCAAATTAAGAAAATGGAAGGAATTCAAACTAGATGTGTTTTAAAAAATGCACACTCTCCATAAACCAGGAAAGGATACCAGACTGAGAGAATCCCAGATGTTTGAACAAAAATTTATCTGACCTAGTTCCATAAAACCCTCTGGTCACTCATTTTGTCAGCTCAAATGAATTCTTTATTGTAAGAACAGTCTCAGCTAACACCATTATTGACACGATCTCTTCCCATCAACAACAGTAAAGTTCTGAATTCTTAGAGATGGTCATGCTCTACACACTTCTGTGATTATTCCCACCAGCATCTTCACTCTTCAGTTAAACATTCCCCCCAAATATACAAATTAACACCTCTCTTGTGGAGAGCAGTTGTTACTTAAAGTTTTTTATTGGCTTATTGTCTCAAGTGATTATAAACATAGCGACTTCCAAGCAATGGAAAGGTTTTTAAATTCTTCAGAGTTTAAATAGTTCTCTCCCAATTTTAAAGCCAATTATCTTGTGTTCACACTTTGTAAATTATTTATTCAGCAAATTTTAATATACTGTTAACTAGTGAAAAGATAGGTGGCAGAAGCCGTTGATGGTCAGTAAACAGATGAAGAAAAGATGCACAATTAAATATGTGATAAATGCTATAATGAAAAGATGCAGTGGGATATTAATGGTGTGTGTGCATGTGCATGTGTTCATGTGTGTGTGTGTGTACATGCGTGCAGTTAGGTAGAGGGAAACCTCTCAAAGGAAGACACATTGAAGCTGAAGCCTGCAGAAGGAACAGAAGGTAGGCAAGCAGAAGGAAGGGGAGCAGGGCCCCAATCAGAAAAAACAGTAATTAAGAGTCTTGAAGCAGAAAAAACATTGGTGCACTCAGAGAAAGGATTTCAGTGTGGTTGAGATGCACAGAGCAGATGGGACAAGGTAGCAAAAGGGAAGAGGCCGGATCATGAAGGCTATGAGCAAAGTTTAGATTTTATTGGGAGTACAATCCAAGGAAGGTTGTCAAGCAGTTGTGTGTCATGGTGCAATTTGCATTTTTTAAAAAATCACTCCGTCTGTCTTTTGGCAGGAAGAGAGAATGGGAAGAGAGAAGTCAGGCCATGACTGCAGTGATCCAGGAAACAGTGGAGTATGGCTCACAGCTGGAGAGGAACTGTTGAAGATGAGAAATATTGAGGAAGTAGAAATGGCAGGATTCACTGAAAGTGAGAGAAAAGAGGGGGGAGGGAGGAATTAAGTATGATGGAGTCTTTTAGATTTGGCAATGGGATAGAGGATGGTACTACTCAGTGAGATGGAGGAAACCTGGAGAGGAAATTCTCAGGTGGGCATTGGGTTGGATCAAGAGCTTTATTTTGGAGATACTGAGTTTGAGGTGCCTGTTAGGAAAGTTATGAATTTTTAAGGATGGTCATGTTCTGAGACTCTTCAATGAGTATTTCCACCAGTCTCTTCAATCTTCGCTTGGGGTAAATGGCAAGGAGGCAGTTTGACAAGTAAGGTGAATATATGAACTAAGTGGAGCGCTTGGGGAAATATTTTAAACCATGGGAATAGATGAACTGCCCTAGAGAGGATATTGTAAGAGAAGAAATTGGGACTCCAGACTGAACCCTGGAAAACTCCAACTTTCAAGGGCTGTGCTACGGAGGAGAAATCAGCAAAGAAGCCTGAGAATGAGTGGCTGAAGAAGTAGGGGGCCACCAGGAGAATATGAAGTCAGGAAAGCAGACAGGAGAGTATTAGAGAAAGTGGAGATGGTCATTCATTTCAAGAGGAAAAATTTTAATTGAGTGATAGAAGCTGAAGCCAGATGGAAACTTGGGAGAACCCAAGGTCATGGTGGTTTTAAATGCTCTGTTTAGTCCAGCTGTGTATAAAGTTTAGTTTACAAACTAAAATCCTTCTGACAACATGGATTCAAAAGTCAAGCAAAATGTCAAATGTCCTGCAAGATCCCTCATTTCCGGAAGGAAAGAGGAATAAAATAATTTATAAAGAATAGTAACATAAAGGATTTGGCAGAGTAATAGAGTACATTTCAGTAAACAGATCAAAAAACAGGTTTTTGTTCAAGTGGGTGGATTTGTTTACTGTTAAATATTTCTGCATAAAATATATGTACACTATGAGTATAACTATTTTTGAACCATGCATGTGGGAGGTAACACATAGAAGTGAAGTTCCACTAGACTTATGATATTTACATGGTTTTCAAAAATTATAATGTTTATATTAATACTATACTCTTTTGAAAAGAATGAAAAAAATTTATTTACACTGAAATCTTTGAGTGCACCAATGTTTTTTCTGCTTCAAAGAAAGAAAGAAAGAAAGAAACCCAGGTTTCTGTAGTTTCTGCTCAACAGGTATACATTTTTTGTAGATGAGAATTCCCGGAGCAGATAGTTGTGAAATTATCCCAGGCCACATAGTGAGGTGGGGCCAATATTAGGGCTTCCTCATTAGTATGTATAATCCTTTTATATAGACTAATTTTAGTCTTTTTCTATAGAACAAAATTCTGTATAATTCTGTTTTTATGCAATTAGAAAATAATCAATGCCCATAACTCTAGTATCTGTTTCTCATCTTATTCCCTTTTTTCTGTGACAAGATCAGAGATAGCTGTCAAAGCAACCATTATTTATCTGCATAACTTCCCACTTCCAATTTCACACCTAAACATGATTCCTTAGGTTTGTTACTCTAGGTGGTGGACCACCATGGCTTCCCCATCAGCTGTTCAAGCCCCAGCTGTACTGGCTGCAGGGAGAAATCAAGGGGGGCAGTTGCCTTAATGTTATCAGCTAATACTTTGTTACTTAATTATTGGCACCTTCCCACCATGAGCCAGCAGAAAAAAACCTCAGTTCCTGAGGTCAAAGGCAGGATTAAGCAATGGAAGAGAAGGGGCAGAAGGAATGTGGATCAGTCTTTGCTGAACTCTCATCTCAGCCCAGTGCTTACTGAGGTCAGTCTTAACATCAATGTTTACTTAGTAAGCATTCTATTAAGTGCTTGGGGCAGTTACTGTGTTTGTTGCTGGTCAGATTCTTAAATGTGTTCGCTATTTATGTCAATTATGAGAGACAAAACAGTATCACGATATGTGTCCTTTTTAAATGCAGGGAACTCTGAGGAAAGTAATAAAAATGGCTACTGCTTTTGTAAAATTTGGAAAACTCAGACCATGCTCCTATGGGCCCCATTTAACACCTTTTGCACACTCTACCCACTCAATTAGAGGAAATTCACAAGATGAGAGGCATAGAGCTTGCAGAACAAAATATACCTCAACCATTCTTTCCATACTCCAAGGTAGAAATTACTCATAGAACTATAGATGAACAAAATCTCATTCTTTTAACTTTAAAAACTATTTACAGTACTGTTTTTTTTCTTCCTATAGTCACATTGTAATTTCTTATTCCTCATTTTAAAATTTGTTTTACTAGAACCAGCTGCTTCTCTTCACAGTCACTGTGACATCCATTTATATTTGGAAGAATATAATCCAAGATCAGGCGGTAGTGATGTCATTTGAAAGGTTGGTCATTTATTTGCATTGAGGAAAGGCAAAATTTTTAAATGGCACCTTCAAAATGTGTGTAAACATCTTTAAGGAGCCACTCCATATGACATTACACATTCTATTTGGAATAACTAGATTTTAAAGCACCCCTTCCATGACATTTTTAAATGCTCTCTTTACACAAAAGATTCTCAGAAGGATGGAGAGAAAAAACACTTATTTTTTTAAAAGATAACAAGATGTTCTAAAAGGTTAGCATAAAGACAAAATGGCATAGGATCTAGAGACCTCTATTACTTTCTGAGCCCTGATTTCTTCTTCATATAAAGGAGGGCAATATAATATACATCTCTGATAGTTTTTGTAAGGTGTGCAATAGATGGTAGCTATTTTTATTAGAAAACTGCATTTGGGCTTGGTTACAGATGTCTTTGTTTTGGGGGAATGACATCCCAATTATCAAGATAATTCAAACCCAAAGGGTCATACTTGTGTTTTGTTCAATTTTGTTTTGATTCAGTGACAAATTCATATTCAGTATTCTAGTTTATAAGACATGAGAGAAATTTCAAAGCCTTTGTGGAAAAAAGAAATATCGCTGAAGCCTTCTTAAAGGAAACATTCATTGATTATCCCTCAGCAAATATTTACTGAAATATATAACAAGCCCTGTGCTAGATGCTGGGGAGTGAGCTACATGGCTCTGATCTCACTGAACTTGGATCTAATGGAGGAGGCTGTGATTCATCAAACAACCACAGATAAATGATACAATCTATAATAAAAGCTATGAAGAAAAACTCTTGACTTTTTAAAAATCTTGGAGAATAAAACAGACATTGGAAAATTGTTTTGCTGTTTTTCCATGTCAGTCTCTTTCCTAATTGGTATTTACACTGTTAGTACTCAATGTTGGTATTACAATGTTAGTGGGCTCACTTGCTTGTGTACGGTGTTATTGGTTAAGATAAACCATACCACACAGATCCTGAAATTTTCAAAATTGGATTAAAACATGGGATCATTCAGCTGGCAAACTGATGAATCTCCGAAGTTGCAACTTCCTATCCTGGCTACACACACGTTTTCAAGGGGCAAAAATCCCTGGGCTGGAGGCCGGAGACGGAGCTGAGATTGGAGACCTAAGGAAGGCGGGGACGAGGTTCCCAAAGCAGATGCTGAGTCCCCTCAGAACAAAACCCCAATTCAGGACAAAAGGAGTGAGGCAGGCCAGAAGAACTAGGTCAGGGCACCCAAGAAAACAAGCCTCTGGGGACCATTTTTAAAGTTGTATTCATCTGTAGTCATAGAATTTATCAGAAGGCCTTCTCTGAGAAGTATTTTTCAAACAGTAGGTCATGACCTATCTGTGGATCACAAACTAAATTTCGTGGGTACCCAATGGCAATTTTTTTAATGAAATAGAAAGAATTAAAACATAAAATGTCTGTGTGCATGTATGCAGTAGGGGTGAGGTTGACTGTGTTTTGGGGTAGATGTGTGTACTAAGTGGCTCTGGAGCCCAGATCCTGTTCAGGGATGAGAATTTCCTGTGAACTCTCCTGCCTTCTACTTTTCTCAGGATTTGGTCCTTCTAAAGTTAAAATCCTCTCCCAAGAAGCTGGGCAAGGGCAGGGCTCCTAGCCAAACTAAAGTTTAGGGATCAGTCCGAGCTAATGATGGTGGAGACTAAGAATGAGGGAGAGACCAAGGGCAGAGGTGTCACCTTCAATGGGAAGCAGGTGGATAGGCTGGAATTGTTGATATTTGGCTGTTTTTTACCTGCAAAAACGGCCATCTCATATATTGACACTAATAGATGGGTTGGCCCAGTCTCGGACAGGTCTTCTGAGGATGTGGCCTCCTTTAGGACTTTACCTGTGAGTGGGAAAGGTGCTGATAACAGAGACGGTTGGGATGGGATTAAAGCAAGGGCTTACATTGTATTTTCTTTGCTGGGCTCTTTGCCCTTGGGCCACTGCTCTGGCACCTGTCAGCTGTCTGTAACTGAAGCCGTGGTGTTTTAAACAAGGTATGCTTACAGGTCGCTTCCTTCTTTCCATAGCACCTTTATGACTTTACTTTCCATGTCAATGTCTGTCTGATACTGTTTCCTGATTCTGTCAATGATTTCAGTTTTATTTCCCCACTTAATAAGACATTTCTTTTACTGGAGTTTTTAAAAATTAATTTATCTAAGAACTTCTTTCAGAGGGATCAAGGGGTTGATAATTTTATTTGCAGATGCAGTTTCTAACTTCAGATCCTCACACATTATTTCTGGATGCCAGAGAGAATTCTCAGGGGAAAAGGGATGGATGGGTGGTCTTCCCTAGAGTTCTTAGAGCATTCCAAAGAGGACACCTTGATGATAAAAGGGGAGGGAAGGTCAAGGGTGACTTTGTACAAGTTCGGCACACTGCATGGTCACTTTTTGCTGGAAGTCAACAGTTGGTGCAGGGAGCAGGGAGAATAATAGGCTCGTAGCCAGGAATATGAACAGATAAGGGGAAGAAAACTACTGCAGTAATGGAAGAAAGAGGCCAGTTTTTACTCTGGGTATGTGTGGTGAGGGAAAGGGGTGGTCATCTGCAGAGATTAGAGGAAGTCTCCCTCCAGGGACCCCAGAGTGTGGCGTAAATCGTCAAGACAGAGATGGCAGATCTGGGATAACCACTGATTCTTTGGAAGGACCCATCCTGTAGTTACAACTTCAGTCTCTGATCTACTCTTCCAAAATTTGAGTTCTTCCAAAAGCTTCTCTTGATCAAGTGCAAAGTCCTCTTCATTTCACATGTAGAGAAAGAGCGATAAAGAGAAAGAGATCTTTCTTTGAAACTCTTACACACAACTTACTCTGTTTTAGAAAAAGCTTGTGCTTAGACATGAGAAAGACCTGGGAAACACTTTTTAAAACGCTCACAGACTAGCTGTGAGCCCTTGGGTAAGATAGTTAACAAGTAAAGAAACTCAAAGAGCTGCAGTTTCTAAACTTGGAAATAGGGGAAATAATACCTCTTTTGTAGGGCTGTTGTGAGGATTACATAAGATCAGGTTTATAAAGTGCAAGGCCATTGCTGGGCACTCAATAAATGAAGGTAGTATGTATGTTACTATCGATCCCTTCCAACAAGCAGTTAAAGGACAGGCACAACAGAATTTGCAACTCTTTGAACACCAGTGTTGAACATAATATAAACATTTGGGGCACATTTATGGGATTTATAATTCAAGATGGGGTCTTTTTAAAGGCTTTTATGAAAGTGTTGCGTGATGTTGCTTAGACAGCTGTGTGAAAACTCTTCATCTGAATCAATGGAAATGCATCCAGTTTTAAGAGATTTTAGCTTATTATCAGATCTAAGAATTAACCAAGCATGTTAGTTTTCTTCCTTTCCACTTCTGCTGTTTTATTTAATTTTGGCATCAAATTCTGGTTAATGTGAGTGAGGTTTGGAACAAAGGCTTAAAAATTACTGACATTCTAGACTTACAGCTAAAGCATGCCTTAGGGATTATCCAGTCTAGTGTTTTCCAGATGTTACTAGTTTAGAAATAATGTGTTTTTACATAAATAATTTTGTCATATCCTCATCATTTAATTAATATTTTTCTTTATGTTGACTGGCTTTAAAAAAAATACCCATTTTACTTCTAAGCAGTATGTCATATACTGAATCATAAGAAATACATATTTGGTCATTCAGATGACCAAATATCTATTTCCCAGGTATATTAGGTCTTCATCCACAGTTCCTGAAAACACTGCAGAGCCTTAAAGGTGAAATGGGCATCTTGTCATGTTAATGAGAAACCCTTTGGACCCCACCCAAGGTGGGGGC
This sequence comes from Phataginus tricuspis, assembly GCA_029783875.1. NCBI lineage: Eukaryota > Metazoa > Chordata > Mammalia > Pholidota > Manidae > Phataginus > Phataginus tricuspis. The sequence goes on from JAQQAC010013566.1 coordinate 12,840,028, forward strand.
TGGAGGTTGAATCAGACAATGGCCAGTGATTTAGTCAATCATGACTATGCAATGAAGCCCTCACAGAAACCCCTGAGAAGAGCCCCTCTCTCTAGCATCCTGCTTCTCTGTCGGGTACAACCTCCATGTTTGGGGAACCAGGATGTGTCCACGTGCCACATAGCCAGGCCCCAAGTTCCATGAGGAGAGAAACTCCTTCACTTGCGACCTTGCCCTATGTTTCTCTTCACCTAGCTGTTAGCTTGTATCCTTCACTATATCCTTTATTAAACTGGTAAATGTAAGTGTTTTCCTGAGTTCTGTGAGCCGCTCTAGCAAATTAATTGAAGGAACCTAAGGGGGAGGGTTGTGGGAACCTCCAATCTGTAGCTGGTTGGTCAGAAGCACTGGGAACTGCCTGGGGTTTGCGACTGGCCTGTACAGTGGTGGGTGGAGAGAGTCTTGTAGGACAGAGCCCTTAACCTGGGGAATCTCGTGCTGTCTCTGGGAAAACAGCATCAGAATTGAGTTGAGTTCTCAGACACCCTGCTGGTATTCCAGAATTCCCTGGTGGTGTGTGTGGGAAGACCCCCCCTGCTGCCATACACACACACACACACACACACACACACACACACACATGCATTGGAATTGGGTCTGGGAACCTGAAGGAGTTATACTGCTGTGTGTACTATTGCTGTGATTAAGAAAAAACACACAGTAATATTAATAAATATCACAGGTTTGATAGGCTAATAAAATAATATATAACTTAAAGCAATTGTTCACATACCTCCTAAAATCATCTCATGCACCACCTGTGGCATGGGTAACACATATGAGTGCACACGGATCACACTCACTCCTCATTTATAGCTGAGTCCAGAGACCCAAATAGATGAGGTGGTTTGCTCTGAGTCTCTCTGTGATTGCAGCTCCCATACAGGCTTGATGTATTGAAGAATTTGATCATTAAAAACCATTAGGTATTTCAATTGTACCAACTCTTCCTTTCCATGTTTCCCATGTTCTCCCCAAGATCCAAGAGAAGAGGCAAAATAAGTATTAACTTCGTGAAAGAGAAACCCCTACTTACCACAGATTTTAAAGATCTTAAAAACAATTTTAAGAATGAATAATAATCTGAGCACAGCTAAATGCTGAAACATATTTGCTTATTTGCTTATACTGTTTTGGGAGTTTACTCTTACTAACCAGATTAAGGTCAGCAATATTGGCCTTCTCCTGACCCTGAGTGCCTTGTTCATTGAAATCCGAGTGTTAGTTCCTGTTTGCGCCATTGTACCTGGTTAGAGAAGGTATTTCTAGTCTCCAGAGAGGGAACAATAAGCTACTGTATGTTTGGTCTCTAGAGTTCATTTCTTCATGTTTTCATTAGTTTTATTCATAAGATTCTATTAGAGTCAATTGTTAAATTGCTGGAAACATCCCCAACAAAGGACAAAAAGGTTCTTCTATAAAACAAGAACAGCCCATCCCCTGCCCAGACTTGAAGGACCATAAATTAGTGTAATAAATTGCAGAAGATCAGCAAGTAACTTCTCTTCCTACTCTTCTAGGGGCCTGGGATTTGTGAGTCTCCATCTGAAAGTAGGTCAGCAACTTAGTCAAAGTATCCTACTAAATACAAGTGGGCATTCACTGCTTTGAAAAATTGTAGTCCCACCTAGTTAAATCAGAGTCCATTATGTTCATTTTGATGGATTCAGATTATCAAGTATAACCTGGTAATTGAAACGACTGTTGCAATTGTTAAAAATATCCTATTTAAGGTATTCCTCTTTTTACAAAGTTCTTCCTCCACTTCTGGAGTTTATGGTAAGAAGAACATTCCTCAGTTTATCCTGGAGGTTTCATTTGACACATTCCACTTCAGAGTCACATTTCCCATGTGTTTTGACTATCCTAGAATCCCTTTCTATTTTGAATTCAAGGAAGCATTTGGATATGAATCTATTTTGATTCATTTTTACAAAAAGCACTTTATCTCAAAAGTGTCAGAATTTGAGAGTATGCCCGGTCATGTAATTTCCAGCCAAGAACATAAAAGCAAACACACCACTTAATATTTATAAAGAATCAAGTACTCAGAGCACTAACAATGACAAAAACACATGCAATTCTATGTCAAATGAGAAATTTGAGCATTTTCTTTGGAGCAAGCCTTAATCTTGTCTGAATTATACAATTTTAAATAAAGCAATATGGGGGGAAATTACAACACCCGGTGAAGAAAAGAGGCAATTTTGGGGAATTATAATGTATTGAAAACACACCAAATACTTTCCTCAACTCTGATGAATGGGACAAGCCATATTCTATCTAAGTTTCACATTGGTTTTCTAACCTATATTCTAGCAAAGTCTGAAAACAGCATTGTAACAGGAAGGGATGGAAATGTTGCAAAAATATTTGTTCTACCATACAATGGATGTTTATCTTATTTTAAATTAAATGTTCCCTAACAGATAGATGCTTAATGGCTCTCATGCACCCCGCTCCTTCTCCTTCTGTAATTTTTGCCCACAGCATCCCCTAAAAACTGCTAGAGTGGCTTTTGCTATTCTTTGGATTTGGCCAATCGTCTCTCTAACACACTGGTAGAGTGTTCCCACAACAGTTACAAGCCCCTCTATCAAAAGAGGAAATGAGCAAGAGTGTCGGGAATTCTTCCAACACCCTTCTTTCCTCTCCTGTTGTCAGCATGGCCAGCTCACATTGTCTAAGGATAAGTCATGAACTGTTCCTACTCGGAGACCCACTTTGAAGAACATACTCCAAGGACAAAGAAAAGAAACAACTTCCATGAACTTGTTCATAATAGCATTATTCAAAATGTGGTGACATTTTTTAGGGGTCAGCCCAGCCATGAGCCATCCCCTCTTCTCTAGGAATTCCTCCCACCCTGTCCACAGGGATGGGGCCTTGGCATCGAAGTCTGTATTGGATAATCCCACCTCCTGATCCACAACTCAACCAGGAATGGGTCTAATGCAAGCTAGGATGTGGAACTGGGACAGAGAATTGCAGGTTAGTCTCTGTATATGGTCAGATTGGTAAAATAAGCACAGGCTGTGGTGTAACTTTATTCCCTACAAGGAGAGACAGGGCAGAGGAAGGAAGAAAGGGGCAGATTCACCAAGAAAACAAACAATAATGAATTGACAACTTTCTCTTTCCGGTGCTCAAACTGCACTCCTAGCCTTTGACTCCATGATACACCCATCTGTCTTTATAATAAATTACCCTTTCAACTTAAAGTAACTTGAACACTTTTTGTTGCTTATAACTAGAGTCTTAACTGAGACACAATAATGAAACATCAGAAGCAACTCAACCCAAAATAAGAAAATGATGAAATAAATCACCACATGCTAGTGTAATTATCTTTTAAAGTGAGGACGTTTCAAACTGTCTATATGGAAACTTGCAGGCCGTAAAGCAGAATCAACATATTGCTTGCAACTTTTAAATTGTAGGTTTAGTCAATAAGGACTGGAAAAGCATACAAAGTAATGGAACAGTTACTACGTGTATGGAATTTGGGCAAATATTGCTTATACAATATCTTTAAAATAAAACTTAGATTCACTGGCATTCTGATATAGTAGTTTAATATCTCACTTCAAATCTCTCCCAGAATATTCATTATTCTGATATTGGTGTTCCCTGGCAGTCTTCACCCCAAACTTGGAGGTTGTTCTTGAGTCTTTCTTTTCTCCAAGGAGCCTTTTATTAGAAAATGGCATTTAGAAGTCACAATTATGGGTCTGATTTAAAAATCATCCTTACTTTTATATGGAGAATGGAATAAAAGTGAGTTGATAGGAATTCGAGGAAATGGTTAGGAGGTGGTGTGGTAGTCCACCTGGACTACCAATAAAAGGAATCAGGGATCTTTGGAGAAGAAGCTGATTACACATCTGGGGCAAAAAATGTAAAAGACAAGCCTGGAACCTCTTGTCATACCAGACAGCCGTGCAGCAAGCTAAGACTCCTGGGGTCATGTCAAAAGGACTCAAGAATCAACTTGAAGAGACTCTCACTGGCCCTATGGAATATTGATAAAAAAATAATGATTGCAAAAGATTGAAACAGATTAAGGTGCTTAAATCCATGAATTCATAGTGGTATATTTTTTAAGAAACTTTGAAGGACACCAAATGATTTTCTAGGTAGAAAATTCCAAAGAATAATTAAAAAAAAACTCCTGAAACTAATTAGTGATGATAGCAAGATTATATGATATAAAGTTAGCAAGAAAAAGCAAATCGTTTTCGTCTATACCAGCAATGAATTTGAAATTAAAAACACAGTACCATTTACATTAACACCAAAAGAAATACTTAGCTAGCTCTCTACCTAATTTCTTTTTGGAATAAGCATGTTGCTTTCATTTGTCCATTCTTTCAGATGAAGGTTAGGATAACTTCCAAATTTAAAAAATATCCTTTTGAGCTGTTGACTGAAACTGCATAAACTTTAAGAGGGAAAACTTCTGGAAAATATCCACATACTAGGATCAGAATTCCCTGCCACCAAGTAGGTCAGAGTTCTGGTACCTTGTTCTCTGTCCACTTTACTCTCTCTTTTTGGGTGCAAAATTCATTTGCATGAGAAAGAAACATTCATTCTCATGGAATTATTATTTAAAATTCATATTTTAGGAGGCACTCCTGTTGTGTCTGATCTCAGAACTGAAGGTAGGATTTATATAATCAGTTGGTTTTTTGACTAAAATTCCTACCCTCTTTATTGTCTCCCTTTCGGTTTTAGTATTTGCTTATATCTTTTTGCACTTAAGAAAGAAAAGACTTAGAGCTTCAGGATGGAATTCTTTTAGTCATTAAATTTATTGTACTTTTCAGATTTATTTGAAAACATGAAGGTTATGTACAACTTATTTGGATAGCTAGCCACCTGGCTTACTTAATCATTTATTATGCTACGGCCTTGGTGACAATGGTCTGCTGCACTTGAAAGTCTATCTATGTATTTCCAGTCTTGCAAGGTCACACCAAGTGTTGTCTTATACCTTAAAATCATTTAGGCACTTTCCTGGGTACCTCATGGACAACCTTTATTTTTCCAGGGTGATGATGACGATAGGTACTGATAATTTTGCTTTCATTATCTTATCTTAATTCTAACTATATGTTGTGAAGGACGAGTGTTATTAAACCCCTGTATTACAGCTGTGGAAAAGGAGGTTCAGACAGACCATCCAGGCTAGTAAGTAGTGGAACCGAGCCTTCTGACCATAAAGCCCTGTCTTCATATCACCTTCCCCTATAGTCAAAGAATGCCTCCAGTCGGCTGTCATCCAATCCTTAAAGATTCTTTTCAATACTTGGAATCTTGGGGGTTGTGCGTAGGTTTTTCTTTTAAAAATCTATCTTGAGTAGGTTATAGCTCCCAACTGTTATATTCAGGCTTGGGGTCTCCTTATGTGGGGTATGATTTAGGGAAAATTATACTGCATTACTTTTACCACTATCTCTACCACTCGATGCATTGCAATTAGTGTACAGATAAAACCAGCTTAAACTATACACATAGGCCAGATTGGAAGAGTAAAGAAGTCACAAAAGGTCAGCCAGAGGAGTAGGTGGAAGCAACAAGAGGCAATACAACCTCTCTGCCTTTTTGTGGTGAGAACGATATCCTAATCGTGTAAGCCTGTTCTGCTTTGTTTTTGGTTAAGCATCAATGAGACACCTCCTTCTCCTCCACCTCCCACATCTGCATTCAACCATCTTTAACTTGGAGATCCTTTAGAAAGAACAAAGCTGGCGTGTGTGTGTGTGTGTGTGTGTGTGTGTGTGTGTGTGTGTGTGTGTGTAGGGGTGCTGATATCATTTCTCCAATGACTTTCAAAATCATACACAAGCTTTCTGACTGCTTCAGGAGATTATAATTCTTACATCATTTTCTATGTAACATGCGCTTCTTTATCTTCACTTTTATTGAGATGATTTCCCTGTCTCCATACATTACCTAGTTTTTGAACCTTTGTTTTGTCCCAATCAATTTTATTTCAATTCCTACTTAATTGTTACACTCTCTAAAGTTTTTCTTTTTTCTCCCTTTGGGAGGTAAACATTTTCTCCTAAAGAATCTTGTGGTCAAGAGAATAAAAAAGCTCTTCTTTGTAATTCTCAGAATGAGCAGTTTCTTTTCTTTCTATGCTGTGCTCTGCCTAGCAGTGCTTTAGTGGGCACTCAATAGATGTTTATTTAATAAAAATAATATAGATTCTAAAAAATAGTACCTCAACTATCACATTCATTCATTTATCTAGTTTTTGGTAGTTCCTTTTATATTGTGCTGAAGTAGAGGTCAGGGGCACAATAAAGCTACATAGAGATTTTTTTAATGAATAGGTTTAATTTTTTGAGCAGTTTTAGATTTACAGAAAAATGAGCAGAAAGGACAGAGTTCCCACCCACCCCTTCACTCTCCCCAGTCTCTCCTATTATTAACATCTTGCTTTAGTGGGATACATCTGTTACAGTTAATGAGCCAATATTAACTAAAGTCCATAGTTTATATTAGGGTTCAATCTTTCTTTGTACATTCTATGGGTTTTGGCAGATACGTACTGACATATGTCCACTATTTGATTATCAAACAGAGCAGTCTCACTGCCCTAAAAATCGTGTGTTCCACCTATTCATCCCTCCCTCTTCCTCCCCCCCAGAGCCTCCTGGAAACTACCCGTCTTTTACTGTCTCTGTAATTTTGCTTCTTCCAGAATGTCATCTATAATTGTCATGTATGATTCCAGAACGGAATCATACAGTATGTACCCTTTCAAACCAGTTCCTTTCACCTAGTTTCTTCCGTGTATTTTCAGAGCTACAGACTTTTAAAAATTCACCCACAATGTGTACTAAACACCTACTATGGGCCAGGTGGAGTGACAGGTGCTGAGTATACTGAAGTAGACAAGACAAGCAAGATTTCTGTCCTTGACCTAAGCTTTGACATAGTCAGACAAGTAGTATCCAGCAACAACACATGTTCCAAGGCAACAATTCCTGTATCTGTTATGTTAAAGGTCTTCTCTGTTTCCCAGAGGAAATCATTTGCTTCTATCATCAACTGTGAGAAGATCAATGGTAACCACAAGATACATCATGTTCCCTCCTGACCAGTTCCCTCTTTTCACTGTAACTGGAATTAGCCAGTCTGGTTCATAATATAGATCCTGATCTAACTCTTGACTGCAAAATCTGATGCAGTGAGAGAAAGGCAACTGCCCCAAAAGGTGGTCTTCACCTCTTCTCTTAGCCTGGAGCAGAACTGGATCTTCCTTCCTACTAAACGACTAACATACATCAATTTATTTCTGCTGTAGTTAGTAATAAAATCTAAAACTGTAGTTAAACTTTCAAAAGGTAATTTATGAGTCACCAGTAACATTGATATAAATGAAACTTAAGGCATCCTCCAAGTCATTTGTTGGTTTCTACCTCAAGATAGGTAAGATGCATCTTGTTTCACTTAAAAATATTTCACATTTTAAAGTTTTGTTAGTTTGCTTATTATTGCTCACTCTTAAGATGGAACTAAAGAGATGGGTCTCCATTATAGTAATAGTTTCAGGTTTTCTGTGAATGTAGAACATAATGTACCCTAATTTAAGGTACTTATCTTTTGATAAGATTGGATAATGTTAAAAATAGAATATACTACCAAAGCAGTATTATATATATAATTAGAAACTATACTGCTAAGAACATGAAAATGTACATCAGATTAGTAAATTCTATAAGGGCTTTTTTTTTTCTTTAAGCCTTGGGGCTTTCTGTACTAACAGGTATATTTACAGAGTCATGAAAACCAAACCAGTTTTAACCAGATTAGAAGAGTCTATGGACTACATATGATGATATCATGATGCCTGAAGAAATGAACTGGATAATTAAATTTGATAAATACATGAGCACATGGTAATACTGAGATACCCTACTTGTCACTGAATACTTCCATAGTTTTATTTTAAAGTCTTAGGCCCACAAAAGAGGATTGTCAAAATGGTTATTGAATTGTAAAGAATGTGAATTCTTTTCATCCCTACTGCAAGAAAGAAATCTATGAATGAAAGATAAGAAAATCTGGAAAAGGGCTTTATATAATATATTCATTTTATATCAAGTATGTGCAACTGTTTATGACAAAAAATTTTCTACACCATGGATAGGAAGGGGGCATGATGATTTCAATTATTCAGGATGGTAACTATTGGTATAAAGAAGAGCATTTAAAAATGAGAACTATTTAAGATAATAGCTTGTTTTTTCCCTTGTGGCCTTTCTGCACAATGCAGAATGCAGCTGAAGTTTTTGTCTTAGAGACAATCTGTATTCTCTTTGATTACAAGCCCGTTATATATTTTTTCCCTTCATGAGCCTTCTATCCTTAGATATCTTAATCATAGTTGCTGTTTCCTTTCTTCAAGGAGGGAAGTAATATATGGAAGAAGTAGAAACTTGCGGTCAGGTGAATGGGTACGCAGGGCTTGCCAGACCCTAGGATAGGTGCTGTGGGGGACTCAGGGTGAGTGAGTGCTTTCATTCAGGCAGTGAGAGAATCAGCCAGTGCTTCCTGGAGCCATATCGGAGCCAGAGGTTCAGGAAAAATGAGTCATATTGATCCTCTCTTTACGTAACATTTTGATATCATCAAACATAATTATCTATATTTTGTATTAACTTATATTTTTAAAAAATGTTTATATAAAATACAAAATGTAGCTTTCAATATGTATTAGATATGGTACGTTCTGAAAGGTACATTTTTTATTTTTAAATTTTTTCCAGGGTTCATGTAAATAATTATTCTTTTTTTCATTGCAATAAAGTTGGTATACATTATTATGTTGGTTTCAGATGTACAACATAGTGACTCAATAATTGTATACCTTACCAGATGCTTGTCACAGTAAGTATAGTTACCCCATTATCATACCAAGATATTATAGTATTATTGGTTGAATTCTCTATGTTGTACTTGCATTCCTATGTCGAACTTATTTTACAATTTGCAGTTTGTACCTCATTATCTCCTTCACCTATTTCACCCATCCCCCACTGCCCTACCTATGGTAACCAACAGTCTATTGTCTATATTTGTGGGTCTATTTCTTTTTTGTTTGTTTTTTAGATTCCACATATAAATGAAATCATATGGAATTTGTCTTTCTCTGCTTAGCTTATTTCACTTAGTTTGTAAAATATATTTTTTAAAAGATGGTAGGATGTTTTAGGTTAAAAAAGACTAATGGGTTAACAACCAAATGCAAAGGATGACACTTGACTGGGTACAGATTTGAAAATACCTGATTACTGAGTTATTGGGTGCTCCTTAAAATCTGTGACTCAGATGCATGCCTCCCTTGCCTCACCCCCTTCCCTACTGGAAAGGACAACAGGGTGGTATAAACCCTGTGCTAAGAGGAAGAGACATCTGGTTAGGGCAAGAGTAGTCAGCAAAGTTTCCAGAAGAATCTTTACAGGATAAGTAGGATTTGTGCCTGTCAGAGACAGTTGAAGAGAGAGGGGGAACACATGTGCAAAACAGACACCTCAAGCAGAAAGAACAGGACGAGGGTGTCAGCTGTGCAGACATGAGGGCTGCAAATAGCAGGCAGGTCAATTAATCTGGGGATGGGATATGTATAAGATACTAATGGGAGAAAGAGTTGAAGACAGACATTTAGATCCTTCTGTGAACTGCCTCTGTGTTTCATTCAGGAGGCAATGGGGAGCTACTGAAAAATTATTTCTTTGGGTTTTTAATCGAAACTCATTTTCAATGTTTTCTTAAATTATTTTTAAGCTGCTGTTTTGTTCCTTCATTTATTTATTTACGAAGGGACTAACAGTTACCAAAGGGAAAGGGACTGGGGAGATGGGTGGGAAGGGAGGGATAAGAGGGTAAAAGGGGCATTACGATTGGCAGACATAGGGTGGGGGGGCACGGGGGGTACTGTACAGCTCAGAGAAGACAAGTAGCGATTCTCATCTCACTACGCTGATGGACAGTGACTGTGGTGGGGTTGGTGGGGGGGACCTGGTGATGGGGGGAGTTCAATCATCACGGTATTGCTTATGTAATTGTAGGTTAATGATACTAAAATAAAATAAAATATTAAAAAAAATTATTTTTAAGCACTTTCATAGAAGTAGTTTAAAATTTAAAATGTATGCTTGCTGTTTAGGTTACATGCCATTTCTAAATCCACTGTAAAGGGATATGAGTGAAAAATAGGCTATCAAAGAGAAGTTTAGAACAAGTAGGTTAAAGACGTGGTGATTGATAATAAGCACAATTCCTACGCAGCCTGGATTTTCCAGGATAGTACCAATTTGAAATTTTTCATCCTATTATTTTATTAGTACACTATTTTCCCCCTTCAACTTTCTACAGCTTTGTAAAATTGTAATTGTTGTTCAATAAATGGCACATATTTAAAATGTACTGTTTATCAGTTTTGATGTATGTATACAACTGCGGAACCATCACCGCAATCTGGTAATGCACGTATCACCCCAAAAGTTTCCCCAGGACCCTTTGTAACCCATCCCTTCTCCCTCTCTCCCTCTGTCCCCACTCCCAGGTAACCATTGATCTGTTCTCTATTAGCATAGGTTAGTTTGCGTGTTTCAGAATTTTATATAAATGGAATTATGCAATCTGTAGTGAATATGCTACTTTCTATGAGACACCTTCTAAAAATGTAGAAGAATGTTCTGGATTAAAAGAGACTAAAGAGACAACCAAATGCAATGGACGAAACTTGACCGGATGCTAGTTTGGAAACACTAGACAATACAAGGGAGGATTTGAATACGACTAGACACTACATGGCAATAGGGAATAACTATTAATTCTCTTGGCTGTGAAATGGTAATTTATGTAGGAAAATATCCTAACATTGTTGAGGCATTTGATTGTAAATGTCTGGTTTCTGCAATTTATATTCAAATGGTTCAGAAACATAATTAAGTAAGTAATGAGGAACCACTTTGAAAACTGTTGAATCTACCTAATAGTTATATGGATGATCATAAAGTTTCTTTTCAAATTCTTTGTATGTTTGAAATTTTTTTATAATAAAAATTGGCAGAGGGGGAATGACTGAAAATTAAAACTCCAGACTGTCCTGGAAAATCTAGGCCATAATCAACCACCAACTTTTTTTCTGACTTCTAAATCTCTAACTGATATCTTCTCTTCATCACTGCATATCTAATTCAGAATAAGCATACACTTAACTAAGAGCAACAGCGAATCATGAACTTCACCTCACATCATATGTAAAAATTAACTTAAAGTTGATCATAGGCCTAAATGTAAGACCTAAAACTATAAAATTTCTAGAAGAAAACAGAAGAGAAAGTTGTAGTGACCTTAGGTTTGGCAAAGATTTCTTTTTTTTTTTTTTTTTTTTTACATTTCTCCAGAGTAAGTCTCTCTTTTTTTTTTTTTTTAATAATTTATTTTATTTTAGTATCATTAACCTACAATTACATGGGCAATACCGTGATGATTGAACTCCCCCCATCACCAGGTCCCCCCCACCCTATGTCTGCCAATCGTAATGCCCCTTTTACCCTCTTATCCCTCCCTTCCCATCCATCTCCCCAGTCCCTTTCCCTTTGGTAACTGTTAGTCCATTCGTGGGTTCTGTGAGTCTGCTGCTGTTTTGTTCCTTCATTTTTTTATTTTTTTATTTTTTCTTTGTTCTTATACTCCACATATGAGTGAGATCATTTGGTACTTGTCTTTTTCGGCCTGGCTTATTTCACTAAGCATAATACCCTCTAGCTCCATCCATGTTGTTGCAAATGGCAGGATTTGTTTCTTTCTTATTGCTGCGTAATATTCCATTGTGTATATGTACCACATCTTCTTAATCCATTCATCTACTGATGGGCACTTAGGTTGCTTCCATTTCTTGGCTATTGTAAATAGTGCTGCAATAAACATAGGGGTGCATGTGTCTTTCTCAAACTGGGCTGCTGCATTCTTGGGGTAAATTCCTAGGAGTGGGATTCCTGGGTCAAATGGTATTTCTATTTTGAGTTTTTTGAGGAACCTCCATACTGCTTTCCACAATGGTTGAACTAATTTGCATTCCCACCAGCAATGTAGGAGGGTTCCCCTCTCTCCACATCCTCGTCAACATTTGTTGTTGTTTGTGTTTTGGATGTTGGCCATCCTCACTGGTGTGACGTAATATCTCATTGTGGTTTTAATCTGCATTTCTCTGATGATTAGCGATG
>JAQQAC010013566.1:12852820-12892629 GCA_029783875.1 Phataginus tricuspis
GATATGTTCATGAAGAAGTCACTCATGTTTATGTCCAAGAGATTTTTGCCTATGTTTTTTTCTAAGAGTTTTATGGTTTCATTTGGCAAAGATTTCTTAAATACAAAAAGCATAAACTATAAAAGAAAAATATTAAAACATTGGGCTTCATAAAAATTAAAATACAAATTAAAACCACAATATGATACCACTACACATCTGATAAAATGGATAAGATTAAAAAGACTGATGATACAAAGTGTTGGGAGAATGTGGAGCAACTGGAACTTTCAGATACCAATAGTGGGAATTCTAAATGATATCGCCACTTTGGAAAACAGTTGAACCACTTCTTAAAAAGTTAACTATATACCAACCAAATGATCCAGCCATTCAACCCTTCGATATTGACCCAAGAGAAATGAAAGCATAAGTCAAACAAAAGCTTGTCCACAGATGTTCACAGTAGCTTTACTTTTAATGGCCTAAAAGTGGAAATAATTCAAATACATATCAACAGGTGAATAGATAAATTGTGGTATACCCACACAGTGAAACTTAGCAATGAAAAAGAACAAATCATTGATACAGGAAGGGAAAAAAATCCTCAAAATAATTATGCAGGAAAAACCTATATAATCTTGGGTGTAGTGATCATTTTTTAGATACAACACCAAAGGCACAACTGATGAAAGAAATAATTTATAAGCAGGACTTCATCAAAATTGAAAACTGCTCTGCAAAAGACGTCATCAAGAGAATGAGAAGATAAGTCATAGACTGGGAGAAATATTTGCAAAGATACATCCGATAAAGGACTCTTACCTATGCCTCTGCAGGTTAGCGATTACAGCTGGCAGCAGACGGATGCTGTGGTCTTTACCTCTGTGCCCCTCCAAGGCGTCTGCGTCAGAGGCGTCTTCTGCACAGAAAACTATCTGAAGGTCAAATGTCCTCCATTTCTATTTGAAGTGTTTCTCTATGCTCCCATAGACGATGAGAACAGCAAGGCCAAGATTGGGAATGACACTACTGTTTTCACATTACATAAAAAAGAAGCAGCCATGTGGGAGATCCTTTCTGTGTCAGGTGTTGACAAAGAAATGATGCAAAGAATATGAGAGTAATCTATTTTACAAGCACAAGAAAGAGCAAAGGAACCTATGGAAGCAAAAGCTGCAGCAAGGCAGGAAGATCATACACATTAAATGTCATGATGAAGATTGAAGAAAAAGAGAGGAAAAAAATAGAAGATATGAAAGAAAGTGAACGGATAAAAGCAACTGAAGAATTGGAAGCCTGGAAAGAACAGCAAAGAAGAGTTGAAGATCACAAAAGAATTCAGAGAGAAGAGAAATTACATCAACAAGAGAAGCTAATTGAAGAAGAGAAAAAAAATTAAAACAGAAAAGTCATACTAGAAATTCAGCACCTAAGAATCTTGCTACAAAAGGGAGAAATTCAGAAAACATGTTTTTTGAGAAGTTAAAGGAAGACAGTATTCCTGCTCCTAATTCTGCTAGTAGTATTAAAATCAACTTCACGCCTCGAGTATTCCCAACTGCTCTCTGGGAATCACAAGTACCAGAAGAAGAGTGGCTACACAAACAAGCAGAGGCAAGAAGGGCAATGAACACTGATATTCCTGAACTTTCTGATTTAAAAGAAGAAGAAAAGAATCTGGAATGGCTGAAGGACAAAAGAAACAAATTATTTGCAACAGAAAACTATTTGGCAGCTATTTATGCATACAACTTAGCCATAAGACTAAATAATAAGATTCCACTATTATATTTGAATCAGGCTGCTTGCCACCTAAAACTAAAAAACTTACACATGGCCATTGAAGATTCTTCTAGAATGACTGACACCACCTGTTGCAGAAAATGCTATTGCAAGAGTGAAGGCACATGTATGACGTGGAACATCATTCTGCCAACTAGAATTGTATATAGAAGGCCTACAAGATCATGAAGCTGCACTTAAGATAGATCCATCCAACAAAATTGTACAAAATGATACTGAGAAGATTCGGAATATAATTCAAGGAACAGAACTAAAATTTAGTGACTACTAGGTATTATTTTAAGTTTTTTTAAACTAATTGGGGACATTAGAAATCACTTTCTCTTTAAGTTCTCTATTTCTGTAAAAGGTAAAAATATAAATATTTAGAAAAGGAAAAAGAAAAGGACTCTTGCCCAAAATATACAAAGAACTCATAAATTTCAACAATAAGAAAACAACCTGATTAAAAAATGGTCCAAAGATCTTAATAGACACCTCACCAAAAAAGATGTACAGATGGCAACTGCACCTTATATCATCAGGAAAATGCAAATTAAAAGAAGAGAGAGATACTACTGGAATGGCCAAAATCTGGAATATTGAGAACAACATATGCTGACGAGGTATGGAGCAACAGGAACTCACATTTATTGCTAGTGGGAGTGCAAATGGTACAGTCACTTTGGAAGACAATTTGGTGGCTTCTTACAAAACGAACCCTACTCTTACCATATGATCTAGCAGTTGTCTTCCTTGGTATTTACCCAAAGTTGAAAACTTATGTTCATACAATACCTTGCACACAGATAATTATAGCAGCTTTATTCATAATTGCTAAACTGAAAATAACCAAGATGTCCTTCAGTAGGGAATAGATACATAAACTGCGGTACATCCAGACAATGGAATATTATTCAGTGCTAAAAAGAAATGAGCTATCAAGCCATGAAAGCAGATGGAGGAATCTTAAATGCATATTATCAAGTGAAAGAAGCCACTGTGAACAGGCTACATACCATATGATTCCACCTACATGACATTCTGGGAAAGGCACAACTATGGAGACAGTAAAAAGATCCATGGTTGCCATTGTTAAGCAAGGAGATAGGAATATATGCAGCACAGAAGATTTTTTGGGCAGTGAAATGAGTGTATATATTATAATGGTGTATACATGCCATTACAAATTTGTCCAAACCCATAGAATGTACAATACAAAAGGTGAACCCTAACATCATCTATGGACTTTGGGTGGTTATCATGTGTCAATGTAGATCCATCAAGTTGTAACAAATGTACTACTTTGGTGGGTGATGTTGATAACAGGGGGAGGCCATGTATGTGTGTGGGTGGGGGTATATGGGAAATCTCTGTACCTTCCTCTGAATTTTGCTGTGAACCTAAAACTGCTATAAAAATAGAGTCTGTTAAAAATTATGCCAAGTGAAGCCAGACAAAATGGACTTCTCTTCTATTTCCTTGTGGTGGTGTTTAACTTATACTTCAATGCTTTGGAAGTTAAGTCTAAAGGCTTGATTTATTTTTGGCAAAAATACTTCATAGGCCATGCTGTGTACTTGATAACACATCACAACAGGAGGTAAATAGGACTGCTCCACTGCGTGATGCTAAATTTGATCATTGGGTTAAGGGGGTGATTGCCAGATCTGTCCTCTATGAAGGTATAATTTTTTCCTTTGCAGTTAGCAAGTGATCTGTGGGCTATACATTAGCAACATGTATAACATGTTGCTTGTCTGCCATTAACATACTCTTAACAGTTTTAGGGTCCATTGATAATCCTTGCCTGAATTGATTATGTCACTAGGTTTTTAAAAGCATTGACTTTTTAATTCTATCATTCTTTCTCAGTGAATTAGCTGGCTTTCTCCTTAGCTGAGACTGAAAAGTTTTTTTTTTGCAAAGAACAACTCTCCCATGTTTGTTTCCCTTGACAAATCACTCTCAACCTTCGTGTTTCTGCTCAGCAAGCCCAACTTCTGAAACCCCATGTCCTTGTCCTTACTAGCTAGAGGCTAAATGTTTTCAAGCCATATTGCAAATAGTATTTTTCTTTCACTCACTCATTCAAAAATATTTATTATGTCCATGCCATGTTTAAAGCATGGGGCACATAGTAACGAACAAATCAAATGAAATCTCTGGTCTATATTTTAGTATATGTGTAGAGAGGTGACTATAAATAAGTGAATAAATATAAATATAATAGAATGCCAGGTAGAAATACTACTGTGAAGAAGAAGAAAGCAATGGAAGAGGAAAGGGTGATGACAGAATGTGTGCCATTTTATTTATTTGAAGTGTAGTTGACATGCAATATGATATTGGTTTGGGTGTACAACATAGTGCTGCAACATTTGTGCACATTATGAAGTGAGCACCAAGGTAAATCTAGCTGCTATCTAGTTACCATATAACGTTATTACAATATTATTTATTATGTTTCCTATGCTGTACATTATATCCCTGTGACTTTTATTTTATAAATGGATGTTTGTCCCTTCCTTGTTCCACCTGCCTCCCCAGCCCACTCCCCTCTGGCAGCTGCCAGATTGTTCTCTGTATCTACTAGTCTTTGTTTCTGTTTTGTTTCTTTGTTTTGATTTTAGCTTCCACATTTAAGTAAACTCATACCATATTTGTGTTTCTCTGACTTATTTCAGTTAGCATAGTACCCTCTAGGTCCATCTATGTTGTCGCAAATGGCAGGATTTCCTTCTTTTTTCTGGCTGAGTAATATCCTTGGGGGAGTGTGTATTATTTTAGATAGGAGGACAAGGAAGGTATAGCTGACAGTCACTGGTGCCCTGCCCCCCTTCTCTAGGCACTTTGGAATGATCCAGTACAGGCCAACCTTACTGGAAGCACTTTGAGCCCCTGCCTGTGGCCTGAGGGCTTGGTCTGTGGTGAAGCCCATGCTTGGGGGACAGCCCTCTCAGCCAGTGGCAAATGGGAGTTCAAGGACAAATACCCCCGCTTCTCTGCCTTCTTGGGTAAGACAACTTTGGTGTGTGTTCACATGCTTCCCAAAGGGTTCCTGTGGGATTGAGTCCTAGCTGTCCCCAGGAGTGCCCTGCTCATTAGAGTGCTCTGTGTTGTTTCCTTTCCTTTGCTGTTTTACTTCTCCGCTCCTCTGTTAGTACTTCTTGGCATCCCATTCTACATTGCAAACATACCACTCACACTCAAATCCTTAGTTTTGGAAGAACTGAACCTAGGTTAGTGGTCCTGGAAGTGATATAAGGAAGGAGCTCCTCAAAATGGGATTCTAAAAGCAGATCACATGCTGGTCAGATGGCAACAAAGACCCAGTTCTTATTGGTAAGTGGGGCCGCGATAATCTCTGGCATGTTGTAGCCTCACAATTTCTAAAAGTCTTACCTGTGATGAAATGGGACGGGGTGCAGGTATAAGAAAATGCACTGGCATTTTTACTCCTGTAGGACTGAAAGACATGGGGCCAATGGTAGTTATTAGAATTTTGGAACTGGTTTGTTTTTGTTAACTGCTAAAGGAGACATGAGGGAAGAAAATAACAGAAGCAGCACAGGTAACCATTAAATTAGAGCATGGTTTGAAAGAAAGTCAGACATCTTCCACGGCAACTTTTAAAGGGAGTCTCATCTACTATGGACTGAACTGGGTGGTAGAGCTAAAAAGAGGTTGAATTCACTGCTCAAAAGGTTTCTTCTGCTAAAGACAGGGACCTGAAAAGGAAAGACAGGAGCCCTGAGACCTCTGATGGGGATGTTTGAGTGGATGGAATTGAGGACTTAACTCCCCAGATTCCTCCAAATACACTGAGTCAGAATTATCTGAGCCCTTCCTCTTTCTAGGAAACCAGGCTTCAATTTTCTGGTCATTGTATAAAGGCCTTACCAGGGGCAGATGCCTTGCAAGATGATGTTGACCTATAGATCTTTCCTTGCCCCTGTTAATTGCTTCTAGACCAATAATTAGAAGTTTTACGATGAGCCAAGCAGAGAAAGACTGTTATGTGAAGAAAGGGAGTATCCATCAAAAGCACTGCCTGAACTGGGAGAATGGATCTGGAAATGGAACCAAGACATCATCTGTTAAGTTCCTATTATTCAAGATAAGTCTTTAACACACACGTGCACACATGCACTATTCCACATCCTTCATCTTCATAAAGTTTTATTGCAGTCTCTGAATCTTTTATTGTGTTGTCTCAGTTTTTTACGTGCTAATTTTCTTTTTCTTTTTCTTTTCTATTAGACATTTCTCAAATGTCTGGTGATCTTTGGCTGTCCATTCATATTTAAGAAAAAGCCTGTTTCCTGCTTGGCCCTGCACTTAATGCCTTCAGAGGCAACTAGTAACTTCAATTTTTGGCATTTTTCTAGAGTTCCACATTAGGGGTTGGCTGGATATTGTTGGACCCTCTGCTGTAGGAACTTTAAGGTAGTTATTCCTTATCCATCAACTTTCTACCTTCTAGAATGTCCTGACATTTCTTCCCTGCTGTCATTTCATCTCCTGTTCTTTGTACTTTTTATATCTTTCTGTTCATCTTAGGGGGTTTGGAGAGGAAGTAGAGACAAACACAGCCTTTTAAACAACAGTCTACATTTCTAATTTTGACTTTTCTTGGGTTATTATTAGTCTCTAAGTAATGATTAGTATCAAGTCAATGTGAATGAGTAAAAATATTCCTAATTTTTTTTCCAGTTGCCTCCATCAAAACCTCTTTTACAATCAAGCTTGTGTTATGAGCAATGGGTAATATAATATTTCATACTGAAGTATCATTTTTGTCCAAAGACTTTCATGCTTAGAGCAAGGTGAGGAGGATGTACACGCAGAGGGAAGGACTGGTGTGTGGTCAGATTCTGAGCAGGCTGAGGCGGCCTTGCATACAGAGGAGAGCCTGGTGTGAGATGGCAAAGCCTGAGAAGGGAAAGGAGAGGATCCATGCAGAGGGGTCAGGTGCTACAGGGGGCCAGATCCCGAGCAAGGGGAAGAGGGTATCCACGATGTGGGGTGGCCTGTGGTGAGGTGTCAAAGCCCAAGTTGGGTGAAGGGGGTGTTTACCTGTGGGAATGACCTGGCACAGGGGGCCAAGCATATCACACTGAGGAGGGCATCCTGGTGGGCAAGGGGGCAGTGGCAGTAATGCAAGTTTAGTTAAATACCAAGGGAATGTTCAGTAAGTAAATATATTAAGGATAAGATCAGCTAGGTTTCTCACTCTAGGAGAATGAAGTCATAAATATGAAGAGGGAGAAAATGATAATAAACTCTCAGGTGTGGGATTAGAAGTCATTAATGTGAATTCATGAATTGCAACCCATCTGTATCTATATGACATCGATATTGATATATGTAAATATATATGTAAATGTGTGTGTGTGTACATGTTCCTTAGCTCTGATCATCAAGAGAACCTGAGAGCTGTGAAGTCAAATTGCAGCCAGGTGACCTACCAGATTGTGGCATCTAAATACCATTTGCCACTTAAAGGAACCAGGGATCCTTGGTAGGGGGCCATATTTAGCATATAAAAATATAGCAAAAATTTAGCAAATAAGAAATTATGAAGGGGCTTGACTACACTAAATATTCATTATTTATCTGAAATTCAAATTTAACTGATTAACCTATATTTTATTTGGTAACTTTATTCCTTGGAGAAATGTCCACTTCCAACACTGGGGCAAGGAAAGTACAACATGAGCTTGGAACATTTTGTTCTGCTAGAAAAAAAAGAAAATACTCAAAGAATGATGGGACAAAATGACATTGAAGCCAATTGGAAGGGACTCCCACTGGCCAAATACGGGACAGTACAAGCATCAAAATAAATAATAGTAGTAACAGATTATAACTCATTGAACAAAATAGGAAACCATGAGCCCATCCTGACATAGGTAAAAAGAGTAAATGAAAGCCTGATGAGAAATAGGATATTTATTTAGATCTAAGGTATGTCCTCACAAAAGTACTATGTATTAATTCCAAAGGGAAAAAAATACTAACTTCATTTTGGAGTTACTTCATTGTGAGGAGGTCTGGCAGGAGCCATTTTAATCAGGTCATTAAAGTGAACATCCTCAGTAATAGGACGAACTGAAGCTGGGTGCCACCTAATGAGATGAAATAAGAACACAGCGTCACTTTGGTGTTTTGCTGCTGACCACAATCACACCCAAAATGGACGGATATTCCACAAAATGACGAGCTGTAATCTTTGAAAGCATTGAGGTCATAAAAGTCAAAGAAAGACTGAGGAAACATTTCAGAATGAAGGAGACTAAAGAGATGTGACCAATTCAACACACATTCTGAAGTGTATCCTTTATTCTGCTCTAAAAGATATTACTGGGACAATTGATGAAATTTAATGGGGAGGGTCTCAGGATTAAGTAGTGTTTATTATCGATGTTAATTTCCTGGTTTTGATTGTTAAATTGTGATTATGTGGGAGAATGTCCTACATGCAACCTCCCCCTCCTCAGTATTTGGGGTGATGGGGCATTAGGTTAGCAACTTACTTTCAAATGGTTAAAGATTTTTTAAAAAGTTATTTATACTATACTTGCAATTTTTCTGTAAGTTTCAGATTGCTTTAAAATAAATAAAAATGGTGCTTATTTTTGGTTTTAAAAGGGAGATGAATATTTAATCATTCTTACACTTAAGTCTAAAAAAAGAGCTTAAAATGCCACTAATAAGATGTGTTTTGCAATGATGATGTAAGAGACTAAAAGCCAACCATCTGGAGATCACAAATTCATTTATTTGAAATGCTCTTGAAATTAAATTGCTAGAATTTTTAAACTACAAGAAGCAAAAAAGAGGATTCTAAATATCACTGATATTCATATGTGAAGCATTGTGGAAAATTGCAATTTAAAACAAAAACGAATGGTAGCTATTTCTGGGATTTAAACAGTTGCACTTCATCCCTGAGGTAGGTGGTTATTTTAAGGAAAACATCTTCAAGGGTGTTATGGACTGAATGTTCACATGTTGAAATCCTATTCCCCTCCACTCTGATCCCCTGCCTCATGAGATGTATTAAGATGTGAGGTCTTTGGGAGGAGGTAATTAGGGTAGATGAGGTCATGAGGGTGGAGTCTTCATGACTGGGATTTGTGGCCTTATAAGAGTTAGAGAGGTGCTCTCTGCTCTCCATCACATGAGGTTACAAGGAGAAGTTGTCAGTCTGCAGCCCAGAAGAGGGTTCTCACCAGACCATGCTGGCACCCTGATCTCAGACTTCCAGCCTCCAGAACTGTGGGAAATAAATTTCTGTTATTTATAAGCCACCCAGTCTAAGGTATTTTGTTATAGCAGTCAGAACAGACTAAGACAAAGTGTGTTAGACACTGCTAATTTCCTATCCTTATTTATCCTTCCCACTTTCCTTATTAACAGAACTCCAACTTTACTCTGGGCAACAATGCCTAGCAAAAATACTTCTCAGCCTTCTTGAGATCTGGGCATGGCCCCAATGCACCACTCTATCGATAACACCTCAACAGAAGTGTGCTGGAAATGTTGGGAAAAGAATCTGCTTTTCTTCATACAGGCACCACTTTATTCCCTTCCTTCCAGTCTGCAATTTGGATGTGACTCCTGAGGAACAGCAGCCTATTCATGACTCATGAGGCAACAGGCTTGATGCTAAAAGTCAATGTGACATGGATGGTGAAGAAAGAACAATAGCCTGGGTACTTGATGGCATTACTGAGCTGCTGTGCCAACCTTGGACTCCCTACCAGTGGATTTTTTATTGAGAGAAATGGTTGACCGCCTACATGTTTATGCCATTTGGATTTTCTGTTACTTGCATTTACACACATTGTTAATGAGTTTGTAAAAGGTGGAGACCCAAAGAGTTGAATTGCTTTCTCAATAAAGTAAGAGGTATCTTGTATTTAAGGAGACTGTTCCAGAGCCGTGTGAGGAGGATACGGTGGTTAAACTGGCAAATACAGGGTGATTGGAAGAGGCTGAAGGCAAGAGATAATCAGTGAAATAGTCCCTAAGGTTGTGATTGGTCAGCAGTTTAAGGAGAAGTTATATCTGACATTGATTCTGAAGTTGTTTCCTGTGCTATGTTGGTTCTTATATAAACCATTTTCCTCTCAACCTGAAAGTGTGCTACATAAAACACTCTTACGTTCATATAATTAAATAGTAGTGTCCTGTGCAGGGCAAGTCATTGGAATAATTTGAGGATGCCAGCCACAGTGAAGAGCTGGCTCTGAACTTTCCATAGCATATTACAAGATGGTAGGTAATGACATTGTATTTGGTCATTAAAAGAAATGTCAACCCTGAAGTGAAAGGCTAGAGAACCTGAGAATATCTTCATCTTTGAGATGGAAGCCCATTTGTCAAAAAAGAAAGCTTTAAACTAATACCTGGAGAGTGCTGATGTTCTAATATGTGGTACTTCTTTTGCAGAAGAGTCAGTCCCTGAGGTATTTGTTTTCTCTAAAATTTCTTTTATAGTTTGCATTGGAACTCAGAACTCATGTTTCTATAAAACCGTATAACAAAAGGGGGTTGCATTTTCATGTCAGGTCACCAAAGCTTGTCAGGTCACAAACTCAACCTCACTAGACTGGAATACTAACATAATGACTTGCTAACATAAATACAAATTTGGTATTAAATTCAGCAACTTAACACAATACAACTGTATATTTGCTCAGTTCCCTGTCTGATTGAGGTCAGATAGCATTCCTCTAAGCAGCAATTAGGGAATCTGGACTCCTAGTATGTGAGCCAACACCTTACCATTCTTTGCTTCTAAGCCTTGTAGACAGGGGAGAAATCACAAGCTGATTCTCCCATGAGAGATTTTCGGGATCAAGCCTGGGAGTGACACGCATTACTTTTGGCTACGTTCTAATGGCCAGACTAATCACATGACCTCAGCCTAACTGCAAGGGAAGCTGGGAAATACAGCCTTTCTCTATGGCCAGGAAGAGGAAAAAAGGAATGTGGTCATCTTACACCTACTATGCAGGGATTTGTGAAGATAAAGTCAAACAACTGTACATTCTAGGTTCTTGACAAATGTTAATGTCCTTTCCTTCCTCTGGAATCAGCTAAGTACATGCTCGTGGTAGCAGGATGTGGCGGTAGTGACTTCTGATGCAAAGGATTCCTAGTGAAAGGGTTTTGGTAAAGAAAATCTGTTGCAGATTCTGGTAGAGCTAACCAGAGGTTGTGGTAGCCTAAAAGGTGGTAGAGAATAAGAGAAGATAGGGACTGTGAAGTTAGATGCTCTTGAAAGGGTTCCTAGCAAGTTAGGACCCCTTTCATGGAAAGAGGTTAAATAAAGGCTTTGCTGGGAGAAAGGTTAGGGCCTTCCAGGAAGAAATGGTGGGCAAAAGTGGAAGGAAGCAGTGTCTAAAAAAATACACAGGTTACTTTTGGAAAAATAGGGAAATGCTCAGTGGCTCAGTAGTGACTCCCCTACCTACTCAAGTTGCAATAAGTGATGCCAAAGGTGAGTGAAAAAATTACTGAAGGGAGATCATCCTTACTAAAAATGCATAATGCTCTTGGTAAACTTAAAATATAACATTTAAAAAAAGAAAGTAATGATATAACATAAAGCAATTACTTCCAAATATTATAGGAGAGTCCAATTTTAGTTTCTCTCGAAATATTTGCATTTGAATATGATTAAAAACTGCAACGTGCGAACCTTGATTAGGCCCCAGGTTGCAGGGAGAACACAAGCTATAAAAAATACTGTTGGTATTTGATACTTGAAATTTGCTGAGAGTAGATCTTAAATGTTGCCACCATAGAAAAAGTCATTAGGTAGTGGATGAAATAACTAATTTTATTATGGTAATCATTTCACAGTATGTACATTTAACAAATCATCATGTTATACATGTATTAAACTTATACAGTGTTAGTCAACCGTTATCTCAATAAAGCTGGAAAAATATGTTTGGGAAAATTAGGGAAATTCAAATATGAGCCGGATTTAGATAGATTTTTTGTTAACTTTCTTACATCTGATTATAGGTTGGGGTTGGGTATATTCTTTTTCTCAGGTGATGCCTGCCGCAGCACTTGGAATGAAGCATCATGATACCTCCAACTTATTTTCAAATAGTTCAGAACAAGTGCATAAAGCAAATATGGCAAAATGCTAACAATGACTGAATCTAGGTGGAAAGTATATGAACATTATACTACTCATCCAAATGTTCCTGTATTTTTAAAACGTCATGATAAAAATCTTAAAAATGACAATAGGATTGAAGGTTTCTAGAACATGATTATTTGCTAAGAGAATGAAAGTAGATGCACATTGATTTATAAATATATAATCAGATGATACTATAGATAAAATAGTTTTAGATGGTAGTAACTGGGATCAAGAATCAAGTCTGACACATACAGGATACTAGACTATAAGCTCTGTGAAGTTGTTTTATTTTCACCATTGTCTGACCAGCACTTAGTTGAGTGCTAGGAAGCAGCAGGTGGTAAGTAAATTCTTGTTCATTGAATGGTGAAATAAATGTGAAAGTTGTATGCTTATGATAGATATACTAACCCTTTTGTTTTTTATATATCATTGCTTTTTGGAAGTTAAAACAAAAAATACACAAATTTATGTATCTGGTGCCTTTGACAATTCACTATTGTTAATTCAGTAACTCAACTTTGAATTTCAAACCAGAACATTTTAAAGCCTTTACTCTTCAGAGTTAAGTTCTATCTAAGCATACCTTCATATTTTTATGAAGTCATTTTCTTTAAGGCTGTTTTTACTCAATATTTTATTTAAAAAATAACAGCTAGATTTTATTAGACATAAAATACTTTGTGATTATCAATGACAAAACCAAATGAAGAATTCTTCTGAAACTTTAAGGTTAAATGTGACTTATTTTCTATTAAAACTAGTAGTCCCTTATCATTCATTTTTAGAATCAATCTTTTTTCAAACCCAGATGATAAAGGCAACACAGGAGAAATCTCATCAAATAGTTAAGTTTTCTGGGTTGATTTGTTCTTGTATTTAAAAATGCCGTTAAGTTCTCATATCCTCCAACATTTTTAACAGCATTAAGAAATTATCAGGGAACTCATCACCAAATCCAAGGGCCTTTCGTGCATCATTTGACACTACTAACTATTGCTTTCTTCCGTGCAAGTTTCTCAGATATTGAGGAAGCATGCTAATTCCTTGAAGAGGCAATGAATGGGACCTAGTGATAGATTAGGCCATGGATTAAGGGGAGTGGAGAAACCTTATTTTTTTAATGCAGGTTTCCATATACTCTCTTTTAGCACTTATTTATATAAATCTTTAAAAGATGTATTTATTTGTTAATATCAATCTTAATCTGATCCTAAAGCTGTTAGGCTTAAAATGACTGTTCAATGGTAGAATAAGAGGTTTGAGGTATGGAGGTGAACAACATTCTATAGACCACAGGAATTAATTTACCTTATTGCTTGAGAAGATTGAGTAAGCATGATATAATGGCAAACATTCCCTATTTAAAGGCTTGGCATGGAGTCCAGGCTTCCTATTTACTTGCTTTTTTGACCCTGAATAAGTAAGTCACTTAATTTCTGAGAGTCATCTTCCTTCAGTTTAAAAACATCACTAATTCTAAACAAAGAACTGACAGACAAGAAAATGATAGAAACAATCAAATAGAATATGTTGGGAAAACTTGCCAGGTAATGACATGGATGATATGTATTTGATATCAATGAGTGAAATAAAACAAATGAACCAACCCAAAGAAACCATGTATTTTAGCAGGAACTTTTATATAATGAAGGAAACTAGGATACGAAAGAAAAAAAAAACCTATGCTGGGGAAACAATTTGTTACACAGTTGCCTGCAAAATACAAAGTAACATAGACTTTTAGTTACATAGATTCAAATGAATAAAAAATCACCTTTACTAGAAAACTAAACCAACCACCACAAGGAATTCCAGCAATAATTTAGTAGTTGAAAGCATGGCATTATTTTGGAAGCTTAAAAAAGAAGTCTTATAGGCCTACTTTTAAGAAGTTTATAATCAAATTCATATGAGAGAATTAAACTATTATTATTCTTATATTGGAAAGAGCTTGTCCAAGTATAACTCATTTGGTAGCACTACCTTACCTGAAATAATTGTTCAAATGTATACTATAAAATGATATTGGAAAATTGGGCATCTCAGAGATTAGGCATGGAAAAGATAATATACTTCACAAGAGGAAATCCAAATGGCTAGCTGATATACTGAAAGGTTCTCAACAGGATCAGTAATCAGGGAAATGCAAGTTAAAACCACAATGATACACTACTACACACCCACCAGACTGCAAAACTGAGAGGGACAGCCAACAATGAGTGTGGTTGAGGGTGTGCAACAATGGGACTCAGACACAGCTGGTGTCAGTGTAACACTTTAGGCAACAGCTTGGCATTGTTTATTCAACTTTATAATACATGTAACCATTCCGGGTATATACCATACAGAAACTGGTATGGATGTGATGGAATATATATATGAAGAATGTTCACAGTAGTGTGGAGAACAGTACCAAACTGGAAACAATTCAGATGCCCATCAACAATAGAATGGCTAAATGAATTACAGTATATTGCTACAATGGAACAGTGTAATATGCAGCAATTTAAAGGAACAAATTATAGCTATATGAACCTGGACAACATATGAATTAGAAACGATACTGAACAAAAGCACAAGATTACATATTATGTTGTTCCATTTAATAAAGTTCAAAACACAGGGCCAAACTAAACAGTATATTGTTTAGGGATGCATGCTTGCAATAAAACAATAGAGAAAAGCAAGGAAATGATTATCACAAAAGTTAGAATAATGGTTATCTCTAAAAGGAGGGAAAGAGTTATGTTCAGGAAGGTCACCAGGGGAGCTTTGGGGGTGCTGACAATGTTCCATTGCTTGACCTGGTTGATCACATGGAGGTTTTAAAATAATTACTTTTTATAATGAATACTGCTTTACACGTTAGTGTTATTTCACAATAAAAATGCTAAAAGTAACTAAATACTGTGGATGGAACTTCTAGAAAGAAATTTTGCCAGATTGTTTATGAAATCTTTTGACAGAAAAACCATTGAATGTGGGATAATAAAACAGGATTAGTTTCTCATAAGAGCTCACTTTCAAGTTAAGAAGAACCCTATACAAATATCCCTTTGTTACAGTGTAACAGTACGTAGATCTTTACCACAAATTGATGAACCAGGGAAATAACTGTTACCTAAAACTTCATATTTTTTGGAATTTCAAACGAATTGTTTTGTCCCCTGGACTAATAATAAATAAAAGAACAAAAGAGATGCAGACCAAGTTGAAAAGGTATGAACTTCCTCCTCTCCAGTCACCATTTCCAGCTGTTTCTTCCAGTAAAATCATGCTGGGTGGTGAGGCGGGTGGATCTTGCCCAGGAAGCTTACTGCAGCTGTTAACTTCATAAGTAGGTGGCTCAAGGCTCTCCTGAGTGCCATTGTTTCTTAGCACTCAGGTTCTAAGGCAGAGCCACTGATAATGAAAACAGATCAGGCTGCTGAAAAACCCCAGGCAGTACACACTTTTCTGGAGGCACCCTCTGGTTTGCAGAGCTCATTTTGTACTCTTTTTATCCAAAGCCCACAGAATTGAAAATCTGAGGTGCTTAGCGTCACAAAATCCTTTAAATCTGTGCATTGTACTCCTTCAATTCCCACCAGGAAATATGCAAGAGGGACAAAACCCCAAAAAGATTTCTTCTGTAGCCACGTGGGGCCATTACTTGGTGGCGATTCCCTGTGAATCTTATTTGGAAGGACATGGCAGGAGATTGGTTATGAAAAGACAGTCAATCTAGGGTAGCTTAAATAGGAGTTAACCTGGCTCTTGAACTTCAGATGAAAGGCAGTTATTTGGGCAGGTGCTACTTTGTAAGTCTCTTCAATATCCACCTCCCATCACTTTTTCTGCAGCATTTTAATAAAAATGAGCCCTTGGATTTACCCAGTCATAAATTTTCTTGGTTTACTGTTTGCATATGGTCATGGCAATAGTGGCAGAAACCCTGAGCTTCTCAAATCTGCCTATAAAAACTTGCCCTTTATCGCCTCAGGTGGAAAGACTTGTAAAATCCATGACTGCATTTCCATAGGAGGTAGAGAATGCCAGGGTTCAGCGACAGAAATGTAGAATCTGTATAATCTGCTTTCTTTCATCATTGCTACTGTTTTTATCTCATTCTCCCACTATTCACCAAGGCTAGTTCAGGATAGATTTCTGAGGATTCTGTTCCTTTCATCTTAAGATTTCTTTTTCTAGAGAATTACATTTTCAACCACGTGAGTTTTTACTTTAATTTACTTACCAGATAATATTTGTAGGAAAGGTTGCATAATAGTAACGACATTTATTTTAGAAAGGAAATACAGGCTTTGAGTCAGACCTGAAACACAGGCCAAAATTTCTTGATGACGGTAATGGACACAGATTCACAATCAAGCCCAGCTCTCTAAAGCTTCAAACCACAAGCAAGATTCTTAAAAGTGAGGCACTACTAAATTCTCTCCTTGAAAGACAGTCCTAAAGGCCTTCACGATCTTCGAGGGTATGGCTCCCCTCCCTCGCCCCGGCAATTCGCCTTTTTTACTAAACTCTGGTAGTGACTCTGTACTCAAGACGCACCCCTATTTCCTTTCATGGGGGGAAAGGGGGGAGGAAGGGATGTATTATAACTCTCATCTTTACAATGCTATGCAGTTCACAAAGCGCTTGCACTTCCATCAACTCCCCTGAACTCCGCGAGTGCCACGTGAGAGAGGCATTCAATCATTCATCAAACTTTTGCCCGACCCGACCACACGTTATCAAGGCGCTGGGGCTCGCCACACACCAGGGAAGGGTGGGGCGCTCGCTCCCGGGAGCAGGTGCAGAGGATCAGGCTGCAGGATAACTTCACGGTTCAGTCCAGCTTTCCGAAGGCCCGTTTAGGGCCAAATGCCTCACCTTCGGGTGGTGCGCGCCCGAGTACGGCCGCGCGGCCTGGGCCTCCTCCTTGCTCCCAAAGGGGCAGTCACCACCTGCTCAGAAGGAAACTGCTACCGAGCAAGCTCTCTCCGCCGCCCTCGGGTCGGGGGTAAGATCAGGCGGCAGCCTAGTCTCCAGTCGGCTCCTCCCCTTCCTCTCTTCAGTTCTGACGCGGCCGTAGAGGCGGCGGCAGCGGCAGCGGCAGCGAGTCCCGCAGCCCGAGGCGCACCCACCCGCTTGCCAAGCCCTGACTTCCTCTTCCCTTCGAGCGTCATCAGAGCGCGACAGAGTCGCCCAGGGCGGGGTAGTTGGAAAGGGGAAAAAGGCCCGCGGAGGAAGCCTCCCAGCGGAAAGAAAAGGGAGGGGGAGGAGAGCGGTTGCTAGGTGACTGCGTCATCGGGCTGCGCCGCTTTCCTCCCGCCCCTCTCTCGGAGTGAGGCGAGAGCCCCGCACTGAGCGAGCGAGACAGCGAGCTGAGCTCCGCGCGCTATCGCCACTGCCGCCGAGAGCGTGAGAGCGAGGGAGCATCCAAGAGACCCAGCCCCCGTGCACTGGCCGCCGCCGAGACCTTCGTCCTAACCTGGGCCAGCGGGAAGCCGGGGCCACCCCTCTTCCCCCCCCCTCACCTTCCCGGCCGGCAGCGGCGGCTGCACACGCCGGAGCCCGAGCCCAAGCCGGGGCGACTGGGGGGCAGGGAGGCGGCTACCTTGGGCCGGGACTAGTCAGCCGCTCCGCGGTGAGAGGACGCTTAGGACGGAACGCAGCTTCTGTCTCGTTCCGGGGCTCGGGGCAAGGGACCCCCAGCTGCAGGGAGGGGGTCCCAGCCGCAGCGACACATGCGGGAGCCGGGAGCGGGGGCGGCGCCGAGCGGAGCCGGCCGGGTCCCCGACCTTGCCGCTGCTTCGGCCACACGCCCGAGGCCGTAGCATCTTGCCCCGGAGTGTATGAACCGGGGCCCCAAGCTCAGCAACTATCCCCCGGCCGGGGGGGCGGGGACCCCGATGTGAAGCGGCGGCCCGGGCGGCGGGGAGAAGCAGGACCGGCGCCGCCGTTCTTTCCTTACCTTCCCCCTCCCCTCACCCCCTCGGGGGTCTCCTCCCTCGGCCAGTCGCCGGCCCCCCGGCTCCTCGGCAGGACTCCGGGAGGAGTTCTTAGAGCCCCCTCCCCCGCCCCAGCCCCGAGGGCGGCGGGGCCGGGGGGGACCCGGGGGGCCGGCTGCAGCCTCCGCCCACAGAAAACTTTGTACGACCAAAACCCGAAGGCTCCCAAACGTGACTGTCCCGAGACAAGTGGCCCAGGACGGGCAGAAGACACAGCCTGAAGAGACCCAGGAAGAGGAAAAGAGGAGGTAAGCGGGGCCGCCGCCGCCTCCTCTGCTCCGGCAGCGCGGAAGAGACCTGGGTGGCCGCCTGGTTTAGCTGCACAAGCACGGCTTCTTCCTCAGTAACACGCCGGAGCCTTCCGCAGCGGCCGCCCCAGTCTGAAGGAGGAAGGGAACCAACCCACTTTCTCAGCGCCACGATTCTTCTCTAAAGTGTGAGTGGCTCTGGGAAAGGGAATTGGGGGGTAGAAAGTGGGAGGATGCCCGTGCGTCCTCCTGGAGTTTTGCTGATGCCTTACAGGAGTGTTGGGAGTGCACAGTGTATAAGATTAGAGGGTTTATCTTTATTTCACAGCAGGGAGGAGGTATTAGGTAGTGCTTTTAGCTCTTTTGATGTGTAGTATGCAAGCTTACGGGTTTCTCTTGGAGGAGTTCTTTCACCAGAATGGACACTTGCACCTTTCTGGCCAGTAATTGGCAAAAGGAAATTGAGGAAGCCTGAGCATATGTGCACGCAAAGGACATCTCTATAACAAACCTTTTCCTGGTACACCGGCTGTGAAGCAGCTCTGTAGTTTTTGTTTCTGGGTAACTCTTACTTGGGCTCCCAAGTGGGAACCTCTTACCCTGAAAGTAAAATTCCTTTCTTTTTTTTTGCAGTCTTGTTTGGGAGATTTTCATTTCACTACTTACGGTACATGAGTTTTTACCTTCTCATTTCCTGGGTCCAATTCAAGTGTGTCAGGAGGACACTGGAACAGATTTAATTACTCAGGAAATTCTGAGTTCTTATGAAGCAACTTACTTAGAGGAGAGCATTTAGTACTTTAACCCGTTTATAAAAGTTTTTAAATGTTATCCTTACCTAAATGCTTTTTTTTTCTTTGCTTTTTTGAGTAGCATATGTCCTAATTGCTAGCACTCTTTATTTGGCAGAATAACTTGAGGGTTTGCTTCTTTGGGTTATCTTTTCTGTCAAATAAGGAGAAGTTTTTGATATTTAATTCTTCGAAGAATGATATTTTTTATTTCCATTATTTTAAATATGACGCCTGTAAAAGCTTTCTTTTGTATTTGGGTATCCTTTCAGAGTGCCAAATTAAGTTGCAGGAAAGTATTTAACATTTCATATATTTAGACAGACCTTAAGGTGTTAACCCAGGGTAGAATTTTATTTAACAGGACGTAGGCAGTATCATCCTGAGAATTATTGTCTCTCCAGACAACTGTGTGTGCTCACTTTCTCTGAAGCCACTGCTAAAAGAAGCTTTGTGGGATTGAATGTAAGCTGGGGGTTAACTACGTTAACTTCTTCATTCAGGATCTTGACTAATTTCATTCAAAACTTTCTCGAGCAATGTTTTCATTCTGTACTTTCTCACTTTTGAATTAATGAGTTCTACAAGTTTCTTATCTTCTGAACTATGTAACCCTTTATTTATCCCAAGCCTGTCTCTTTAAAGTTTCAAGATACAGAGTTTGTGTTTTGAGATATGCTAGAACAAGCTGGAGTTCATCTTTTCCTGGTTTTAATAGATTTTGATAAATGTTTTAAAATCATCTTTCCCGACTGTCTGTATTAGAATAATTTCTTCAGTCCCTTTGATCACTGTGCCTTCTGGAACTTCCCCAACTGTTTTAAGTTTTTCTTTATATGCCTTGTTACACTATTGTAAGGAACCTTAAATTCTATCTATTGTAAATGGATACCGACATGAAAATATTAAGTAGTGGATGTAATGTTAGACATGGAGTCAAAAATAAGTGTGTCTGGATCTTTTATTTTATTTTGTGACTTGAGGAAGTCATGTATATCCCATGTTTCACAAAGATTGGAGGAAGAGAATTTTACTTTTACATAGGCTGTTTTTGGGGGAGGAAGAGAAGATAAGCCAACATACAATGGCTTGAGTTTACATTGTACTCCATCAGAGTTGCTTACTAACTTTGAGACTTACTTTTTATTGCTTTGACTATGGATTGGTTAAAAATACTGGTAATGTTTTATTGCATATTTGAGTAATAAAGAAACAATAAAATATTTGGGATCCCTGCCTTTGAGATGCTTTTACTTATGGGTAGCAGAAGCAATTAAACAGAAATTGCACAAAATTGAGGAAAGAGAGAATGGATCAATATTTATCTATGACAACTATATTTCAGATACTGTGTTTGGTACCTTATAGATGTAATATATTTGTACATTCTTCATTATGGAGATCTTGGTGTTGGACAATACAGAATTAATTGGAGTGTCCAAGCCAAATCTGGGAAGGTCTCTTTTAGGAAGAAAAGAGCAAGTGGAGATAAAAATGTTTACGACTTTTGGAATTGGAGGGTGTGAGGGACATATGTAATTAGAAGTTACCTTGATGGGACTATAGAGGAAGGTTGTTCAGAAATCTTAGGGTCAGTTTATGTTTGTATAGCTACATGTTTAGAGCCCAAAGAAGCAATTGAGGACAACATTCCTGAGAGGTTAGTTGATTGAGGAGAAATTGTATTTTAGACTAAGAGGTATTATACCTAGATTAGGATTTTGTTTTTCTAGGGAACCAACCTTTTTACACTATGGTCATCAAAGAGCTATACAGATGGAGGAGTGAAAAAGAAGCTGCTTCCGGTATTTTAGTATGGTATTGTGGATTCTTACAAAAACAAATTCAGAAATGTGGCTTTGGACTTTGTTTTGGACCTTACATTTTAGGGTAAAAGTTGGAAACTGATGAAGTCTGAAGATAGTTAAACAGTGAAACTAATGAGTGGTGTGCTGAAAATGTAGAGTTGGGAGTCATTTTCAGAGTATAAGGTTTCTCCAGAGTGTTGTTGGAGAGTAAATTGCTGAAAAATGGGTATTTTTATTTCGAGGAAGGAAAATCTGTTAAAGTTAGTAAAGATAGAGTAAGAACAGAGAATGGGTGAGACTGTCCCTAAAATAGATGTTTTAAAAGTGGTAAGAGTTGAAGTTGAAAAGGACTTTAAACATAGCCACCAGTTCAGTCATAGAGCATATGATTCTTCATTTTTGAAACAGCTAACAAACTTTTTGTAGAGGTTATATGTCCCTAAGTTCAGAAGAATATATAGGGTTTCACTGTTAAGGGACTTATACATAAAAGGATAGATTTGTTTCACCAAATTCATGTTCTAAAAGTTTGCCCTGCATTATTATCCTACATTTGGTCTTTAACATGACGAAGTAAGGCTAAAAATAGCTGGCAGAGAAGGCTGCTTCCCCTGCTTGCAGTTGGTGTATGTCTTTGTGTCTCATACAATGGAGGGGATATCCCTGTATTGGCACAGCAGTGCTGAAAATGCCCTCTTTAAAAAAAAACAACAACTTTTTAATTAAAAAACCAAAAAAAAAAAAAACCCCAAAACAACTTGGCACTTCAAAAAACTCAGAAATCTCTGAAGCATGAGACACTGGAAGACTGGTTTTTGTTTTGTTTTGTTTGGGGTGAAACCTGCAGCGAATGCTTCTAGCATTTAGTGTTAACTCTAACAAGGATTAAGAATTGTGAGGTAGAGAATATATAAATCCATACTTTTTTATGTTCCTTGGTTTGAATCCTCTATCTTCCTAGTAGCTTCTTTGGCCTCTTAAGAGTGAAAATTCAAATGGCAGAATGCTCTGGGGAAGAGATATTTAAACGGAACTAGTTCAAGGTGATTTTAGGATGAAGGTACAGGAATATATCCCATATGGGTGCCTTCTCTCCTTTTTTTTTTAAGGTATTGATATACACTCTTATGAAGGTTTCACATGAAAAAACAATGTAGTTACATTACCCATATTATCAAGTCCCCACCCATACCCCATTGCAATCACTGTCCATCTGTGTAGTAAGTAAGATGCCACAGATTCACTATTTGCCTTCTCTGTGCTACACTGTCTTCCCCATGACCCCTCACACCATGTGTACTAAACATAATACCCTCAATCCCTTTCTCCCTCCCTCCCCACCTGCTCTCCCACATCCCTCCCCTTTGGTAGGGTGCTTTCTCTTTTTACCTTCTATTTTCTACATTTTTTATGCAAGTGAAACCATGTTTAGATGAACTTAAAGGGTAGCCTTTCCAGGTTAATGTGATTACTAGTAAAAATAGCGGCAAAGGGGGACTCTTGGCACTAGGGAGTGATAACCTCATGTGCTTTGCCTTGAACAACTTTGGGATTGATAGGGATGATTAAAGAGCCTTGAAGGTATGCATTTGTATTTGTGTGTTTTAGCACTAGATGACCCCAAAACCATATCTAGGCTAGTAGCAGCCCAATTCTTGTACTTAGGAGTTGGTTCTTGGAGAAGTCTTCTATTGCCTCTGGCGTGTTATATAGAGGAGGGGTTGGCAAACTTTTTTTGGGGTAAAGGGCCAGTTAGTAAATATTTTAGATTTTGTGCTCCACATGGTCTCTGTTGCAGTGATTCAATTCTGCTCTTGTAGTGTGCAAGCAGCCATAATATGTAAGCAAATGAGTGTGACTGTGTTCTAAAAAACCTTATACATAAAAACTGAAGGTAGGTTGGGTTTGTTGGCTAGTAGTTTATGGACCCCTGGTATAGACAACTGCCAAGTCCACCAACATACAGTATGAGTTTCCTTCCACTACAAAGCTGAGACTGTCTACTTTAGGTGGTCTCTGTTTTCTAAAAGATGTGTTAAATCTTTTTTGGGGGCTGTCTTAAAGTGATTATGCATAAAGCATAGAGTCTACTTTTGAGGATGTTTACCTTTACAGTGGTGAAAACTAAACTGAGGAACAGGGACAATGCTATATATAAAGGAATGCTACTAAAAATTAGAGACTACTTACATTTCTTATTCAAAGATAAGTTATAGTGATGGACATACAGGTATACTGGCTGTGTATCATGGCCAAAAGTATCTTTAAAGAAACATGGGTATAATTTTCAAAGGTTCTGAAAATAAATTGTAACACATTTACTGTAGATGTAAAATTAGAAGTGTTTACAGTTGGTTTGAATCAGATGAAAATATTAGTCAAGCTATAAGAACATAAAGATTTGATACTTTGTCTCTTAAAGTCTTAATCTCTTTCATTGACCAATTCAGTGTATAGAATTATTCGTGCCCCAAGTTTTGTTTTAAGTTGAAGTGTTATATCTTTTTTTTTTCTTTTTTTGAAGTGTTATATCTTAAATAACTTAAATCATTTAAATGTGTACTTTAAAATGCTTGCTGTATTCTTAAGGATAAGTGGAGCATGGATTAATTTATTTCTTAGTTGAATCTATCTCAGATGTGTTGTTTAGATAGGATAATTCACTATTTGCAATTTTACATTATATCAAATATATATAGCTAATATCAAAACATTTGTTTCATATGTAAACAAATATCTGCATTGGATGATGGTATATTTTTATTCTGGTTTCACAAATCTTATTTATCTCAGGATTCCTCTGTTTATTTATGGCAGGATAGGGGCTTACTTTTGCAATAGTGATAATTTTTTAGTTAGTTCAAACCGGCTTTTACTTTACATAGTATTTCTATACATATAATTGGTACTTCAATTCCCCCCCCCCCCTTTTTTAAAGACTCTAGATAATCTGATAATTTTAGTATGGCTTTTAGAAGGTCATTGTAAAGTTGCTTTCCTATTCATTAGGAGAAGATTCTTTCCTTGTTTTTTTAAAGTCTTCTGTTTAATTTTTTGCCTTTTCAAGAAATTTTATCATTGTCTCAAGTTTAAGTATGTGTGGTGATTTAAAAGACACAAGTTGTTCATCTATATCTGCAAATATTCTAAATAGAAATAGCTGTATTCGTGACACTTTGAGTGGACCAGGGAAGAGAGTGATGTATTATTATTTTTTTAGCATAGCTGAGTTGTCAATACAAACAGATAAATAAAATTGCTTTCAAATGAACTCTGGCTGTTAAACTTTTCTACTTGAAGACTTCCCCCTAAGTGTAAAACCAGTTTGTCTTAATGCCTTAATGTACTTTTAGATTTTTGCTATTTTCTCATGATTCTTCATTGATAGTTTCTCATGATACCTTTCGCAGTATGTTTAGTGTATTTTCTAGAGGTATATGACATTTCCTAAATATGATAAGATCAATATTTTGTAATAATTATACTTTCATACCCAAGTATAGTTAAATTTTCCTCCTATTCCACCTTCAGAATTGTAAACTATTTGAGGGAACTCTGTACTTGACCTGGATATTGAACCACAGAACTAATGTATAACAATTTTTCTAAAATGTTCCTTTATAATTTTTGATTAACAACTCAATTCATTTGTCAAACAGTAAGCTGATATAAGAAGGTATGGGAGCCTTTATTTGTGTTACATTATCTTGTGCTGCAGGTAGTTGAAAAATAATAAACAAAATGCACAGCACACCTTATTGCTTGAATATCTTATCTTTTGCTCTTTATCACCTAAGGGATAGCTGATAGATCAGTCAGATATTGTGGAGTTTCTGTTGCTATGCTCTGTCACCTCTGCCCTTTCTTTCTCACTGAAAGACAGCTGTTGGAAATCCGGGTGGTTTTAGGAAGGAGGTAGCAGGTGCTGTGCATATGTGTGTGTGTGTGTGTTAGTGTACATATATTTACTAGGTGCTTCTTATCGCATGACTGCTCTGGAATTTAGGAAATATTAAAAGATATAGTGCAAAATATTTTTTATGTCACTTAGCCTTACCTGTTAGATGATAATCATTGGATGAGAAACTTTTTTCTTCTGGCTTTTTCATCCCCCAGCATCTTGAGTGAGAATCTATCAAGATATGTTAGTGCCAAGTGTGAAGTCTCAAGGCATAGCTGGTTTGTTTTTGGAAGAATGTAGATCCTTGAATGACATGGGCTTGAACTGCATGAGTTCACTTATATATATGTGGATTTTTTTCAACAAATGTATTGGAAATTATTTGGAGATTTGTGACAATTTGAAAAATTTTCTTTTCTCCAGTTTTGTTGTAAGAATAAAGTATATAATAATAGTGTAACATACATAATATGTGTTAATCAGCTGTTTATATTATTGGTAATGCTTCAGGTCAACAATAGTCTGTATTAAGTTTTTGGGGAGTCAAAAATTGTACATGGAGTTTTCGACAGCACAGGGAT
The DNA here is from genome assembly GCA_029783875.1 of Phataginus tricuspis. Classification (NCBI taxonomy): domain Eukaryota; kingdom Metazoa; phylum Chordata; class Mammalia; order Pholidota; family Manidae; genus Phataginus; species Phataginus tricuspis. The sequence continues at coordinate 12,878,084 of JAQQAC010013566.1, forward strand.
CAGCACCCCTGACCCCCATGTTCAAGGGTCAACTGTATATATTTGATCAGACTTTCAGGATGGATATTTTTTAGGAGAGTGTAAGGGCTAATAATAGACCTTTGCATGACATCCTCTAGGTCTGAGAAGGAGTTGTTTAGATTGCATGGATCAAAAAGGACTCTTAAATAATTCGTTGATAATCTCTGAAAGTCACTGTGGTTTAAATTGTCCATTTAGAAATACCAAGATTTAAATCAGTAATCAAGTCTTTTAACCGTCCATGTCTTTAACGCTTGGGAATAAAAAGCTTTAAGAAATACCACAGAAAATTTTAACAAGTTTTATCTGTATCATTCATCTCAAAATAAGATCAAAGGAATTTTACTTAGGTGATTATATTTTAACTGAACTAGTTTTTGGAGGGACTGATATTCTCTTTTCATGCTTAGTATTTCTTAAATACAAGATCAGTTTTCAGAATAAGTTTTCCTTCAAGCTTGGCATAATCAGTGTTCTATTGGCCAATATAAGAAGTAAAATGTTTCTTGATTGTTTTTGTATTTGGAAAGTATTTCTATTTTGAGATCAATTTGGCAAAGCCTTCATAGCCTGTTTATTTAATGGGAACTGTATAATTAAGATCAGAATGTGAAAAAATCCAAAGGCAGAAAGGAAAGATTGAGATATATTTCCTTGCAGTGATTATTTTGCCAGCTCTTGTCATCATTCTCTAACTTCTTTTGAGGCAAGTTTGCTTTATATTTTGGTGTAAATGCAGAAATTAGTTTGCTTTATGTATTAGTGGATCTCTGGTTAAGTGGTTGGTTAAACGAATAAAAAAATTTAGTATTTCAAAAATTTTTCTTTGTTGGTAGTAATTGGAGTTATGCTTCTTTCCATTTCAGTAAAAAAAATAACTTCATGAATAGATGGGAGAAGAGCATACGTAGTCTCTAGTGAGTTTAATTTCTTCCTGCTTATTTGTTATGTGTGTAATAGCAGCAGGTTATATAAATGAATATGTGGATCATCAGTTTTCTTTGTGGTCTCTTATTTGACTACTATGTGAATTAGATAATAGAAACTTTGGAATGCTGCCGTAATGACTGGGGGAACCATTTTGCTCTTGAGTATTATTACACAGGAGAAATATTTTTCATTAGAGAAATATTAAAATTTTAACTTATTAGATTAGAAAATTTAGGGGAGGAAACACAGAATTTCAGATATTTTTCTAAAGGTTGCTTAGAAGGAAAGGAGAGAGGGGATGTGCAGAGAAGAGGAGACATAAGACCAAAGGAGAGAGGAAAGAAGCAGATGATGGGGAGAGTGGCTCTGGAAGTTTTGAGGTCAGTCTTAGTCAGAGGTCACACCCTGTTATTTCTTTGGGTTGTGGACATGGGGTGTTACCCTTTGTTATCTACCACCCTTTGAAATGTTGATTAGATTAGTTCCTAGCTTTTCAACATCTGGATTCTTTATTTTATTTATTTATTTATGTTTAAAATTTTTATTAAAATTTTATTGATATACGCTCTTACGGAGGTTTCACATGAAAAAACAATGTCGTGACTAACTCTTATCCATATTATCAAGTCCACACCCATACCCCAATGCAGTCACTGTCGATCAGTGTAGTAAGATGCCATAGATTCACTATTTGCCTTCTCTGTGCTACATTCTCTTCCCCGTGACCCCCCACACCATGTGTACTAAACAAAATACCCCTTAATCCCCTTCTCCGTCCCTCCCCATCCGCCTTCCCACCCACTCCCCTTTGGTAACCACTAGTCCCTTCTTGGAGTCTGTGAGTCCGCTGCTGTTTTGTTCCTTCAGTTTTGCTTTGTTGTTATACTCCACAAATGAGGGAAATCATTTGGCACTTGTCTTTCTCCACCTGGCTTATTTCACTGAGCATAATATCCTCCAGCTCCACCAATGTTGTTGCAAATGGTAGGATTTGTTTCTTTCTTATGGCTGAATAGTATTCCATTGTGTATATGTACCACATCTTCTTTATCCATTCAGCTACTGTTGGACACTTAGGTTGCTTCCATTTCTTGGCTTTGTAAATACTGCTGCGATAAACATAGGGGTGCACATGTCTTTTTGAATCTGACAAGTTGTATTCTTTGGGTAAATTCCAAGGAGTGGGATTCCCGGGTCAAATGGTATTTCTATTTTTAGTTTTTTGAGAAACCTCCATACTGCTTTCCACAATGGTTGAACTAGCTTGCATTCCCACCGGCAGTGTAGGAGGGTTCCCCTTTCTCCACATCCTCGCCAGCATTTGTTGTTCTTAGTCTTTTGGATGCTGGCCGTCCTTATTGGTGTGAGGTGATATCTCATTGTGGTTTTAATTTGCATTTCCCTGATGATTAGTGATGTGGAGCATCTTTTCATGTGTCTATTGGCCATCTGAATTTCTTCTTTGGAGGATTGTCTCTTCATATCCTCTGCCCATTTTTTAAAAGGGTTATTTGCTTTTTGGGTGTTGAGGTGTGTGAGTTCTTTTATGTATTTTGGATGTTAACCCTTTGTCGGATATATCACTTACAAATATATTCTCCCATACTGTAGGATGCCTTTTTGTTCTGTTGATGGTGTCCTTTGCCATACAGTAGCTTTTTAGTTTAATGTAGTCCCATGTGTTCATTTTTGTTTTTGTTTCCCTTGCTCGAGGAGATGCGTTCAGGAAGAAGTTGCTCATGCTTATGTTAAGGAGATTTTTGGCTATGTTGTCTTCTAAGAGTTTTATGGTTTCATGACTTACATTCAGGTCTTTGATCCATTTTGAGTTTATTTTTGTGTGTGGGTTAGACAGTAATCCAGTTTCATTCTCTTACATGTAGCTGTCCAGTTTTGCCAACACCAGCTGTCGAAGAGGCTGTGATTTCCCATTGTATATCCATGGCTCCTTTATCGTATATTAATTGACCATATATGTTTGGGTTAGTATCTGGACTCTCTATTCTGTTCCACTGGTCTCTGGGTCTGTTCTTGTGCCAGTACCAAATTGTATTGAATATTGTAGTAGAGCTTGAAGTCAGGGAACATAATTCCCCCTATTTTATTCTTCCCTCTCAGGATTGCTTTGTCTATTCGAAGTCTTTTGTGGTTCCATGTGAATTTTCGAACTATTTGTTCCAGTTCATTGAAGAATGCTGTTGGTATTTTGATAGGGATTGCATTGAATCTGTAGGTTGCTTTAGGTAGTATAGCCATTTTGACAATATTTATTCTTCCTACCCAAGAGCATGGGATGAATTTCCATTTGTTAATGTCCTCTTTAATTTCTCTTAGGAGTGTTTTGTAGTTTTCAGGGTATAGGTCTTTCACTTCCTTTGTTAGGTTTATTCCTAGGTATTTTATTTTTTTTGATGCAATTGTGAATGGAATTGTTTTTCTGATATCTCTTTCTGTTAGCTCATTGTTAGAGCAACAGATTTCTGTGTATTAATTTTGTATCCTGCAACTTTGCTGAATTCAAATATTAGTTCTAGTAGTTTTGGAGTGGAGTTTTTAGGGTTTTATTATGTACAATATCATGTCATCTGCAAATAGTGACAATTTGACTTCTTCTTTACCAATCTGGATGCCTTGTACTTATTTGTTTTGTCTGATTGCCATGGCTAGGACCTCCAGTACTATGTTGAATAACAGTGGAGAGAGTGGGCATCCCTGTCTTGTTCCCTATCTTAGATGCAAAGCTTTCAGCTTCTCGCGGTTAAGTATGATGTTAGCTGTGGGTTTGTCATACATGGCCTTTATTATGTTAAGGTACTTGCCCTCTATACCCATTTTGTTGAGAGTTTTTATCATGAATGGATGTTTAATTTTGTCAAATGCTTTTTCAGCCTCTATGGAGATGATCCTGTGGTTTTTGTTCCTGTTTTTGTTGATGTGGTGGATGATGTTGATGGATTTTCGAGTGTTGTACCATCCTTGCATCCCTGAGATGAATCCCATTTGATCATGGTGTATGATCCTTTGATGTATTTTTGAATTCGGTTTGCTAATATTTTGTTGAGTATTTTTGCATGTACATTCATCAGGGATATTGGTCTGTAATTTTCTTTTCTGGTGGAGTCTTTGCCTGGTTTTGGTATTAAAGTGATGCTGGCTTCATAGAATGAGTTTGGAAGTATTCCCTCCTCTTCTATTTCTTGGAAAACCTTAAGTAGACTGGGTATTATTTCATCTCTATATGTCTGATAAAATTCCGTGATAAATCCATCTGGCCCTGGGGTTTTGTTCTTGGGTATGTTTCTGATTCCTGATTCAGTTTCCTTGCTGGTAATTGGTCTGTTTAGGTTTTCTGTTTCTTCCTTGGTTAGTCTTGGAAGGTTGTATTTTTCTAAGAAGTTGTCCATTTCTTCTAGGTTTTACAGCTTGTTAGCACATAGATTTTCATAGTATTCTCTAATAATTCTTTGTATTTCTGTGGGGTCCGTCGTTATTTTTCTTTTCTCATTTCTGATTCTGTTTATGTGTGTAGATTCTCTTTTTCTCTTAATAAGTCTGGCTAGGGGTTTATCTATTTTGTTTATTTTTTCAAAGAACCATCTCTTGGTTTCATTGATTTTTTTTAATTGTTTTATTCTTCTCAATTTTATTTATTTCTTCTCTGATCTTTATTATGTCCTTCCTTTTGGTGACTTTGGGCCTCATTTGTTCTTCTTTTTCCAATTTCAATAATTGTGACTTTAGACTGTTCATTTGGGATTGTTCTTCCTTCTTTAAATAGGCCTGGATTGCAATATACTTTCCTCTTAGAACTGCCTTTGCTGCATCCCACAGAAGTTGGGGCTTTGTGCTGTTCTTGTCATTTGTCTCCATATATTGTTTGATCTCTGTTTTAATTTGGTCATTGATCCATTGATTATTTAAGAGCATGTTGTTAAGCCTCCATGCATTTGTGAGCCTTTTTGTTTTCTTCGTACAGTTTATTTCTAGTTTTATACCTTTGTGATCTGAGAAGTTGGTTGGTAGAATTTCAATATTTTTGAATTTACTGAGATTCTTTTTGTGGCCTAGTATATGGTCTATTCTGGAAAATGTTCCATGTGCACTTGAGAAGAATGTGTATCCTACTGCTTTTGGGCGTAGAGTTCTATAGATGTCTGTTAGGTCCATCTGTTGTAGTGTGTTGTTCAGTGCCTCTGTGTCTTTACTTATTTTCTGTCTGGTTGATCTGTCCTTTGGAGTGAGTGGTGTGTTGAAGTCTCCTAAAATGAATGCATTGCAGTCTATTTCCTCATTTAATTCTGTTAGTATTTATTTCACATATGTCGGCGCTCCTGTTTTGGGTGCATATATATTTATAATGGTTATATCCTCTTGTTGGACTGACCCCTTTATCATTATGTAATGTCCTTCTTTATCTCTTGCTACTGTCTTCGTTTTGAAGTCTATTTTGTCTGATACAAGTACTGCAACTCCTGCTTTTTTCTCCCTGTTGTTTGCATGAAATATTTTTTTCCATCCCTTCACTTTTAGTCTGTGTATATCTTTGGGTTTGAGGTGAGTCTCTTGTAAGCAGCATATAGATGGGTCTTGGTTTTTTATCCATTCTGTTACTCTGTGTCTTTTGATTGGTGCATTCAGTCCATTTACATTTAGGGTGATTATCGATAGATATGTACTTATTGCCATTGCTGGCTTTAGACTTGTGGTTATCAAAGGTTCAAGGGTTGCTTCTTTACTATCTAACAGTCTAACTTTCTTGTTAAGCTATTATAAACACAGTCTGAAGAAGATTCTTTATTTCTCTCCGTTATTCTTCCTCCTTCATTCTTTATATGCTAGGTGTTTTATGCTGTACTCTTTTGCATTTCCTTTGACTGTTTTTGTGGATACTTGATTTTACTTTTTGCCTTTAGTTAGTATTTGGATGGTCTGCTTTCTTTGCTATGATTTTATTTTCTGTGGTGACATCTTTTTAGCCTTAGGAGTGCTTCCATCCAGAGCAGTCCCTTTAAGATATCCTGTAGAGGTGGTCTGTGGGAGGCAAATTCCCTCAAGTTTCGCTTGTCTGGGAATTGTTTAATCCCTCCGTCATATTTAAATGATAATTGTGCTGGATACTGTATTCTTGGTTCAAGGCCCTTCTGTTTCATTTTGTTAAATATATCATGCCATTCTCTTCTGGCCTGTAAGGTTTCTGTTGAGAAGTCTGATGATAGCCTGATGGGTTTTCCTTTGTAGATGATCTTTTTTCTCTCTCTGGCTGCCTTTAATACTCTGTCCTTGTCTTTGATCTTTGCCATTTTAATTATTATATGTCTTGGTGTTGTGTTCCTTGGGTCCCTGTGTTGGGAGATGTGTGGGCTTCCATGGTCTGAGAAAGTTTTTCCTTTTCCAGCTTGGGGAAGTTTTCCTCAGTTATGTCTTCAAAGACACTTGCTATCCCTTCTTCTCTCTCTTCTTCTTCTGGTACTCCTTTAATGCAAATATTGTTCCGTTTGGATTGGTCACACAGTTCTCTTAATATTCTTTCATTCCTAGAGATCCTTTTATCTCTCTCTGCCTCAGCTTCTCTGTATTCCTGTTCTCTGATTTCTATTCCATTAACAGTCTCTCGCACCTTGTCCTGTCTGCTCTTAAGCCTGTCGGTCGATTGTTTCATTTCTGTAATGTCCCTCTTGACTTTATCCCTTAGCTTTTGCATATTTCTCTGTAGGTCCATCAGCATGGTTATGACTTTTATTCTGAATTCTTTTTCAGGAAGAATGTTTAAATCTATCCCATCAGGCCCTCTCTCTGGGGTTGTCTGGGTGAGTTTTGACTGGACCAGATTCTTCTGTCTTTTCATGGCGATAGAAGTGGTCACAGTTAGGTGACACATGTGTCAGGTGGGTGAACAATGTCCCTTCCTGTTTGATGTTTTCCTTGCCGTTCTCTGCAGCCTGTGCCGGTTATCTGCACACTGGGAGGCAGTGTCTGGGATAATCCCCTGAGCTGCTGTGGGTAGGGCTGCCCTCAGGCTAGCCCAGACCACTGCGGGGTTTGCAGCCACGCCGGGTGCGTTCTGCGCCCCTTGGTGCCTTCCGGACCTTGCTCTGGCTTCCATGGCCCTTTCCGGTTAGCTGCGTGCCCGCTGGGAGGAGATTTTGTGTGGTTGCTGTGGGCCGGGACTCTCTCCACCTGTTCCGCAGCTGTGGCTGATCCAGTGGACCGTTTGCAGTGCTGGCTGGGAGGATAGAATGGCAGGCTGCTTATTGCCGTGAGGGGCTTTGGTGGGGCTACTTTACCCGGCAGCTGGTTAGGGGTTCTAAATTCCTCAAGATTCCCAGCCTGCTCGGCTGAGTGTACTGGGATGATTTTGTTCTGCTGTTGGGCCCTTGTCTCTTTAAGACTTTCCAAAAAGTGCCTGCTTTTATTTTGTCCCCGGAGAGCCGGTTGTGGGGACCCGCTCGCAGTTGCCGTCTTGGATCTTGCCCTTCCGTTTCTCTAATCCCCAATACACCATGCAATGTGTGTCTGTGCTCCCGGTGCAGATCAACAGGGCTGGTTATTTAGCAGTCGTGTGCTTCCACTCCCTCACCACTCTGATTCTTTTCCTCCTGCCGGTGAGCTTTGGTGGGGGAGAGCTTGGGTCCTGCAGGGTTGTGGCTTTGTATCTTACCTGCTTCGTGAGGTGCTGAGTTCTTGCAGATGTAGCTGTAGCCTGGCTGTTGTACTTTATCTTCTGGTCTCTCTTTTAGGAATAGTTGTATTTGTTGTATTTTCACAAATATATATGGTTTTGGGAGGAAATTTCTGCCGCCCTGCTCATGCTGCCATCTTGCCGAGCTCCTTGATCTCTGTTTTTATTTGGTCATTGATCCATTGGTTATTTGTGGGATTTTTCATTTTCTTTGCATAATTTATTTATAGTTTCATACCTTTGTGGTCTGAGAAACTGGTTGGTACAATTTCAATCTTTTTGAATTTACCAAGGCTGTTTTTGTGGCCTAGGATATGATCTATTCTTGAAAATGTTCCATGTGCACTTGAGAAGAATGTGTATTCTGCTGCTTTTGGGTGTAGAGTTCTGTAGATATCCGTTAGGTCCATCTGTTCTAATGTGTTGTTCAGAGCTTCTGTCTCCTTATTTATTTTCTGTCTGGCTGATCTGTCCTTTGGAATGAGTGGAGTGTTGGAGTCTCCTAGAATGAATGCATTACATTCTATTTCCACTTTTAATCTGTTAGTATTTGTTTCATATGTGTAGGTGCTCCTGTGTTGGGCACATAGATATTTATAATGGTTATGTCTTCTTGTTGGATTGACCCCTTAATCATTATGTAATGTCCTTCTTTGTCTCTTGTGACGTTCTTTGTTTTGAAGTCTATTTTGTCTGATACTAGTACTGCAACTCCTGCTTTTTTCTTCCTATTAGTTGCATGAAATATCTTTTTTCCATCCCTTCACTTTTAGTCTGTGTATATCTTTGGGTTTGAAGTGAGTCTCTTGTAGGCAGCATATAGATGAGTTGTTTTTTTTATCCATTCAGTGACTGTATGTCTTTTGATTGGTGCATTCAGACCATTTACATTTAGGTTGATTATTGATAGGTATGTACTTATTGTCATTGCAGGCTTTAGTTTCGTGGTTACCAAAGGTTCAAGGTTAACTTCCTTACTATCTAAGAGTCTAACTTAACTCACTTAATATGCTATTACAAACATAGTCTAAAGGTTCTTTTTTTCTCCTCCTTTTTCTTCCTTCTCCTTTCTTTGTATATTAGGTATCATCTTCTGTATTCTTTGTCTATCCCTTGATTGACTTTGGGGATAGTTGATTTCATTTTGCATTTTCTTGGTAATGAACTGTTCTTCCTTCTTTACTGTGGTTTTATTACCTCTGGTGACATCTATTAAACCTTAGGAACACTTCCATCTATTGCAGTCCCTCCAAAATACACTGTAGAGACAATTTGTGGGAGGTAAATTCTCTCAGCTTTTGCTTATCTGGAAATTGTTTAATCCCGCCTTCAAATTTAAATGATAAACTTATTGGATAAAATATTCTTTTTTCGAGGCCCTTCTGCTTCATTGCATTAAATGCATCATGCCACTCCTTTGTGGCCTGTAAGGTTTCTGCACCTCTATGGCCTGAGAGACTATCTCCTCCCCCAAATTGGGGAAATTTTCAGCAATTACCTCCTCAAAGACACTTTCTATCCCTTTTTCTGTCTCTTCTTCTTCTGGTACCCCTATAATACGAAAATTGTTCCGTTTGAATTGGTCACACAGTTCTCTCAATATTCTTTCATTCTTAGAGATCCTTTTTTCTCTCTGTACCTCAGCTTCTTTCTATTCCTCTCCTCTAATTTCTATTTTATTTATCGTCTCCTCTGCTGTATCTAATCTGCTTTTAAAACTTTTCATTGTATGTTTCATTTCTGATACTGTGTTCTGTAATGATTTGATCTCCAACTGGAATTCATCCCTGAGTTCTTGAATATTTTTTGTACCTCCATGAGCATGTTAATGATTTTTATTTTGAAATCTCTTTCAGGCAGATTCATGAGGTCGATTTCATTTGAATTTTTATCATTGGTTGTATTCATAATTTTGCTTTGATCCAGGTTCCTTTGGCATTTCATATTTGTATATGGCGCCCTCTTGTGCCCAGAAGCTCTACTCTCTGGAGCTGCTCAGCCCCTGAAGCGATTTCAGGGGTTGCAGGGGAGTGGTATTGGTGCCTGGGGGGAGGAAAGAGGTGTTTACTGTTTCCCGGCTGCTATGCCTGTCTCCACTGCCAGAATCAGTGGACTGAGCACACAGTTATCAGCTCTGTGCTTTGCGTTTGTAGTTGCTGTAGATGGGGCTTCCCTCTAGCTGGTGTAACGCCAGGGTAGGGTTTGCCAGTTTGCCAGCCAGGTGGTGCTGGTCAGGAGAAAGGCTCAGTAGGCTGCGTATCACGGAGGGGGTCCTTGGAGTTCTGTAGCCAGCTGGGAGCTGGGGCTCCTGAAGATCGTGAAAGTTCCCAACCTGCTGGGCAGAGTGCACCCAGAGAATTTTGTCTACCTGTCTTTTCTCCTGAGCAGTAAGCTCTGGCAGTCCTTGCCCCTTTAGCAGCCCTGTTGCTGTTAGGAAATCTCTCAGACTGCCCACCTTTCTTTTGTCCCAGAGCAGCCGGATATGAATCCCTGCTTTCCACAAGTGGGTCAAATCTCAGTTTCTCCAGGTATTCTGCCTGTCTTAGTTTTCCAACCCCCTAATCACGAGAGTACCATGAACAAACCATGAAATGTAGGTTTGAGCTCCCAGATCAGATCTCTGGAATTGGTGTTCAGCAGTCCCAGGCCTCCATTCCCTCCCCGTTCCGTTTCTCTTCCTCCTGCTGGTGAGCTGGGGTTGGGGAAGGGCTTGGGTCCCGCCAGGCCACGGCTTTGGTACGTTACCCTGTTCTGTGAGATTATTCTTTTCTCCAGGTGTGTACAGTTTGGCACAGTCCTCTTTCCTGTTGCTCTTTCAGGATTAGTTGTATTTATTATATTTTCGTATTATATACAGTTTTAGGAGGAAGCCTCTGTCTCACCTCTCACGCTGCTATTTTTAATCCTCAACATCTGGATTCTTTACACCATTGAAGTTTCAATCTGTTTGGGATAGTGAGTATATCCTAGGCTGGGAAAATTTCCATAGTACCTGCTGTTAGAAGGGACAAAGGGTTTTTTGACTACATTAGAGTTTCTTTTTTTGTTTTGGTTTCTTGTCTTTTTTCTTCATTGGCTACATTTTCCTAGCTTTGGTTAAGAAGGATGCTTGTAATTCTGTATATGGGACATAGTAGAGAGGCAGGCTTTGGAGTTGATAGACCCAGGTTCCAGCTGTGCTGCTTAGTGACTGTTGGCAAATTATTTATTCTGTGTATGTTTCCTGTAAAACTGGGATGATAATAATATTACCTACCTCTCTCAGGGCAGTTAGGAGGAGTAAGTGAGAAAATGAATCACAGTATGTGGCTCAGAGGTGGTGCTCAATAAGTGCTAGCTGCTGCAGTAATAATATCACAATATTAAGTTATTGTTATTTTGTGAGGTTGCTGAGTTTTTGATGCTGAAGGCATTTGTGATCTTCTTAGTATGTCACTGTTTTGATTATTGCCTTTTTTAGCAGCAGGTATTTACTGAACACTTACTGTGCCAGGCATTGATCTAAGTGAACAAAATATAAAAATCCCTGCCCACTTGAAACTTACATTCTGATTGGGAAAACAAGATACACAAGGCACAGTAAATGACCCATCACTCATTTTATGAAATTTGGTATTTGAGTTGGTATGCCTAAACCTCCGTAACCAACCCTATCAATCTTCACCTTTAGATCTTTATTGATTGTTCCTGCTGCTGTGCTTGAGAATGTTTGGTGGCAGGAGCACCCTAAAAGCACAGAACTAGTGTCACTGTCTCCAATTACAGCTCAGTCTTAGTTTTAAGGCAGCCTTCTACTCATCATTTCCTTGGTTTACTACTTAAATTTGCTTCGACAGAACTTTCAGTCCCCAGACTTCTGTTTCACATTGTTTATAGAAGTGTTGCTCTTACCCATCTTATCATCTTTTGCTTATCCATGTCATTTCTTATGAGAGGGGATACTAGAAACCTCTTCTAAGAAGTATTCCTTAAATAATCTAGCTGTATACTTTACCTTCACCCCTCATGCATTTCCTACCTTCTGTGTATTCTGCGATAATTTAACTTGCTTATTATATTCTCTATCTTAAAAAAATTTTTTTTCTTGCCTTTTCAATTAAATTGTAAGCCTTCTTAGGTCAGGGACCACTTTTCTATTGTGAGCCTTAGCTTCCTCAGTAGAAAAAAAGATAATACCTACTTCACAGGGATGCTGTGAGATTTCAGAGAGATAATGTATGAAAAAGGTCCTGAGCTAAGTCCTTAATAAATGGTAGTTTCTTTTCTTTGAACTGCTCTTGTTCCTAAAGTTGCTACTGGGTCTATAGTTGGTGCTTAAAATGTACTTGTTAATTTATCCTGAATCGAAGTTGTGAGTTTTTAAATTTAACTTCTGGTTGTTTGGATAATTTTAGTTTTTACTTCCAGATCAGACTCAAAATATTACTTTTCAAGTATCAGATGATAAAGGCTGAGGCATTAAAGAGAGACAGAATAAGAGTGATTAGGAGCAGGAACTGAAGCCTGTCATGTGGGTCCAGGTACGCTTTTTGTTTGCATTCTTTTGTGTGTGCACTTTTTGGTTGTCTTTTGGCAAGTTGTTTACCTCCCTTGGCTTCAGTCTCTTTATTTTTAAGATGGAGAAAATACTAACTACCTCATGGATGCTGTGTTGTTAGATTAAGTGAGATAATGCATGAGAAGCACAGAACATGCCTGGGACATAACAGAGGGCTCAAGGAACATTTGGCAATATCTGGATATGTTTTCAATGGTCACAACTTGTGGGAAGTATGTGTGATGGGTGCTACTAGTATTGAGGTGATAGAGGCCAGGTGTAAATGATGTACAGGGCAGCCCTCACCACAATGATCCAAAATGTCAGTAGTGTCAAAACTGGGAAACCCTGCTCTGTACCTATGTATTCTGTTTCTCCTTTGGATATTTTCTTTGTGTAAGCTACTTTGCCAGTTAGATTCTGTATAAATACTAATTATTGATAAAGATAAGTCACAGACTTGGCTATGCCTCATTTAACATTCATTTGAAAAAGACAGACATAAGGAAAATTAATAGATTTCACTTTTTTTTTAAAGCTTGTAGGGAGTACCAAAAGCAAACTAGGAAAGGTTAGCAGTTAGAGTTGACTAATTTGATTTTTTTAAAATGGTAAACTATTCACGTAAATAGTATATCCAGAAGAGGAGGCTTATAGGATGTGAGTACCATAGTGCATAAATATTCATGAAGTCAAATATATACTGATGGAAAAAGCAAGTATTGGGGTTAATGGAATGGTCTTTTAGGATAAACTTTGGGTCATGTATCTTAGTTCCCTCTCCTTCATGTTTAGTTACTCACCAAGTGGAGAGCTCTTCAACTTAGGACCTCTTCCTTCTATGTATCTCTTTTTCTCACTGTTTAAAATTGAATGCTTACTATTTCCTATTCATTTCAGAAGTTTCTGAATTGGTTTCTTTGCTATGGTCCTTTATGTTCCTGCCTGAATTGATACTTTCCGTAAGGGAGAGCCTTTCTAGACCAGATTAAATCAAACCTCCCTGTGCTGTCTCTTCATTTCTGAGAGAGAATTAAGTGCTAATGCCCTAAGGCTGGAATTGGAATGAACTAATTTTTCTCCTTTGTATAGTATTAGCTGTTACCATCTTTGGGAGAATTGGGAATAGTCAATCACATCATTTTCTTTATTATGTAGTTCAGATGACTTCTTTTACTTGTATCTAAACATCTAAACACTGTATCCATAAGCATGTATAATATACTTACATTCTCTGTGTGTATGTGTACATGAATATACTTCCATGTGTATTTGCCTCTGCACTTTCCCTCTGTATGGAGTATTCTTTTTCTTTCATCTGTGAAACATTTATCTCTTAAGACCATCCTTAATATCATTCCCTCTAGGAAGCCTGTTCTGATTAATGTTAGTAGAGTTGCTTTTCCTTCTGATTACTCACAGTAGCTATGTGGCTTTTATAGCACTTAACATAGTTATTTGTATTTTTCTCTTCTACTAGTCTGTCAGTTCTTTGAGGGCAAGGGTTATGTCTTATGCTTTTCAGTTAGTATCTCTTCCCTCCAAGTGCCTAACATTTCCTGTAACATATTAGGCATATAGTTTATTAACAAATGAATGGAAGAGAAAAAACTGGAAAGATATTTTAGAGAACTGTTCAAGAAGAGGACATTATTTTGTCGCTTTTACTTCCCAGTGCCTAGTGTAGTGCCTCTGCATAGATGTTCCACAAACATTTATTGAGTGATTTAGAAGCCAATTCCATACTTGATTGAGATTTCATGTGAACATTTTTTTTTCTTTGCATTTCTAGAAATCATGTCGGAGAACTGAGACAGCCTAGATATTTGGAACATCTGATACATTAAGGTGACCTTCAGTTTCAGTTTCTTGACTCAGTGATGAGACTTTTGACCCAGCAAATACTTTTTGAAAGATGCTTTTGGTTGATTTCTTTTTCACCTGTGGGCCAGTTCTAGTTTTGAGCTTCTTGGGAAGGAGAATATATAGTATCAGTCTTACATCATGGATGAGCTTTCATTAAGTAAATTGTTAAATCAGGCCTCTGGTTCCCTGTACATTGGGGCCCCACAGAGTGAATATGTATTTACTCTCAAGTATGGGTAACAGTTGAGGCTATTGAAGCGTGGGAGAGAAAGGAATATTGGAGGTGAGGAGGTTGCCTACTAGGTCTCTTTTTCTTTTGATGATGATTGATTTTTACCTCAAAGTTGTCCCCAGTTATTTATTTATTTATTTATTTTTTAAATTTTTTTTAAATTTTTTTAAATAATTTATTTTATTTTAGTATCATTAACCTACAATTACATGAGCAATACCGTGATGATTGAACTCCCCCCTTCACCAGGTCCCCCCCACCAACCCCACCACAGTCACTGT
>JAQQAC010013566.1:12897629-12936052 GCA_029783875.1 Phataginus tricuspis
GTTAAATATATCATGCCATTCTCTTCTGGCCTGTAAGGTTTCTGTTGAGAAGTCTGATGACAGTCTGATAGGTTTTCCTTTGTAGGTGATCTTTTTCCTCTCTCTAGCTGCCTTTAATACTCTGTCCTTGTCTTTGATCTTTGCCATCTTGATTATTATGTGTCTTGGTGTTGTCTTCTTTGGGTCCCTTGTGTTGGGAGATCTGTGGGCTTCCGTGGACTGTGAGACTATTTCCTTCCCCAGCGTGGGGAAGTTTTCGGCAATTATTTCTTCAAAGACACTTTCTATCCCTTTTTCTCTCTCTTCTTCCTCTGGTACTCCTATAATGCGAATATTGCTCCGCTTCGATTGGTCACAGAGTTCTCTTAATATTCTTTCATTCTTAGAGATCCTTTTATCTCTCTCTGCCTCAGCTTCTTTGTATTCCTGGTCCCTGTCTTGTAATTCCTTGATCGTGTCTTGAACCTGATTCAATCTGCTGTTGAGCCCTTCGATGGCTTGTTTCATTTCTGCATTGTCTTTCCTCACTTCCCTCACTTCCTCCCTCAGCTCTTGCACATTTTTCTGTAGATCTGTCAGCATGGCTATGACTTTTATTCTGAATTCTTTTTCTGGAAGACTGTGAATGTCCATTTCTCCAGATTCTTTCTCTGGGGTGGTGTTTGTCTGAAGCTTTGTCTGTATCATATTCTTCTGTCTTCTCATGACTATAGAATTGGTTGTTGGTAGCAAGGAGAGATAAGAAAGGAGAGACAAGAAAAAAAAGAGATTTCTACTAATAATATAAAAGTAAAAGGAGAGAGAGAGAGAAGGGAAAAGAAAAGAAAGAAAAAGAAAAGGCAGCAACACCTAAAAGAAAACAGCAAGAACAACAACAAAACAAAACAAAACAAAACAAAACAAAACAAAAAACACCAAAAAGCCCACCGGGGGTGGTTTCTGTGCGAATGCTGTAGGTGGCGCTATTGCTCCGCTATTCCAGATCCGCGGCCACGTCGCTCCACACGGCCCTTTAAATCTGTGGCCGGGTGAGAATGGATGGGAGGCTGTTGAAAGAGAGGGAAAGAAAAAAAGGAAAAGAAAGGGGAGAAAAAACAATAAAAAAAATAATAAAAAAAAAAAGCCACCAGGCGTGGGTTCTGCGCGAGTGCTGTAGGTGGCGCTGTTGCTCCACTATTCCAGCGCCACTATAGTTCTGGCTGGGTTGGAAACAATGGGAAGCTGTTGATCTCCGTGTGGGTCTCAATGGCGGGCACTCTTTCCCAGTCGCCAGCTACGGGGTCCAAAGCTCCCCAGGACTCCCAGCGTGCTGGGCTCAGTTCGCGGGGCTATCCGGCCCCTCTACTGAGCTCCTGTCTCTTTAAGACTGCTGAGGTAGAGCGCGCGCTTTTCTTCCCCTTTTTCTCCTTTCTTTTTCCTTCCCGGAGCCTGCCGCGGGCAACTTGCACGTTCCCGGCTGGGACCCTGTGCCCTCTGCCTCTCCAATCTCCGCTACACCGCAGGCCATGTGTCGGCGCTCCGGGCTCAGACTTCAACTCCCTCCCGGCTCTGAATCCTCTCCTCCCGCCGGAGCGCTGGGGGAGAGGGACGCTCGGTCCGCTCGCGGCTCCGTACCTTACCCGCCTTGCCGGAACTCCCGCCGGAGTGCTGGGGTGGAGTGGCGCTCCGGGCGCAGACTTCCACTCCCGGCTCTGAATCCTCTCCTCCCGCCGGAGCGCTGGGGGAGAGGAGCGCTCGGTCTGCTCGCGGCTCCTTACCTTACCCGCCTTGCCGAGACTCCCGCCGGAGTGCTGGGGTGCAGGGGCGCTCTCGTCTCACTGGATCGTGTTTCCGTCCCGCCTCGCCGGAGTGTCTGGCCGCCGGAGCTCTGGGGGGGGGGGAGCGCTCGGTCCCACCGGATCGCCGCCCGTCCGCCTCACCGGCTGCCAAGTTCTCACAGGTGTAGCTGTACGCTGTGCACTTTCCTGTGTATTCTGGTCTCTCTTTTAGGGATAGTTGTATTTGCTGTATTTTCGTGAATAAATATAATGTTGGGAGGAATTTTTCTGCTAGTCCGTTCATGACGCCATATTCCCGGAAGTCCTCCCCAGTTATTTATTAAAGAAATAGCTAGAAGGGAGAGGGGTGTAAATCCAGCAGATAAGAATCCATAAATTGATAAATTAATATTTGATAATCATTATTTTGATCATCATTACCACTTACTCAATGTTTACTGTGTGTCAGGCACTATGTTAAGGATTTTTACATGCATTATTTATTTCTCATAGCAGTCCCTATGAAATAGGTACTGATAACCCTGTTTTATGCAGAAGAAACATATTCAGAGAATTTTCCAAGAACATATAGCTAGGAATTTGAACTCTGAGAATTGGGACTCAAGTCCAAATCCATCTGACTTTGTGGCCTGTGCTTTTCATCACCATCTGTGCTGCCTCTTAGTTTCAGTGGAGGAGTTTTATATTGAAAATGGAAAGTAATCAGTTATATTGAGTGAGGGGGGGGGAAAGTGATAGGATTTCTTCCTGTACAGATGTTAGAAAGAATATTAATAGATTCATGGAGAAGCAAATACAATTTATGTCCTTATAAAATTAACTGTGAAATTTAAGCCTGTAATGTAAGTTGCTTTACACTAAGCTTCATTTTTTTATTAAGTTTAGCCTTGCTTTTGCTATCACTATCAGGACGGGTGTCCCAGATACATCTTTAGCATAGGAGAAATCTGTCTAGGCAAAGTCTTTCTAAAAAGTCATGGAACAAAGTGATTTTTATAAATAATACTTTTCTATGTCTAAAATGTTTTGTAGTTAGAGTTAAATCTTTTGAAAGAGACTCTTGTTTAGGCAGTGAGTCTCAGAAATATATTTCTTAGGATTTGAAAACCTATGATTTGGCATGCTTGGAAGATAGAGCACTTGTCTCTAAGGTATAAATTATTTAAATCAGTGGGTATCTTTGGACTGCTTCCCTTATGTGGTTTCTTAAACTATTTTTGTTTGCTGAGATGGTGTTGCCATTTAAAAAAAATTCCGTTTTCCTTCTTTTCCATGTTTTGTACAGGACTATTCCTTATCAAATTAGTTCATTTATAGGTGCTTTACATTTAATAAATATAGTGAGATCATAGTTTTGACATTTCTGCACTCTTATTTTTATTTGTTCATTAGGAGATTGAAATAATAATTTTGTTACCTTAAAAAGAGCTAATCCTGGATATTGGCAATTAAATGATTTTCCCTGAAGATTTTCTCGTTCTTCTTGGTTGTGTTTTAACTACTTGTAGCGATAGTTATTGAACTTTGCTATTTCCAGAAATTTAATTCTGTTTTTGTAAAATTCTGTTTAAAGTTACATGCAGACACTAAAAGCAGTGTGCTGAATGATGTTCTGTTAAAGATTAAAATGTCTAAATAAAATTGAGTTCTGGTAAATAAGAATTTAGGAGTTGGAGGTTGCCATACAGGGAATCAGATAACCATGTCACAGTTTTAGGATTTGAAGTCTTAGGCTCGTTATCTCCCAGGTTGCCTTTCTAGAAGTGAATGTTAATATGGCACTGTTATGAAAATAATATGTTAATATTTGAGTACTTAATACGTGCCAGACACTCTTTGGTGTCCATTGTATGTATTAACTTATTCAGCCCTCACCATAGCCCTCTGAGGTTGTTAATGTCCCTATTTTATAGTTGAAAATTGCTGCAGTGAAGTTAAACATGCGCAAAATCTCACCTTTACTAGTAGTGGAACTGGAATTTTATCCAGGCGGTCTGGTTCTAGAGCCTGGGACTTGGGACCTTAATCACTATTCTATACTGTATCATCTGTAAATTTATTTCTTATGTATTATTTATAGAACAGTGGCTGGCACACAATAAGATCTATACAAGTGCAGGCTATTTTCAGTGGCATTTAATTATATACTCTAAGTTTGGCCCAGCATGTGTTATTACCATTTATGTGTATATGTATGTATTTTTCTATTAATTAGACTCCAGTCTTTATTCAGATTTTTCTCTCTCTCTCTATTTTTTTAATAGCTAAGTTCCTTGAGGTTTTTAGAAATTAGGTGATTGCCCAATATTACGTGGCCATGCTGGATCTCAAAAGTAGATTTTCTCACGACACATTCAGCTTTACTTGCATTCCTTTAGGAATGGATAAGGACTGAGGTTTTTGTTTTTGTTTTTGTTTTTGGTATGTCATTGATTTAGGAGGCAGAAAAAAAAATACTAAGTTGATAATATTGTTTGTGTGCCCAATTGATAGAGGAAATAAATTCTTAGACATTATAAAATTTTTTTGAGAGTAGTATTACCTTATTTTTGCTTACTTATTAAATTGAATCAGATCACTTACAATAATGTGCTATTAGAAATTGTTTTGATGATAGAGCGAAGATTAGCAGCCTTTAAAAGAAAGACTATAAACCATATTTCCTTAAATCTAAGAAATCATCTGTATTGATTTTTTATTGATGCATTGCGAATCACTACAATTTCAGCAGGTTACCTCACAGTTTCTGTTGTTCTGTCATGGTTTATCTAAGTCCTCTTCTGAGGGTCTTACCAGGCTGAAATCAAGGTGTCAGCCAGGGTGTGATCTCATCTGAAGCTTGGGGTCCTTTTCCAGGGTCACCTGTGGTTGGTAGAATTCAGTTCTTTGTATTTGTAGGAATGCCATCCCTGTTTTCTTGCTGACTCTGTCAGACACCAATCTTCTAGAGGCTCTTAGAGGCCACTGTTAGGATCTTGCCATGTGGGCCTCTCTTTGGGCAGTTCATATCATCGTGGTTTGCTATTTAAAGGACAGTAGAAGGATCTCTTTCCCTAGGAATCTCTGCCATCTTTTAAGAACTGATCTCTTTAGGTCAGACCAACCACAATAATATCCCTAATTTAAAGTCAACTGATTAAGGATTTTAATTACATCTGTAAAATTCCTTTATAGCAGCACCCTGATTAATATTTGGTTGAATAACTTTGAGAAGATATATATACCAGGGTGTTGAAATCTTGGGGGCCATCTAAAATTCTGCATACCACATGATCATTGATAAGATAAATTGTTATTTGTGTATTAGTAAGGAAGAAAAATGCTGTGTTAAAGTATGATACAATGCATTACTAGTACTCAGATATTGCCTTATTTAGAAAAAATGGAATGGTGGTGATTCTTCCAGCCACAGATAATTGGTTCATTAATATTATCAAATTTATTCTCCACTGTTGGGTTTCTCTGCTTTTTTGCATGCCTAATTTTTTTGTTTCAATGCTAAATCATAGTGTAGTCTTTTAGAGGACATTTAAAACTGGGAAATAAACTTGACTTGTGTGTACCAAAAGTACACAGAATTCAGTAAAAGTTAGGGTGATATAAAAGTGCCATGACCAAATTTGCACATGCACAGAGAATGTCAGCTTTGTGACTACCATAAGCAAATGGCGGTTGCTTTTTTTTTGTTTTCCTATTTATGTTCACTCAGCTTTATTGAGGTGTAATATATACACCATCAGCTGCATTCATTTAAAGTATATGATTTGATGATTTTTGGCAAGTGTGTGTATATATATGAACAGTACCACTGCCACAATGAAGACATTTCCATCACCCTTTAAAGATTCCTTGTGACTCTTGGTAGTTAGTCCTTTAGCCCCAGGTAATAATTGATCTGGTTTTTTTGTTAGTTTAGATTAGTTAGCATTTTCTGGTATTTTAAGCAATGAGAAAAGGATATGGAGAGGATATTGAGACAGAATATTCTTGATTTTTGTGTTTTCTTCAGAAGATCCTCTTATTCTTGGAGAAATATTTGTTTTTTTAATTAGGTCTTACATTTATTTCCTCAGTGTAGGGGTAAAATGAGTCTCCTTGAAGCCTTCTAAACACAATTCTGAGATGTTTTTGACCTCTACTTTGCCTAGGTATTTTTTTCCCCCAGTGTATTCAGTGTTGGCTCCCCTAAATCATAGATGTGTGTGCATAGCTTCCTCATCCAATTTTTGACTTACTGTCTTTTTAGGGCCACAAACAGAAGTAATTTTCAACTAGAAATACCTAGCTCCGTCACACTGTTAAAAAAAAAAAATCACATTGTTATTATCTGAGGCTTTCTACCTGTTACTTAAGATAGTCATAACCCAACCCTCAAGAGAATCTCAAAATGTACTCATTTCAGTTTTTCTTGTTAAGATTCATAGTACAGTTTGATTTTTAGGAAACGTAAAAGATTTCCCTCCTAGTCATTTCTTACAGTTATTGCTCGTTTCATGTTGCCTGGTGTATACAGTGTTTTCCAGGGCAGGAGACACTCTGGGAAAAGTCTTACTTCCTGAAACATAAGAAAAAGGGAACTGAGGGAGGACTTGAGTGAAGCTCTCAAAAAGCTCGTTTAGCTGCCATCTAACACAGCATAGGAATTTAAGGCAAGCCAGATATCTGAATTTATATTATCTAGTAGCTGCATTAAAAAATCTAAAAAGAAACAGGTGATGTTAATTTTAGCAATATATCCAAAATATCATTTCATCATGTAATCAATATGAAAACTGTGTAAATTATTAATAATTTAGATTCTTATTTTAGTACTAACTCTTTGAGATCTGGTGCATATTTATACTTAGAGCATCTCTCAGTGAGGGCTTAGCTATAGTTCAAGTGCTCCCTAGCTAGTGGCTACCATATTGGACAGTGCAGATGTAGGTTTGAACCTTTTTTTTCTTTTCTATTAGAGACAATAGCATGTGAACTCTGCAAGAAATTGGCTTTAACAGTGTTGGACTTTTTGACATTGAGTGTTTCATAATGATTTCAATGGTTGAGATAGGAAGTTTTTTGTTTATAAAGGTAAATACATTTTTTATACATTTCCCTCATTATACAAGTAATGTCATTGAAAATTTGGAAAGAGTGGATGAGAGAGTACATAATTGCCCTTCCTCAATCCAAAGATAACAAATTTTAAACTTCTGTTGAATTTTCTCTGTGAATTTTCTCATTTTAAATGAAAAAGAAAATAGATTCCTTTTTTGCCTTAATTCTTCCTCTCCATATTCAGACATTTATTAGGTATTATTGACAGTGCTTTTTCTGTTTGCTTAAATTTTATTCATTCTATTTCCCTATTCTGTTATTCAAGCTATATCTTACTACAGGGTCTCTGTGAGTAGTGCTCCCTGATTGGGGTTAACAATAGAAGCCCTGAGGGCTTTTATGTGCTCAGTACTAAACCAGTATAGTTGCTTTCTATTTTTCCTGCCTGTAGTCTTTTACATACACCCCCAGCTTTTTTTGTATTGAGATATAATTCACATACCAGAAAATTAATCCTTCTGAAGTGTACAATTTAGTGGGTTTTAGTGTATTCATTAAATTTTGCAACTATCACTGTCTAATTCTGTAGCATTTTCATCACCCCTTGAAGAAACCCCCTGCCCATTAGCAGCCCTGGCAATCATGAATCTCCTTTCTATCCCTATGGATTTGCCTGTTTTGGACCTCTTATATAAAAAGAATATACAATAAATGCCTTTTTGTGTTTGGCTAATTTCACTTAGCATAATGTATTCAAGGTTTTCTGTGTTGTACCATGTATCAGTACTTCATTCTCTTTTATGACTGAATAATATTACGTTGTATGGAGATACCACATTTTCTTTATCCATTCATCAGTTGAGGGATATTTCCAGTTTTTGGCTATTATGAATAATTCCCTAGCTTTTGATATCACATTCATTCTCTAAGAACATTAGGTTCTAAACTTCAGTTACTATACAACATACTAGACAATACCTTTTCCATTTGCATTCAGTCTTATGAAATGTGGCCTCAAGCTACTTTCCTTTTTACTCTTCTTTTCCATTGTGGTGTTCTTCCCTTTTTCTGAAATATGTGCTACATATGAATGATAGACTATGTAGGCAATATAGATAAATTTGTCAATTAACTTCATTTAAAAATGGTCTACATTTTTAAGAATGAAGATCTTACATTGGCAAACCAAGGGATGAAAAAAATATTTCACCTCATTTGAATCAGCTCTGATACATGGAACTCATTCAGATCACTCATTTTCTGGTTAGCACTACTGGTAGTTTATTTTTTTTGTGACCTCAGTTTTTATTTTTCCTTATCCAGATAGAGTCAGTTGTTTTCTCCTTTTGATATGTCTAAAATAAAAAAATTAAAATATTTTACCTGTATTTAAAAAATATTCTACAGTGTCTTTATGCATGTGTGTGCATGCATACACACACACACACATACAGTGGTATTCTCCCCCCTTTTACAGAAAAGAGTGTAGTATGCAGTCTTTCTTTTTTTTGTTTCATGATATATCTTAGATATCTTTTCATAATAGCACATTGAGAACTTTCTCATTTTTTTTTCTGCAGGATAATTTCTTCAAAGTGAAATTACTGAATCAAAAGATGTACCCACTTGAAATTTGATTACCTATTCCCTTAAGCATAGAAAGAGAGATTAAGGAAATGTAAATGGGAAAAAGGAAACTATGAATTTTTTGGACTTTGTTTACAGATGAAAAAATGGAGGATCAGAAATTTTAAGTAATCGGCCATGTTGTGCAATCAGTGCAGGGGTGGTCAGGATGCTAATCCAGGTGTTTCTGATTTTACATAAGTCCTGTCCTTTCTGTTATATTAATATTTCATTTGATTAACTAAAGGGGAGAGAAGTTGTGCCAGCTTCTTTTTTGAGGGAAATCATAGAATTCCAGACTTTATTTTCTTGAGTCAGTACTTAAGAAGCTTGAAAGTGCTTGCTTTCAATTTTCAAAAGAACCATTTCTGATATTAAAAAGTATCATGAAATGACAGTAAATAAAACACTCTAGGATGAATTTGAATGAAGTACTTAGATCCCAGTGTTATAGGTACTTATCAAAGGCAACATTTCAAACTGGTAGGGGAAAGATGAAGGATTTGGTAATTTATGTTACAACAATTTTCTAGCCATTTGGGGAAAAAATGAATTGTTCATTGCTTTATACTCTTTACATAAAAAATAATTTAAAAATTAAGAGATAATATAGAAGGACTTTGTAAGGTTAGCCTTTTATTAAATAGACTGAATTCAGTGAGTACACTAATGACAGTTTCATTGTTTCCCTACTTACTGTCTTCTAAATTTTCCTTAATTGCCCTTTAACATCATCTTGGGTCAATTTCATAGCTTTCCCAATATTTTTTTAGTTTCAGAAAGTCTAGTTTTGCTCTTGTCCCTTATTAGGCTTGGCCTGTGGTTGGAGGGTCTACAGTACCCTTTAACATTGCTTACCCCCATTGTTGGGGGGAAATCTCTTTCAAGAGTAATTTGACAATATATGAAAACGAAGTGCACATACCCTTTGAATTAGCAATTATACTTCGAGAAACTTAGTACTTCATGTGTACTCATACAGCCTTACCTGAAAGGTAAGATGGGATTTTAGGGATGAAAGTTCTTTGTTACCTTTAATAGAAATTCACCAAAGCTATGCTCCTTAGCTTAGTGCGTATTAAACAAGAGAGCTGTTAAACGTATTCCAGGTCTTCCAGCAAAATGGTGAAATTGTTATAATCTAACTACTGTATTATTAAGTTCCGAGTTTTTTTGTAAATATAGAAAAATGATGCAATGAACATCTTCGTGTATATGCTATCCATTCATGAGTGTTGAGAATGTTTCTTAGTGGCTGTATTTAGGAAAGTCTCCTGCTTTACTCCCCATCCTGTGCTTCAAGGTGCACTGGAGACCTCAGTTTAAATCACAACTAATTGCTTAAGTGGGTGTGTGACTTGAAACAAACCCTTTAACTTTCTTTAACAAGATATTCAGTGGATCTGGGCCTTCCAGGCTGACGTTTTACATTAGTAACAAATGGACTATTCATTGTTGACCACTGTGACATTCTTTACCATCTTGTAGGGAGTATGTGTCAGTAAGGATGGTATTGGTATTTTGGATAAGATAACCCATTGGTGATGTAGTCCTGTGCATTCCTGGTCCCCTCTTCTGTTGTGATGTCATTGTGTCACAACTGTATATACTGATTCAAAAAGCAACTTCAGTTATTGCTCCCAGTTGAAACTACTATTGTTGAAGCTACAAAACACATTTGACAGGAAATTTGTAAGATTATTTATCATTTTAGCAAGAAACAATGGTAGTTTAAGTTACTTAATTTCAATGTTTATTCTAGAACATGTCATTTTGTGGATTATCACCATGAAAGTCTGGGACAACAGCAATAGTTTCTTCACAGATACATTAATAACTTGGTATGATGTAAAAACAAGACTGTATTCTGACTTACTAACTTTATTTTACTTAATTGGTGGTTTTAGTTTTTTTTCAAACTCAGAAAAAAATATCAGAAATATTACCAAGAATTCCCATATACCTTTCATCCAGGTCCCCAAACATTAACATCTTACACAATGACTGGGCAATTATCAAAATCAGGAAATTAACATTCATATAATACTGTTACCTCATCTCCAGATTTTATTCAGATATCACCACTTGTTTCACTAATGTCCTTTCTCAGGTCCAGGATCCAATGCAGGAGCATGTTTCATTTTAGTTATTGTGTCCCCTTAGTTTTCTTTAATCTGACACAATTCCACAATCTTTCTTTGTCTTTCATGACTGTTATACTTTGAAGAGTACTGGCCAGTAATTTTGTAGATGTCCTACAATTTGGATTTGTGTGGTTTCCCCATAATTCAATTTATGTTAAAAATTTTTGGTTAATAATACTGTTGAAGTGATATTGTGAATCTTATTAGGAAGCTCATGACACTAACTTGTACAATTACCAGTGATACTAACTTTGTTTAAGTGGCAAAGGTTTTAACAGTTGGATTTATCTACTGTAGTGCTTTTCCTTTGTAATTAATAAGTATCCTATAGGAAGATGCTTATGACCAGATAATTACCTTATTTCTCATTGTAGTCTCATTCTCTAATTTAACTTTCATTGGTGATTCTTACTTGAAATGATTATAACTGTGGTATTTGTCAAATGGTGGTTTTCTATTTCCATTATTTCTTCTATATTATTTGGTTGGAATTCTCCTGCAAAGGAAAAGCCTTCTTATGTATGTATTCAGTTTTTTATTTATTTCAGAATATGTCATGCATTTTTATTCTTCTATCAAATGGACTCATAGATTCCCATTTATGGATTTAGTCAATTACCATCATTATTTTCTTGGTGCTCTAATTATCTCAGGTTTAGCCCTTGGTAACTTAAGAAGGCTACTGGTCCATCACTTTTTGAGTACTGACTGACTTCCTAGCAGCACAAGATCCTCAAGGCTCAGCTAGTACTTTCTCCCCAGCCTCGAATCAGCCATTTCACCTGGGAATACTGGTTTCTTTATTGAAGATAGAATTCTTCCATGCTTTTTTCCTAATACTTGTACCATCTTTTAAAAATCTTTCTGTTTTGAAACCACTTTGGATGATCTGGACACATAACCCTGTTGTACAGAAATTATATTCAGTAATTCTCTTTGTAGCAGACTCTGCTTAGTTCCCAGCAGAGTCATTTTGCACTAATTAAAACTGGAGGTTTTCTTCAGAGATTACATTGAGCCAAATATGTTATTTCATGGGAACATGATTGAAAATTTTCTTTGGTTTTGTTGGTTATTTGATAATAACAATTTAAAAAACTTTTCCAAGAACTTCCTTCCAATGCTTATGGTATAGAAATGTTTATATTCCTCATTTATTTATTTAATGTAATGGTCTCACAATTTTTTCTTAAGAAAAATCTTGACTTTGCCTTATTTACTCTCTTGGTTCATTTCTATGTGGGAGATGGCTTGGTTATCTATCTAGAGAACATTTTTGATTAGGCTTTACAGTGTCAACAAAAGATTTCAGTCTTTTCTGATCATTTAATTTCTTTTTTTATTTATTATAATTTATTTTGGTATCATTAATCTATAGTTACCTGTACAATACCATGGTGATTAAATTACCCCCTTCATCAGGTCCCCCCCACCAACCCCATTACAGTCACTGTCCATCAGCCTAGTGAGATGCTATAGAATCACTGCATGTCTTCTCTGAGTTGTACAGCCCTCCTCATGCCCCCCCAACATTACTTCTGCTAATTGTAATGCCCCTTTTACCCTCTTATCCCTCCCTTCCCACCCATCTTCCCCAGTCCCTTTCCCTTTGGTAACTATTAGTCCATTCTTGGGTTCTGTGAGTCTGCTGCTGTTTTGTTCCTTCAGTTTTTTTTTGTTGTTGTTCTTTGTTCTTATACTCCACATATGAGTGAAATCATTTGATACTTGTCTTTTTCGGCTTGACTTATTTTACTGAGTATAATACCCTCTAGCTCCATCCATGTTGTTGCAAATGGTAGGATTTGTTTTCTTCTTATGGCTGAATAATATTCCATTGTGTATATGTACCACATCTTCTTTATCCATTCATCTACTGATGGACACGACACTTAAGTTGCCTCCATTTCTTGGCTATTGTAAATAGTGCTGCAATAAACATAGGGGTGCATCTGTCTTTTTGAAACTGGGCTACTGCATTCTTAGGGTAAATTCCTAGTAGTGAGATTCCTGGGTCAAATGGTATTTCTATTTTGAGTTTTTTGAGGAACCTCCATACTGCTTTCCACAATGGTTGAACTAATTTGCATTCCCACCAGCAGTGTAGGAGGGTTCCCTTTTCTCCACATTCTCTCCAACATTTGTTGTTGTTTGTGTTTTGGATGTTGGCCATCCTCACTGGTGTGAGGTGATATCTCATTGTGGTTTTAATCTGCATTTCTCTGATGATTAGTGATGTGGAGCATCTTTTCATGTGCCTGTTGGCCATCTGAGTTTCTTTGGAGAAGTGTCTATTCATGTCCTCTGCCCATTTCTATTTTTTTTTTAACAGTCATTTAAAAATATTTATTTATGAATTGTTTGTGACATTTGCTTATTTTTCTATTGGGTTTTTTATCTTTACCCCCTCAACTTTAGAGTTCTTTATGTATTGGGGATGGATATAAGCCCTTTATCTATAATGCCTGCTAATCATACTTATTTTAAAATCTCTCTGAGTCTGTGGGACTATTTTTTCTTTTACAATTAATTTTGGTATCATTAACCTACAATTACATGAGCAATATTGTGGTGATTAAACTACCCCCTTCATCAGGTCCCCCCCACCAACCCTATTACAGTCACTGTCCATCAGTGTAGTGAGATGAGAATCCCTACTTGTCTTCTCTGAGTTGTACAGTCCTCCCCGTGCCCCCCCACCCTATGTCTGCTAATCGTAATGCCCCTTTTACCCTCTTATCCCTCCCTTCCCACCCTTCTTCCCCAGTCCCTTTCCCTTTGGTAACTATTAGTCCGTTCTTGGGTTCTGTGAGTCTGCTGCTGTTTTGTTCCTTCAGTTTTTTTCTTTATTCTTATACTCCACATATGAGTGAGATCATTTGATACTTGTCTTTTTTGGCTTGGCTTATTTCACTGAGCAAATGGTAGGATTTGTTTTCTTCTTATGGCTGAATAATATTCCATTGTGTATATGTACCACTTCTTCTTTACCCATTCATCTACTGATGGACACTTAGGTTGCTTCCATTTCTTGGCTATTGTAAATAGTGCTGCAATAAACACAGGGGTGCATCTGTCTTTTTGAAACTGGGCTGCTGCATTCTTAGGGTAAATTCCTAGGAGTGGGATTCCTGGGTCAAATGGTATTTCTATTTTGAGTTTTTTGAGGAACCTCCATATTGCTTTCCACAGTGGTTGAACTAGCTTACATTCCCACCAGCAGTGTAGGAGGGTTCCCTTTTTTCCACATCCTTGCCAACATTTGTTGTTGTTTCTGTTTTGGATGTTGGCCATCCTCACTGGTGTGAGGTGATATCTCATTCTGGTTTTAATCTGCATTTCTCTGATGATTAGCGATGTGGAGCATCTTTTCATGTGCCTGTTGGCCATCTGAATTTCTTCTTTGGAGAAGTGTCTATTCATGTCCTCTGCCCATTTCTTAATTGGATTATTTGCTTTTTGTTTATTAAGGTGCGTGAGTTCTTTGTATATTTTGGATGTCAACCCCTTATCAGATACATCATTTATGAATATATTTTCCCATATTGTGGGATGTCTTTTTGTTCTACTGATGGTGTCCTTTGCTGTACAGAAGCTTTTCAACTTGATATAGTCCCATTTGTTCATTTTTGCTTTTGTTTCCCTTGCCCGGGAAGATATGTTCATGAAGAAGTCGCTCATGTTTATGTCCGAGAGATTTTTGCCTATGTTTTTTTCTAAGAGTTTTATGGTTTCATGACTTACATTCAGGTCTTTGATCCACCTTGAGTTTACCTTTGTGTATGGGGTTAGACAGTAGTCCAGTTTCATTCTCTTACATGTGGCTGTCCAGTTTTTCCAACACCAGCTGCTGAAGAGGCTGTCATCTCCCCATTGTATATCCAAGGCTCCTTTATCAAATATTAATTGACTGTAGGTGTTTGGGTTAATGGTTGGATTTTATATTCTGTTCCACTGGTCTGTGGGTCTATTTTTGTGCCAGTACGAAATTGTCTTGATTACTGTGGCTTTGTAGTAGAGCTTGAAGTCAGGGAGCGTAATTCCCCCTGTTTGATTCCTCCTTCTCAGGATTGCTTTGGCTGTTCGGGGTCTTTTGTGGTTCCATATGAATTTTAGAATTATTTGTTCGAGTTCATTGAAGAAAGCTGTTGGTAGTTTGATAGGGATTGCATTGAATCTGTAGATTGCTTTAGGTAGTATTGCCATTTTGACAATATTTATTCTTCCTAGCCAAGAGCATGGGATGAATTTCCATTTGTTAGTGTCCTCTTTAATTTCTCTTAGGAGTGTCTTGTAGTTTTCAGGGTATAGGTCTTTCACTTACTTTGTTAGGTTTATTCCTAGGTATTTTATTCTTTTTGATGCAACTGTGAATGGAATTATTTTTCTGATTTCTCTTTCTGTTAGTTCATCGTTAGTGTATAGAAAAGCAAAAGATTTCTGTGCGTTAATTTTGTATCCTGCAATTTGCTGAATTCAGATATTAGTTCTAGTAGTTTTGGAGTGGAGTCTTTAGGGTTTTTTATGTACAGTATCATGTCATCTACAAATAGTGACAATTTGACTTCCTCTTTACCAATCTGGATGCCTTGTATGTCTTTGTTTTGTCTGATTGCCATGGCTAGGACCTCCAGTACTATGTTGAATAACAGTGGAGAGAGTGGGCATCCCTGTCTTGTTCCCGATCTTAGATGAAAAGCTTTCAGCTTCTCACTGTTAAGTATGATGTTAGCTGTGGGTTTGTCATATATAGCCTTTATGATGTTGAGGTACTTGCCATCTATACCCATTTTGTTGAGAGTTTTAATCATGAATGGATGCTGAATTTTTTCAAATGCTTTTTCAGCATCTATGGAGATGATCATGTAGTTTTTGTTCTTCTTTTTATTGATGTGGTGGATGATGTTGATGGATTTTCGAATGTTGTACCATCCTTGCATCCCTGGGATGAATCCTACTTGATCATGGTGTATGATCCTCTTGATGAATTTTTGAATTCGGTTTGCTAATATTTTGTTGAGTATTTTTGCATGTACGTTCCTCAGGGATATAGGTCTGTAATTTTCTTTTTTGGTGAAGTCTTTGCCCGGTTTTCGTATTAGAGTGATACTGGCTTCATAGAAAGAGTTTGGAAGTATTCCCTCCTCTTCTATTTTTTGGAAAAGTGTAAGGAGAATGGGTGTTATTTCTTCTCTATATGTCTGGTAGAATTCAGAGGTGAATCCATCAGGTCCGGGGGTTTTGTTCTTGGGTAGTTTTTTGATTACCGATTCAATTTTGTTGCTTGTCATTGGTCTGTTTAGTTTTTCTGTTTCTTGCTTGGTCAGTCTTGGAAGGTTGTATTTTTCTAAGAAGTTGTCCATTTCTTCTAGGTTTTGCAGCTTGTTAGCATATAGATGCTTGTAATATTCTCTTATAATTCTTTGTATTTCTGTGAGGTCTGTCGTTATTTTTCCTTTCTCATTTCTGATTCTGTTTATGTGTGTCGATTCTCTTTTTCTCTTAATGTGTCTGGCTAGGGGTTTATCTATTTTGTTTATTTTTTCAAAGAACCAGCTCTTGGTTTCATTGATTTTTTTCTATTGTTTTCTTCTTCTCAATTTTATTTATTTCTTCTCTAATCTTTATTATGTCCTTCCTTCTGGTGACTTTGGGCCTCATTTGTTCTTCTTTTTCCAATTTCAGTAATTGTGTCTTTAGACTGTTCATTTGGGAATGTTCTTCCTTCTTTAAATAGGCCTGGATTGCAATATACTTTCCTCTTAGAACTGCCTTTGCTGCGTCCCACAGAAGTTGTGGCTTTGTGTTGTTGTTGTCATTAGTCTCCATATATTCTTCGATTTCTGTTTTGATTTGGTCATTAAACCATTGATTAATTAGGAGAATGTTGTTAAGTCTCCATGTATTTGTGAGCATTTTTGATTTCTTTCTAAAATTTAATTCTAGTTTTATACCTTTGTGATCTGAGAAGTTGGTTGGTCGGATTTCAATATTTTTGAATTTACTGAGGTTCTTTTTGTGGCCTAGTATGTGGTCTATTCTGGAAAATGTTCCATGTGCACTTGAGAAGAATGTGTATCCTGCTGCTTTTGGGTGCAGAGTTCTGTAGATATCTGTTAGGTCCATCTGTTGTAGTGTGTTGTTCAGTGCCTCTGTGTCTTTACTTATCCTCTGTCTGGTTGATCTATCCTTTGGAGTGAGTGGCATTTTAAAGTCTCCTAGAATAATTGCATTGCTGTCTATTTCCTCCTTCACTTCTGTTAGTATTTGTTTCACATATGTTGGTGCTTCTGTGTTGGGTGCATATATATTTATAATGGTTATATCTTCTTGTTGGACTCACCCCTTTATCATTATGTAATGTCCTTCTCTATCTCTTGCTACTTTCTTCATTTTGAAGTCTATTTTGTCTCATACAAGTACTGCAACACCTGCTTTTTTCTCTTTGTTGTTTGCATGAAATATCTTTTTCCATCCCTTCACTTTTAGTCTGTGTATATCTTTGGGTTTGAGGTGAGTCTCTTGTAAGCAGCATATAGATGGGTCTTGCTTTTTTATCCACTCTGTTACTCTGTGTCTTTTGATTGGTGCATTCAGTCCATTTACATTTAGCGTGATTATTGATAGATATGTACTTATTGCCATTGCTGGCTTTAGATTCGTGGTTACCAAAGGTTCAAGGGTTGCTTCTTTACTATCTAAGAATCTAACTTAACTTTCTTGTTAAGTTATTGTGAACACCGTCTGATGTTTCTTTATCTCTCCCTTCCTATTCTTCCTCCTCCTTTCTTTATATATTGGGTGTTTTATTCTTTGCCTTTAGTTAGTATTTGGAAGGTCTGCTTTCTTTGCTATGATTTTATTTTCTCTGGTGACATCTTTTTAGCCTTAGGGGTGCTTCCCTCTAGAGCACTTCATTTAAGATATCCTGTAGTGGTGGTTTATGAGAGGCAAACTCTTTCAACTTTCGTTTGTCTTGAAATTGTTTAATCCCTCCTTCATATTTAAATGATAATCGTGCTGGATACAATATTCCTGGTTCGAAGCCCTTCTGTTTCATTACGTTAAATATATCATACCATTCTCTTCTGGCCTGTAAGGTTTCTGTTGAGAAGTCTGATGACAGTCTGATGGGTTTTCCTTTGTAGGTGATCTTTTTTCTCCCTCTAATTGCGTTTAATACTCTGTCTTTATCTTTGATCTTTGCCATCTTAATTAATGTGTCTTGGTATTGTCTTCCTTGGGTTCCTTGTTTTGGGAGATCTGTGGGCTTCCGTGGACTGGGAGACTATTTCCTTCTGCAGCGTGGGAAAGTTTTCAGTAATTATTTCTTGAAAGACACTTTGTATCCCTTTTTCTCTCTCTTCTTCCTCTGGTACTCCTATAATGCCAATATTGTTCCGTTTGGATTGGCCACACAGTTCTCTTAATATTCCTTCATTCCTAGAGATCCTTTTATCTCTCTCTGCCTCAGCTTCTCTGTATTCTTGTTCTCTGATTTCTATTCCATTAACAGTCTCTTTCACTTCATCCAGTCTGCTGTTAAGCCTGTCGATGGATTGTCTGATTTCTGTATAGTCTTTCCTCACTTCCCTCACTTCCTCCCTCAGCTCTTGCACATTTCTCTGTAGATCCATCAGCATGGTTATGACTTTTATTCTGAATTCTTTTTCAGGAAGACTGTGCATGTCCATCCCTTCATGTTCCCTCTCTGGGTTTGCCTGGGTCTGGAGCTTTGTCTGTACCATATTCCTCTGTCTTTTCATGGCTTTAGAAGTGGTTGCTGGTAGTTGCCATGTATGTCAGCTAGGCTCTTTATGACTTTAAAAAGGAAAAAAAAAAAAGAAAAAAAAAAGACAAATGGAAGAGAAGAAAAAAAAAAACGCCCACCGTGAGTGGATTCTGTGGGGATGCTGTAGGTGGCGCTGTTGCTCCACTATTCCAGAGCCGTGTCCACGCCGCTCTGCAGGGCCCTTTATAGGGCTGGCTGGGGTGGGAATGCATGGGAGGCTGTTGAGCTCTGTGGGAAGTCTAAGTGCGGCCACCCTTTTCCCAGTCCCCAGCTAAAGGGTCCGAAGCTCCCCAGGACTCCCAGCCTGCTGGGCTGAGTGTGTCGGGGTGATCTGGTTCTCCGCTGGGCTCCTGTCTCTTTAAGACCACTGAAAAAAGCACGCGCTTTTCTTCTTTTTATTTTTCCTTCCTGGAGCCGGCTACAAGCACCCTTGCGTGTTCCCCACTCAGATCCTGTCCTCTCTGTCTCTCCAATCTCCACTACACCGCGCGATGTGTGTCAGCGCTCCCCGCGCAGATTGCTGGGGCTGGTTATTTCCTGGGCCTGTACTTCCACGCCCTCCCGGCTCTGAATCCTCTCCTCCTGCCGGTTCGCTGGGGTGTGTGAGTGCTCGGGTCATGGCTCCGTACCTTACCCGCCTTGTGGGGTGCCGAGTCCTCTCAGGTGTAGCTGCACACTGTGCACTTTCCTGTGTATTCTGGTCTCTCTTTTAGGAATAGGTGTATTTGCTGTGTTTTCGTGGATAAATATAGTGTTGGGAGGAGATTTCTGCCGCCCTGCTCACGTCACCATCTTCCCTGAAGTCCCTCATTTAATTTCTGAAACAGGTATTTGCTCCTACTGTACAATATACATTAGTTCCCTGTCACAGACTAATTTTAAATTTGCAGTCTCTAGAAGGCTGGAAAAGTGAAAAATATACAAGCCATCACTTCCTAGATATTTGAGCTTTTAACTAAATGAGGCATTAGCAGCCAATGTCCTTAGACTATGTTATTTTGGCACCATAGAATTCATTCATACTGTTCATTAATTTATCTTGATTTTATCTGTAAATTATATTTACCAGTGGTTCTCAAAGTATGAGATCTACTAGCAGTAGTGTTAGTCTCTCATTGGAACTGATTATACACAAACTTCTCAGGACCCACCAAGAAAAAGAAAGAAGTCCATTTTAATAAGCCCTACAGGTGATCCTGGTGCACCTTATTTGAGACTTTGTTGTGTACATTTCCTATAAATTGGTTCAGATTGTTGGTGGAGATAGAGAATAAAAGTGCTAATTTCTATCTGATATGTTATATTACCAGTTTTGCCTAGCTCTGAGGGCTATTGAGATATTTTGAAGAAATGCATTGTAAATTAAGCTCTGTAACAAATTTTACACACACATATATATGTCTATATATGTATTTTATAATATTTTGATTGACATAATACTTTAGTGTTAGTTGATTTTGAGTTTTAAAAGACATATTAGGCCATTTGTCAAAACAGTTTTTGGTAGCCATGTGTTTATTTAGGTGTACAATTCAGAGGCATTAATTATAGTCACACTGTTGTACAGTCATTACCACTATTTCCAAAACTTTTTCACCTCCCACAAACAGAAGCTGTACTCATTAAGAAATAATTTTCTGTTGTTTCCTCCTCAAGTCCCTGTCTCTATTTTATTGTCTGTCTATATGAATTTATCCATTTTAAATACTTAAAACAAGTGGAATCATACCTTTTGTGTCTGGCTTATTTCACTTCATATAATGTTTTCAAGGTCCACCTGAAACATTGTAGCATATGTAGAACTTCATTCCTTTTTATGGCTGAATAATAGTCATTGTATGTATATATTGTATTTTGTGTATCCATTCATTTGTGGATGGACACTTGGGGTGCTTTCACAAATGGCTATTGTGAATAAGGTTGTAGTGGTGAAATAAGTATCTGAGTCCCTTTTTTGAACTCTTTTGAGTATGTATTTAGGACTGGAATTGCAGGGTCATGTAGTAATTCTGTGTTTAGCTTTTTGAGGAGCTGCCAAACTGTTTTACATAGTGCTGCACCATTATACATTCATACCAACAATGTATGAGAGTTCCAGTTTACCCACATCCTTGCCAGTGCTTATTGTTTTCCATTAGAAAAATTATTTAAAAATAAAAAAAAAATATAGCCATCCTAGTAGGTATGAAGTGGTATCTCACTATGGTTTTGATTTGCATTTCCCTAATGACAAATGTTATTGAGCATTTATCATGTGCTTCTTAGCCATTTATATAAATATTCTTCAGAGAAATGTCTATTTAGGTCCTTTGACCATTTTTGAATTGGGTTTTTTCTTTTTGTTGTGTTGTAGGAATTTTTTATATTTTCTGAATGTTAAACCCTTATCAGATGTATGGTTTACAAATATTTTCACCCATTTGGTAGGTTGTCTTTTTATTTTCTTGATAAAGTCTTAGTGCACAAAAGTTTTTAAATTTTGAATAAAGTCCATTGTATCAGTTTTTCTTTTGTTGCTCATATTTTGGTGTCATATCTAAGAATCCATTGCTATCATTATGGCAATCCAAGATTGTGAAGATTTACCTCTGTGTTTTTGTGTAAGAGTTTTGTGATTTTAACTCTTATATTTGAGTTAACTTTTGTATATAGTGTAAGGCAGGGTTCAGCTTTGCTCTTTTGTTTGTGGATACACTTCTCCTAGCACTATTTGTTGAAGAGACTATTATTTTTCCATTGAATGGGTGTGGCATCCTTGTTGAAAATCAGTTGGCCAGAGATGTATGGTTTAATGTATGAACTCTCATCTCAGTTCCCTCCCATTGGTGTATATATTTATTCTTAAATATCATCGTGTTTTGAATATAAATTTCTCATGCTATTTTTTTGCTTAAAAAACCTCTTCGCACTTGGCTGTTTTTGCTTTTAATAAACTAAATTATGACTAAACATTTAAATACTACCCTTAGTAAATTCTAAATAAATAAATATAGTGTTATGGAATGGGTACTCTCCTGGGCTTCTGTGGAAGGCATGAGGATGCATAAAACTTGTTTCTGTTCTCTGACAACTTATAATTCCATTCACTAACTTAAAAAGAACTATATTTTTTTGCTTTGTCATCATACTTTTTATGAGTCCAACATAATGATATCCTCAGGAATAAATGTGGGATATAAGTATAGACTAATAGTAAGTATAGGAATAAGTATAGCCTATCCCTTTTGTAGCAGAATTGGCACGTTTTATTATAGTGTCACTTTTTTGCTTTTGTGTAGTTTACTTTTTAACTGTTAATAAACACTCAACTTTACTACCCTCCTTATCTTTGTATAATTTGCTGCAGCTCTGTTCTGCAGCTAGTTTCCCAGAAAATGATTCTCTCCTGTTTTAGTTTTCATAAAAGACTATTTAAGCTATTTAACACTGAAGTTTGCCTCCTTCTGTATATTTTTACTCATCCATCTGCAAGTGCTGCAAAACATAGAATATCACTGAACCTTCCTCGGGCAAGTTTATATTCTGATGCCGAGACTTGTATTCACTGTGTGATCTCCATATAGTGTGATGGGCTGTTGTAATGTGAGCTTCCAGGATGATATTTTAGTAGTTATAATGATGTCCTAAAGAATGTATTCTCCTAAGAACTTACTCTCATTTTTAGTTAATCTTGCCTCAAACAGAATTATGTGATAGAAGAATAATTAGAACCACACATGTGATTTAAAAATTTCTAGTAACTTCATTAAAAAAGTAAAAAAAGGCTAAATTAATTTTAATATATTTTATTTGACCTGAAATATGCAAATACTATTCTGACATATAATCAGTATAAAAATATTGAGGTATTTTTACATATATGTTCTTGTATTAATTGTTTGAAACCTGGTAGATATTTTACATCTGTTTGGTCACTAAATTTTCATCAGAAATACTTGATCTTTGTTTGGATTTCTTGAAATTTTTGATTGAAAAAGTGGATTCACATACCTAAGTTGTTTCAGATATATTTAATGTTTTTTGACATCTGAATTAAGTATCAAGAAATAATTTCTCTTAATTTTTGCATCCAAATTTATAAAACTGTTTCTTTTTTTTTTTTTTGGTAGAATTCATGAGACTTGAAGCAAAAGCTTGTCAGTTTCAAAACCACTCAACTCAAACCCAGCAAAGTCACTAACACTTGTGTCAATTTAGTATTACCATCGATTCCAAAGAATATTGCATAAGTTGAAAAGCAGCTCTAAATTTAATATCAACAATGTTCTTCAACTATTTCTTGTCATTTTTGCAGTCAGTTTGCATAACACTATCCATTATAATTAAAGTCATCTGCATATTGATTCATGTTAGGGAAAATTATAAGTTTATTATTGATTTGCATTTTTAAAACTTCAATTTCAACATAAATTTCTGTACCCTGTATAATTAGGTCATAAATAAACTTTTCTTTGATGCTTCAGATTAAACTTGTTTACATGTGGTGACATTGACATACCAGAAAATGTAGAGAATATTGCCATTTTTGTCTTTGATTATTGAATATTGAAAAGCAATTCTTTATTTTCTTTTTTTTATATTTTAATTTTTAAGGTATTATTGATAATCACTCTTATGAAGGTTTCACATGAAGAAACAATGTGGTTACTACATTTACCCATATTATCAAGTCCCCACCCATTGCAGTCACTGTCCATCAGTACAGTAAGATGCCACAGATTCACTATTTGCCTTCTCTGTGCTACACTGTTTTCCGCATGAACCCTCACACCATGTGTACTAAACGTAATACCCCTCGATCCCCATCTCCCTTCCTCCCCACCTGCCTTCCCACACCCCTCCCCTTTGGTAACCACCAGTCCCTTCTTGGAGTCTGTGAGTCTGCTGCTGTTTTGTTCCTTCAGTTTTGCTTTGTTGTTATACTCCACAAATGAGGGAAATCATTTGGCACTTGTCTTTCTCCACCTGGCTTATTTCATGGAGAATAATATCCTCCAGCTCCATCCATGTTGTTGCAAATGGTAGGATTTGTTTCTTTCTATGGCTGAACAGTATTCCACTGTGTATATGTACCACATCTTCTTTATCCATTCATCTACTGATGGACACTTAGGTTGCATCCATATCTTGGCTGTTGTAAATAGTGCTGCAATAAACATAGAGGTGCATATGTCTTTTTGAATCTGAGAAGTTGTATTCTTTGGGTAAATTCCAAGGAGTGGGATTCCTGGGTCAAATGGTATTTCTAGTTTTAGTTTTTTGAGGAACCTCCATATTGCTTTCCACAATGGTTGAACTAGCTTACATTCCCACAGCAGTGTAGGAGGGTTCCCCTTTCTCCACATCCTCGCCAGCATTTGTTGTTCTTAGTCTTTTGGATGGTGGCTATCCTTACTGGTGTGAGGTGATATCTCATTGTGGTTTTTAATTTGCATTTCCCTGATGATTAGTGATGTGGAGCATCTTTTCATGTGTTTGTTGGCCATCTGAATTTCTTCTTTGGAGGATTGTCTCTTCATATACTCCATCCATTTTTTAATAGGGTTATTTGCTTTTCGGATGTTGAGGTGTGTGAGTTCTTTATATATTTTGGATGTTAATCCCTTGTCAGATGTGTCATTTACAAATATATTCTCCTGTACCCTAGGATGCCTTTTTGTTCTGTTGATGGTGTCCTTTGCTGTACAGAAACTTTTTAGTTTGATGTAGTCCCATGTGTTCATTTTTGCTTTTGTTTTCCTTGCTCAAGGAGATGCATTCAGAAAGAAGTTGCTCATGTAAAAATTCAGAAGATTTTAAAGCAATTCTTTTTTAAGTCAGAGTTAACAACAATACAGTAAATCTTTGTGAAATTTCCACTACTCAGCCCTTGAGCAAAGAAAATAAGATTATTGAATGCATTGTCTTATATTTTTTTCAAGTTTCATAAACTGGCTAGGGTTCATATCATTTGTATGTATGGACATAACAATTTTAAAAACTTAATCCATGACACTTTTCATAGTCTGTTTAGAAAGCTGAGCACAAATTAAAAACAATTTTTTAAATTCTTTAAAAATTAAAGTATCATTGATATAAAATCTTATGAACAACATTGTGGTTTCAGCATTCACCCATGTTATCAAGACTTCACTGCCCCCATTGCAGTCACTATCAGCTTAGTAAGATGTTAAAGAGTCATTACTTGTCTTCTCCATGCTGCCCTGCCTTCCCTGTGACCTACCTATATTGTGATTGCTAATTATAGGAGCCCAGATATTTGCAATGTGTATCATACAGTGTAACAGACAGAACAAGAAGAGAAACATCATTTTTGTCTTAAAATTCAAGTAAGTGTGGAATTTTTGCCCTGATATAGCTGTGAATATCTGTTGTGATAGAAACTAATTTTAAATATAAAGCTGAAAATCTCTAACAGATGTAAAAGATGAAAAAAATCAATGGCACGATTTTGATTTCACCTACATACTGACATTTCTTCTTAACTTTGGAAGTTCTTTCAAACAAAATGTACTTAAAGTTGTTATTTAGTGTCTCTTGTATCAGTAGGCTCATCTAAAGCTAAAAGGAAGTAGTAATTTCTCAAATTTTCAGTCTGTTGAGTTTTGATATTGTTAGAAAGGTCTTCCATATGATGGGCAGTTGTTTGGTCACTTTCTTACAGAATTTCTAAAATTGCAACAATTTCTTTACCATCTCTCTACCTAGTAAATATGGTTTCATTTTTGATGCAAAAATCCAAGCTATTTTATAGTTGGCCAGAGTAAGAAGCCATTTTTTAGCTGGCCTGAGTAGTATTTTAAAAATCATTTAAAAACATTTCTTGGACATTTTATATCAAGTGGCTAAAATTTTGCTGCTTCTCTTTTGATTGCAGAGAGGAAACTTCTTATAAAATTCACTGTTTATTTGCTGAAACTGTCTTTTAATGTTGTCCACTTTTTTATTTGAAAGAATTTATTTTTTTTAATGTAAGAAACAGCTTTTTTATTTTGCTCCACCACCGCTTGTTGCAGTTGTCACTCATAGTGAAGTTTGTGGAATACTTTCTTCCAGTCTCACTTTACCATTCTGGTGGTAGTTCTAGCTTGTGTGTCTCCACCTGATAATGTATGGGTAGAGTGCCTTTGTTTTAATTTAAAATTTTTGTCCATTCCCACCCCACATTTTGTCCATTTGTTTTTAAAGGTAAAATAGTTATATTCAAAATATATTAAAAAATAAAATTAAGGTAAAAATTTAAATGAAAAAGTAGCTGTATTTAGTTACTAATTATGATTTATATAGGCATTATTACAACTTGTGTTATTTTCAAAAGAAATTTAAATGTATTAGACTGCTGTTATATTGGTGTGTAGAAAAAACATTCCAGCTGAATAGTTAATTGGTACTGGCTAGATCAGTTTTATTTGTATGTGTAATGCCAGAAAGACTCATTGTAGTGTGTAGTATAATATACAGTGCAGTGATTACAATGAAATGTAGTATTACTAAAACAATAATATTTTCTTTATTAGAAAGACATTTTATGGTGCTTCATCTTTTAAATTTAGATAAAATTAGTTCTAATTAAGTAAAAATTCAATTCTTCAGTAATTCTAGTCACATTTCAGCTGTGTCAAATGCAAGCTAATTGCTAATGTGTTGGAAATTAAACCTTTAATGGTTGGTTTTATACTTCTCAGTCAGGAAATTAAAACTTTGAGAGTTAGTTTATACTTGCTTAAAGTTTTTGATGACTTGAGTCTTTTTTGATAATGTTAATGTCACAAGAGCAGTACCAAGAGGATTTAATCAAGAACCCTGGAAAGAGCTGCTTAAAACCACTTGCATTTTCTTTGTAGCATGCTTTATAGTCATGAAGGATTAAAAAAAAACCCATTTCAACCATTTTTATGGATAAAGGGATATTTAGTTATCCAAAAAGCATTTGGGTGTACATATTTTATTTGAAATGATGGTTCACCCCTCTGTTAATAGAATACTTGGAAAATGGAAACATGTCTATATTCTAAAAACTATTTCATCATTTTGGTGAAGGATAAAATAAATGAGTAATTTTGTTTAAATGCTCTCTCACAAATATAAAATTAAGAGTGTTTCACAAATAGAGATTTATAGAGGTCTCATGAGATCTACCAACAGATCTTTAGATTAGGAGACTCAATTTCACTTGACAGACTGTGGAAAGATTATTAATGGAGCTCAGATATTTAATATTCTAAGTCTGGATAAATTGAAAATGTATTATTAAGTATGCCTCAACTCCTTTGTGGTGTTTAAAGCTAGGAAGGGCCATATCTCAACTACTTACAGCACCAACCTTCTTTTTTTTTTTTTCTGCTGTGTCCTTTGACCACACCAAGCAGTAAGTTCTCCATGTTTCTGATTTCCACACAATTTATTCCATTCTCAGTTATGATCTGTGTGTACAGGAAGATGTCTAAAGACCTGTTTTAAGAATCAGAAGAATAAGTCCATGAATAAAGAAGGAAGTGAAACTGATCTTGAGAAAACTTGTCCACTAGATTGTTTCCAAAATGCATTCTGTAGCGTCACTAGAAGTAGTCCTTGAAGAAAAGATTCTGTGATTAAGTATTTGAAGAAATACTACCATAATAATGGCCTTTAGAAGATTCAAAATGCATAATAATGTGTTAAAGACTCTGAGACATCTTATAAGAAAGAAATTTGCTAACGCTTGTTTATCCTGCATTTCTTAAACTTCTTGGACAATGAAATTCCTTTTTTTCAAACCTGTCTATCCCATGAGAAATGCTGCCCTCTAGAGGCATAAATTGCTCTTGCATTTGAGTACCATAATGCTGCCTCTTAGTGTGTAGAAGTTGTAATGAAATACCTAGTGCATAACAAAATAACCAAATAGAAAAATCTCATATTGTCTAATTTTAATAAAACTTGGGGAGATGGGATATCAATGTGTAAATGGCCCTCTTTTTATGGGACATGTGCCATATTTATGGCTGCTCATAATCTTCAGAGTAAATTTTGTTTATATAGAGAATTGGATACACAGTACTTCAAGCCTCCAAACTCCATGAAGTCTCTTCTGTTGGTAGAAGTCCTCTTTTCCTGTCTTCTTTGATGACCTATAATAATCTTGTTTATGATAGTTACCACTCAGGAGGAACCCGGTTTCCTCATATCCCTTCCCACAATCCTCATTGTTTCTAGATCCGTAACTGGAAGTCAGATTGTAGCATGATGTACCTTTGCATAGTCCAAGTGGGAAGAAAAGGCCTAAATGTCAACATTTCTTCTTTTGTTTCTTAGATTTTTGTTGGCATCAGTAGAAACTTCAGGAATATGTGTAGGAATGAGGTTTGATATTGAGAGGGAAATCCGCTTTTGCATTTGGCTCCATGCATTTGCGTTGTGAGATTACCAGATATTCTGGATTAAGTATTCCATTCAAACAGCCAGGAGAGATTGCAGTTGTTTGCTTCTTTGTTTGGTCTCAGCATTGGATCAAATGAAATAGAGTTGAATGCCTACAAATTTGTGGATAAGACAGAGGAGGGAGTCAAAAGATTAAGGGAAGTAGGACTGATGGAGTGCATTTTTCATTGCTACCATTCACTTAACTTCCCTATTCCCTCTCCACCATTATTCACTAAGAGGTCCAGATGGGTCTTCATTCACCAGTGTAATGAGTATTTTGAGGACAGTGCCAGCATCTCTGAAGAGCAGTATAATTGCTGTTGTCTATAAATAGGAGAAGATATGTCCATTGAAATTGTCTTTCTGATTTCCAGAATGGCGGGATTCTAGGGTGGCTCTAATTTTCATAGGCAAGGTAGATATCATTTCCATAAGGTAGTGTGGCAGGCATGATGATCAGAGATGTCCTGACCTGAATGCCTTGTTTTGGCTGTGGCTAAATGATCCTGGGATTCCTAGATTTAAAATAGATGGGCAGCCTGTTAAGGTCCTACTTCATCTGTATAACCAAAAGTTTTAGGTCTTACCAGTGAAGGTCTGACTTGAACTACCATTAAGAGTGAATTGTAGTTCTTCATACAGGTCCTAGACCTGAGTCTTGTCTGTAGAACCATTAAAATTTCCTTCTTTTGTGTTTATGCATTAAACATTTTTTTTCATTTGTTTTTCCTTTTCCACCCCCCTTTGCAGTTTAGTCTATAGCTTATAGAACCAGAAGAGAAGGAGACTTCATCATGAGATTCTGATAGTGGAGCTGTGTGCAATAACTGATGAGACTGGTTTTCACCTCCCTTTGATGAACAGAAGTTTTGTTCACACAAGGCTTAATTATAATGTGTTAGGCTTGAGAGTCTTGTTTGGACCTTGAAGTTTGGAATAAATGTGTATGTTGTTCAAAAGCCAAGACTTCAT
Source organism: Phataginus tricuspis (assembly GCA_029783875.1). Classification (NCBI taxonomy): domain Eukaryota; kingdom Metazoa; phylum Chordata; class Mammalia; order Pholidota; family Manidae; genus Phataginus; species Phataginus tricuspis. Next base: position 12,926,381 of record JAQQAC010013566.1, read on the forward strand.
CTGTATTTAGTCTTATTGCAAATAACCTCTTAATGTTGGAGAAATGTGTATGTTAGGAGTCCTAGAGAAGGCAGAACTCCATTTTCTAGCATCTGTTTTAGCTAAGATAAGATCATGTGACATAGACTCTATTGATTAGATGGATCAATGTAGGACATGAATTCAGAAGAGAGAATTGCAGGGTGACATCTCTTACTTGGACCTGCTTCCTAATGTGGATGTTGGGTGGTGAGACATTGAACTTTTATGGGTAGCAGTGGCAGACATCCAGTGAACCTTATTGTCTAAGGGTCCACTTTCATGGTACTGGGGCTCAAAGGGTGGGAACAATTTGGTGGGAAGACTTAGGTATTTTTCCTGGCTGCAGATCCCCAAGGTGATTCTTTGGCTCTTTAGGGATAATTTTTTGAATCACCTAATATGTTTTAATAAATTTCTTTTCTGTTGAAGCCACCTAAAATAGGTTCTGTTGTTTTAGCTGAGAACCCTGATCGATCTACTAAATATGAAGATTTTGTTTATTTTCAAAGTATTTTATTTTCTAATTAAGATCCACAATCTGTCAAGCACATATACTCTATTTTCCTCCCCAGTGGTCTACATTCTTCACTACCTTTTTTTCTCCCTAGAGCACCTATTTTTATACCTTTTGAATTGTGTCCTGTCCTTCACTATGCAGCTTGAGCTCCACTACTGTTGTGATATCTTTCTTGTACATCCCAGCAGGCTGATAGATTCTTTCTTTCCTCTGAATTCTACTAGCACTTGCTTTGACTTTAAATGCTAGTTTTTTTGTTCTTTCTGCTGTATTTTAGCTTTCCCACTAAATGATGGGCTTCTGAGAACTGGCAATACACCTGTCTCTTGAATTACCTAGCAGAATGCCTTGCATCTCTTAGTTTGAGGGTTCAATACAGTCACTTTCATAATGTGTAGTGATTAGAATTGCTGAGATTGACAATGATGCCAGGCCCATGAGCTGAGATAATAATAATCTAGTTAGACTTACCTTGGTCCTGGTGAGCAAAGAAGTCTGGTCCTGAAGCCCAATTTCTATCTTCCTTGAGTCTGAGACTTGAATATCATCCCTGTTTTCATCAGTAGGTGGCTGTTATCTTCTGATTTACTATCTTCATAATGTTTTATAATTTTTTGCCTTGACAAAAGCCTTATATTTCTTTCTGAGTTCCTGGTTGTTTGTATTGTGCCCTCTGGAATTGATGTTCATAATCAGCAGGCTTAGTGTTGTCAATCTCTTAAAATTTTGTGTAAATTATGAAATAATTCAAACATACAAAAATTTACAGAAAGTAGTATTATAAACACTTGTGTACCTAGCCTCAAGGTCAAGTGGATGTTAAATGTTTTCTTTCATTTGCTTTTTCTCTTTTAAAATTCTCCCTTCTCCTTCCCTTCCTTTCACCTTCAGAGGTACCCATTATCTTGAAGTCCTTGTGTGTCATTCCTCTTCTTTTTTACATAAGAAGCATTTACATAAAATTTGGCCTGAAGAATTTTCATAATAACACTGTTTTCTAGATGTGTTCATATTGAAACATGTAGCTTTAGTTCATTCTTTTTAACTGCTATTTGGTATTCCATGTTGAGTAAAACCCAGTTTATACTGAGAGATAACTAGGTCCTACCTTTTGGCAAATAATATTGTAATGAATAGCCTTTCCTTAAGTCCTTAGTCAGTGTGTGACTTTCTCTAGGATAGACACCAGTCAGTGCAGTGGCTGGGTCACAGCTGTAGGTGCTGGTGCCACTTCACCTCACCAGGCATTCCAAGTGCAGTCCATAGTGAGGCACTATATTGCATGTGTCCTATGTCTTTTTCATCATTTTATTTTATCTAGCTACTCATTTGTGCCTCTTTGAAAGGTAAGAAATGAGTTTCATAGTTTTCATTAGTTTGATTTCTAGTAAAGTTGTGCATCTTTGCATGGGTTTTGGTCATTCTGGTCTCCTGTAAATCTTTTCTCCCTGCCTTTCGCTAGTGTTTTTTTTTTTTTTTCTGTTGGGTATTGGCTTTTATATGGGTTTGTGGCAATTCTTTTTATAACCTGGGTATTAATGTTTTTGGTAACATGTACTGCAAATATTTCTAGTCTGTGGGTTGTTTTTAATTTTGTTTAAAAGTTTTAAATTTACGACATAGGTTTATTTCTAGGGTCTGTTCTGTACCATAGTCTTGTTTGGTTTGTCTACTTTTGTGTCATTATTATATTGATTAATTATAACAGTTTTGATATGTTTTGATCTCTGATAAGGTAAATCTTCTCTCAATGAATTAAATTTTTTAAAAAATTTTGGTATCATTAATCTACAATTACATGTGCAGCATATGGTTACTAGACTCCCCACGTCATCAAGTCCCCACCACATACCCCATTACAGTCACTGTCCATCAGCGTAGTGAGATGCTCTCAATGAATTTTAAGTCAGCTTGTCAAATTTCACCTCCACCATAAGGAAAATCAAACAAAAAAACAAGCCTCAAACCTTGTTCAGATTGTGATTGGAATTTCATTCAATTTATAGGTTACAGTCATCTTGTTTGATAACTATGATATATATCTCTACTTAGGTATTCTTTAATGTTTTTCAGTACAGTTATATTGTTTCCATAAAACTCTTCTATTAGATTTATTCTTAGGTTCTTTATGATTATTCTTAACATTTAAAAATGATAAATGTTTGACCTAGTAAATCATTAATAAGCTCCTTGTATCCTTCAGGGTTGCTTGATTACCTATATAACTGTTGATTAGCCATTATAACTATTCTGTTGACTCATTTGTACTTCCAGTCTTTTGGCCTCTCATTCATCTACTTAATCAGCTTTCTCCATTTTTCATATCTCTTCATCAACTCTCATCACTATCATCAACTGAGAGTCTATTGTCTGCCAAAATCACAATTCTGAATTAAACCAGTTATCTGCTTCCTCTGTTTGTATACCACTTGAATATTGCAGTAGAAGTTCATCCAAAAGGACGTAATTTTTTCATTATGGATTCATGATCACCAACCACAAGTTGACCTACTACTGCTTGGAAATCTTTTACATTACTCTTGTTAACTGGTTTCCTCATCTCCGCCATCACCGTTTGAATCATCCACTCTCCTCAGACCTCCAACTTGGTCCTTCTCTTTCTACAGAAGGCTTTCCCTATTACTTCACAGTTAAATAGGAGTACCAGATAGTAACCTGTAGTTGCCCAGTATCTTATTGTTTTTTCTTCCTCCTTAATGTTAAAGTAGAGGCAATACTGCTTTTTACCCAAGGCTCTCTCCCTTTCCTTCCCTCCTTCTGGAGTACCTTACACTATTGATTATTTCCTCCTTCTGTATATTTAGTTTCTTTCTTTACACTGGGTTCTTCTCATCAGTATTTAAACATACCCAGTTCTCATTATTGATTTCATGGGTACTACACCACATTACTGATCTTCTTGTTCTCTTTTGTAGCCAAATGCTTGAAATCATCATTATTTATGTTTGTTTCCATTTCTCACCTTTGACTCTCTTCTCCAATTTATGCACTCCACCACACAGTATTTGCTGATGATACCAATGACCTCTGTGTCAATAAGTGGATGTTTTTAGACTTGCTCTTATTTATTTACTTGCTCTGTATATTAGTTTGCTAGGGCTGTCATAATGAAATACCACAGACTGGGTGGCTTATGCAACAAAAATTTATTTTTTCACAATTCTGGAGGCTTGAAGTCCAAGGTCAAGGTCTATTTTTGGTTTCTCCTTGGCTTACAAATGGTCACCTTCTCGCTGAGTCCTCACATGGCCTTTCCTCTGTGGATGTACCTCCCTGGTGTCTTTGTGTGTGTCTACATTTCCTCATATAAGGACACCAGTCAGATTGGGTTAGGGCCTGCATGATAAATAATCACTTCTTTAAAGTCCCTGTTCTCCAAAACACAGTCATATTCTGAAGTACTAGGGGTTAGAGCTTCAACATATGAATTTTAGGTGAACACAGTTCAGGATAGAAAACCTAACCTCCCAGCAGCTTTTAGCATTGTTGAAAACTCCTTCAAACCCTTTGGTTTATCACTCTTCAGCCTCTTTTAAAGGCTTCTTTTCGTGGTCATTAAAAATTGTAGTTTCTTGAGTCTTGATCCTAGGCTGCTTTCTCTTGCTTCCTTGTTCTTTTTCACCACTTTGATTTCCACTTACAAAGAGAATTACGCATTTGTTGCTGCAGTCCTTACTTACCTCAATTCCAGACCTATATTATAACTCTTCTTAGCTATCTGAGAGGCACCTCAAACAAGATGAGTCTAAAACTGAACTCATGATAATCTCCATCCATGTGATTTGACCCTAGTCTACCTTCTTAGCTTTATCTCATGCCACTTTCTTTCTTTCTTCTGCTATAGCCGTGCTGGCCTCTTGGTCCAAATGTGATACATCTTCTCCAGCATGCTTGCTCTTGTTGTTTCCTGTGTCAGTATGCTCCTCACCTTTCTTTTAAAAAATACTGAATTTTTGACATATATATATCCAAGGTATAAATATTAGTCATTAGGTTAATTCAAACTGAAACCGTAAGATAACCACTAAAACCAAACAGAAGGGCTAAAATTAAAAGACTGCAACAACAAATTTACCTGTAAGACACCAAGAACTCCCATAAACTGCTGTTGTGCATATACAGTGTAGTAGAGTCACTTTGGAGAGTCATTTTGCAATATCTTATAAATTTAAGTGCACACCTACCTTTGGATCCAGCAATTCTGCTATGGGATGTTTTCCTAAGAGAAAGGAAAATGTATCTCTGTAAAAGCCTTCAAGAATTTTTATGGTAGATTTATTTATAATAGCTTGCTGGAAATAACCCAGAAATCAATCCATAGGATAATGGATTAAATGTTTTGGTATATTCTTACAGCGGAATACTATTCAGTAATAAAAAGGAAGGAACACACATGGAAAATGACAAAGATGAATCTCACTCAGCAAAACACTTGGTAAAAGATACTGGACACAATACGGTATTGATTCTATTTATGTTAAGTTCTAGAGCAGGGAAAGCTAATCTATGTTGAAAAAAATAAAAATATTGAATGGTGGTTTCATTCTTTTGGTTGTGGGGAGTGCTGGTACTCAACTGGGAAGGGGCTAAGGTGTTCACTGAGGTGGTGAAAATTATTCAGTATCTGATAGTGGTGTGGGTTGTAAAAATTTGTTCATTTGTCAGAGTTGTAGAGTTAAGTGTATATACAATGAATGTAAATTTTACCTAAAAAATATAAAAATAATAATCAAGTTGGGTGTCAGGGAGTGAAGGGTATAGATCAAACAAGAATGGCAGAATGTTGATGGCTGCTGAAGTTGGGTAATGGGTACACAGGAGTTTATTATATTATTCTGTTTATTTTGTGTATATTTAAAATTTCCACATAAAGTCTTTTTTTAAGCCAAAAGTTATGAAAGTTATGAACACACATAAACAGTACTGTGTTCTTACTACCAGCTTAATAAATAAGGCCCTATCAATATAATTCTCATTCCTTATGAATCACACCCTGATTCCACACTCCTTTCCCCACCAACCACTATCCTGAATCCCTCTTCACTTTTAAAACATTCTCCAAACACCAACTGAAAATGAAAGTGACTTCCTTGAGGGGAAAGCCTTTCCTGACTCAAAACACTCACTAGGTTAAATGCCCTTTTGTGTGTTTGCATGGCTTTTAGCACAGTTGTGATTTATTTGTTTGATTACTTCGTATCAATCTAGTAGACTTAAGGTTTCAGAGGGCAGGGCATTTCTATTCTTGCTGTCTTAGTACCTAGCATAATAAGTTTATTGAATGATTGTTTTCTTTTTTTTTTAATTAAAGATGTCATAAAAATTGGAGAACTGTCCTATTGCATACTTTGTTGGGTCAGTACGTTACAAAAAGTTAGGAATGTGGGAGAATGATTGATAGGTGGTAATTCTTTCTGATTTCATTGGTATCTGATAAAAAAGAAGCAGTATTACTCTGTTCTTAAATCTGGAACTGTTCAAAAGGCCTGCCACTTGGTTTCCAAATACTCTTGAGCTTTATTATGTTTTGTTCTCTTACTCGGAAGGCATGTGAGTAAAAGACCCCTTTCCTATTTACAAAGATAATTCTAAATACCTTTTTTTTTCTCTTCTCTAATGTGCTTCCTCCTTTGCCTATTAGTTTTGGTATTTTCCAGGAATGATGATCTTTAAGGTCTTGTTTTGTTTTTTTATGTTGATAGCTGTATATTTTAACTTTGATATACCTTACTGCCAAGTAAAGGTATGAACTAATAAATAATAAAGGTTAATTAAAAGTGCTTTGCTTATAATTGTACCATTAAGCATGTTATCTTAATGGAAATAGATAACAAAAACATTGAAGGGGTAAGACTGTATGTTGATTTTTGCTATTTCATATTTCCATGGAATACTTGGGCAGTTTAAGAAAGTAGTTAGATTTCTGCTATGATTTTTTTAACTTTTGCTGCTGCTTGGTCAACAGCATACTATAATGGTTAAGAGTGTGGACTCTGGAAAAGTCAGACTGCCAGAGTTTAATTCCTGGTTCTGCTATTTCCTAGCTGTGTGATTTGACGAAGTGACTTAACTGTTTTGTGCCTCAATTTCCTAATGATCTCCTTAAAACAGAGATAATAATAATACCTCACAGTGTTGTTGAGAGGATTATATGAGGTTGTACAGTGCATTATATACTTAGTAAATTTTAGGTATTTATTATTTTTTTTGAATCTCGGGATCCTAATAAATAATATCTTTTTATGTAAGGTTTTTTTTTAAACTGTGGTAAAATATACATAAACTAAATTTGCTATTCTCACCATTTTAAACTATATGGTTCAGTGGTATTAAGCAAATTTACAATGTTGTGCAACTATCACCACTACATTTCTAGGACTTTTTCATCATCCCAAACAGAAGCTCTATACACATTAAAAAATGACTCTCCATCTCCTCCCCATAGCACCTGATGACCTCTATTCTACCATGTCTCTATGAATTTGACTATTCAAGGTTTCATATATAAGTGGAATCATATAACATTTGTTCTTTTTGTTACTGGCTTAGTTCACTTTGCTTAATGGTTTCAAGGTTCATTCATATTGTAGCTATTAATTTTTAAATTCATTCTTTGGTTGAAGAAGATACTTTCTGTAATTTCAGTCTCTGAATATTTTGATACCACTTGTTGTGGTCTAAGGTATGGTGTTCCCTGAAGAATGTTCCATGTGCACTTGAGAGGAATGTATATTCTGCTGCTGTTGGATGGAATGTTCTATATAGATCTGTTAGATAACTTAAGGTTGACATGAAAAGACACTAGGCAGTAACTTGATTTCACATGAAGAAATGAAGAGAACCATTACTTTTCATATCAAGCTGAAGGACTTCTCTGATATTTGAATGCTTAAAAGTGAAGAGGGATTCAGTGTTTGGTGGGGGAAGGGGTGTGGAATCAGGGTATGGAGTCATAAGGGAATTATATTGGTACAGTTTTATTAATTAAGCTGGTGGTGAGAGTGTAGGTGCTGTTCATATGTCTTCATAATTTTCTGATTAAAAAACCCTTTTTATGTGGAAATTTCAAACATACACAAAATAAACAAAATTGTATAATACATAATTATATTTTTCAGTGTTGGGAACCTGTGGAAAGAGCCAGTCTGAATTTTTTTTTTCATAGAATATCAGCCTGTAGAGAGACCCTAATTAATTTTTGAGCCTCAAGTTAAAGCATTAATAGACTTACTGGTATGGCTGGGTCAAGTTGGACTAATTAACTGTAGCCCAGGGTCCTGTAAGACTATTTAGTTCTTTCAAAGTAGTTCTTTGGGGATGTGTGAGAGGAGGGTAGTAGGCATAAGAGATAGTGCTTGGAAGAAGGCAAGGATGCCAGGCAGAAAGTACCATGGGTGTTTACAGTTAGGATTACTTTGAGCTAAGTTTAATGATTTATTCTACAAATTCTAACTGTAGTCTGTGACTTTAACTGAAACACTTAAAATTGACAAAAAATATGACTTCAGAATTCATGAAAACTGATGTTTTCCCTGAAGGGATTTAAAATGTCTTTCTGTGTTATTGGAACCAATATATTATTGGTTGATTGATACTTTTTTGTGATTAGCAATTCATTTAGAAAATGATAAAGTTAAATTAGCAGCGCATAATAGATATACTGAGCAAGAATTACATTTGAAGATCTAACATTCGTGTACTCCTGAGGTATCCTGAATGCCCAAAAGTTTTGTGTATTCTGAAGTTATTGAAAATAGAAGCTTTTGGGGTACTGGGTACCTCAGGAGTGAACTTTCTATATAAAAAAAACAGAAAAAGACCTGAGCACCATCTACCCTTTCTTGTATCCTTTTAATGACTGACCATTGCATGGAATAAAGTCCAAACATGGCCCTTCAAGAACTAAAAGATATTTCCTACTAATTCCTTACATGTATGATACATTCTAGCCTTACTAAATTAATTAAAAATTTCTGAATTTACTGTGGTGTTTTATGTATCTTTTTTGTATATAAGCTTATTCACTAAGCCTAAAATGTATTTCTTTAGCCTCAAAAGTCTCTTCATTGAAGATTTGTCTAAGCTCAGTTAATTTATCCTTCATGTTATTACATCTAATAGTTAACACTGTTATAAGCCACCTAAATGTAATTTTTCTAGATGCCTGTTTTATTCCTTAAATTGAGTTACTTGGGGGCAGAGATTATGTATTAATCTTTGTAGTATCTTCCCTGCTTGCTCACTGTCATTGATTGATTAATGCTGATTGGGTAAATGAACATTTTTGTTTTTCAGTTTGAGAATATTCTAGGGATTGTTCCTTTGGTTGTTTATTAAAAGATGGCATAGAATTCTACAACTTTGGCTCTATGGCCAAACAGAAGAGAATGATTAAATAAAATAGATATAGTTTTGTCTAGGAAAAATTTTCTGAAGTTGGAACTAATGTTATTTATGTAGGATGGAAGGTCAAATTTCTAGAATGATTATGTTTTACTTAAGGTAAATGGCATGTAAGAGAACTTTTAAGTTCATATGGCAAAAACGGAAAAATTGCAAAGTTAAGAGTCTTTGAGGTTTCTGATATTCCATAGACTAACAAAAGGTTGCTTTATTAGCAGCATTAATGAACGAATTGCTTTATTGGCTTAGGCATACTGGTAGCTTTGTAGGTTCGAAGAGCTAAGAGTTTTTATTTCAATTCATGATTATGTTAGAGTAGTGAAGTGAAAGCTATTGACCTTCTCTTAAGCAGAAAATAAAAAAAGTTTTTACAAAAAGATTAAAGCATTATAAGGAATGTGATGAAGAACTAACATCAAATCACTTAGACAAAGTTTAAAAATTTTTTGTGCACCAATTTTACAATGGTAGATTTTTTTAAACTGATTTATTAATTGGTATTTAAAATAAAAACTTTAATAGGATGGTTTTGTAGTTAGGTAAAAGTGATTTAAAAAAACAACTATTAGAATGGATAAATTTTCTTTTTTTTCTTTTTTTTAATAGTTTATTTTGGTATCATTAATCTACAATTACATGTGCAATATTATGGTGATTAAACTACCCCCTTCATCAGGTCCCCCCACCAACCCCATTACAGTCACTGTCCA
>JAQQAC010013566.1:12936152-13160402 GCA_029783875.1 Phataginus tricuspis
TATACTCCACAGATGAGTGAAATCATTTGATACTTGTCTTTTTCGGCTTGGCTTATTTCACTGAGCATAATACTCTCTAGCTCCATCCATGGTGTTGCAAATGGTAGGATTTGTTTTCTTCTTATGGCTGTATAATATTCCATTTGATACTTGTCTTTTTCGGCTTGGCTTATTTCACTGAGCATAATACTCTCTAGCTCCATCCATGGTGTTGCAAATGGTAGGATTTGTTTTCTTCTTATGGCTGTATAATATTCCATTGTGTATATGTACCACATCTTCTTTATTGTAGAATGGATAAATTTTCAATTCTCCAAATGGTGATAACGTATTAAGAACAATATGAGATACAGGAAGTGTTAAGCTTTAGAGAATGGCATACATTCCAAGTTATTTTTGTTTAAGTAAATAAAATGCATTTTGCTTATTAGAATCATTTTGAAAGAGATGATTTATTTATGTTAATTTACATCAGAATTAAAAGGAGTCACAGAGGGCCTGTTTCTAGATCAAAGTTCTTCAAAGCAATAGTTTTAAACACCAGGAATTATAGAACTAAGTATGGAACTAAGATTTGTATAGCAGCAATTCATTTAAAATGTAAAATTTTCAAATGATGAAATATTTAAAAATATAAAAAATACAAGGAAGATGCTCATGTTAATGGTAAAAAATATTAGCATTTTGCTATAATTGTTTCAGAATTTAAAAAATAAGTTAAAGACACTGTTGAAAATACGAATCTCATTCTTTTGCCTTCCTTCAGAGAGACAATTACTAATCCAAAGGTGTCCTTTCAGTTTTTTGTATTTTTATGCACATATTTGTATAAGAAGAGTAATAGTACTGATTTGCTTTTAAAATGAATATACCATAGTATCATACTGTTTACATACCTTTGTAACTTGCATTTTCCACTCCGTTCAAGATTTTTCATGTTGATATACATCTGCGCAAAATTTGCTTTTTTAACCTCTGTAGTATTTGTTCTGTTATTTGTGATGTTAAGCTTGATTATTTGGTTTAGTTGGTGCTGCCACATTTCTCCATTGTCAAGGCATCTTTTTCTCTTTGGTAAATTAATCCAGCCTTGAGGCTGAATAAATACGGTTTCTTAACAGTCTTTCACCTAATGATTTTAATATTCATTGTTGATTTTTGTCTGAATTATTGATTACATTGACACTTGCAAAATGATGATTTTCCAGTTCTCTTATTCTTTCCACATTTATTAGCTGGCATTTTTCTGTGGGGAAAAGTTTCTACCCTTTTTTCATTATCATGGATTCCTCTTTTATTCAGTGGGCTAAGATCCACTATTACTAAATTTATTTTGAAAGCTCAAATTGTTAAAATGTAGCCAGTAGGAACTTATTTGATCTGGTCTCTATGTCTTGTTGATATGTCCCATTATTTCTAAAGCACATACCTGCTTTGTGGCGCAATAGGATGTTCCATTCTTACCTTATGCTTTCCCTACTCTAGACTTGGGAACGGCTGTTTCTCCTAGGGCCCTTGCTTCTCTCGGTAGGTATTTACAAGCTACTTCATGGGCACCAGATGTGTTTTGTATTATTAGGTGTCATTGCTTGTAGGGATTCTTTTCATTGGATAGAGCAAGAAAATATACTTTCCAAAACCACTAATATTTGTAATTTCAATCCAGTACCACAGGGTTCTTCTCTCTTCTGTTTCATATTTTGATCTCTGTTCTCCCACAGTGAGGATTCCAGGTTAACAATAGCATCAATATGCATTTATTCTTTTTTATCCTACAATATACATGACATAACATTGGAATTGCCACACAGGTACCACTGTCAACAAGAGACCCAATAAAGAAAATTTAAGATTTCTATGCAGTTTTTTGTTCGTACTTCTCAGTGAAGGTATATAATTAGAGTACTACACTCATAAGTTGTTTTTTTATGTTACCAGTTATATACATTAGGTTCATTTGTTTCAGTTTTAGTTCCCCCCTCCATTATTGATTTAACTGAATGTATTTTTTGAGTATAGTACAACACTAACATGGGTAAAAGTAAAAAATATATAAAAAGTCATTCTCAGAATCCTTCTCCATCCCTGTTTTCCATTTTCATTCACTCTGTAGGTAATCAGTTTAATTAGTTTCTGGTTTACCCTTGTTGAGTTTACTTACATAAAAATAAGCATATATGTGTGTGTATGCATTTATGTTTATATATTTTACATTATTTTTATACAATCAGAATATGTGATATGTACATAATCTCTATGAATGAAGTTGAACATCAACATACTGACTTTTAGGAATAAACTTGTTGGTATTTTTATTTGAATAATGTTATTTGTTAACTTACAGAAATCATCTCATTTTTAATTAAAGTATCATTGATATACAATCTTATATTGGTTTCAAATGTACAACACAGTGGTTCAACAGTTACCCATATTATTAAATCCTCATCCCCTCTAGTACAGTTACTATCAACGTAGAAAGATGTTTCAGAATCACTGATTGTATTCTCCATACTACTATCCCCATGACCAACTTATATTGTGATTGAGAATTATTGTGTTCCTTTTTCCCCCTTTCCCCCACCTGCCCCAATCTTTCTGTCTTGGTAACCACTAGTTACCTCTCAGTATCTGTGAGTTCTACTGCTCTTTTGTTCCTTCTGTTTTACTTTGTTTATATAGTCCACAAATAAGTGAATCATATGGTATTTGTCTTTTTCAACCTGGCTTATTTCACTGAACATAATATCCTTCATGTCCATCCATGTTGCAAATGGCAGGATTTCTTTTCTTTTTATGGCCAAATAATTTAATATTCCAATGTGTGTATGTACCACATCTTGTTTATTCCTTCAGCTGTTGGACACTTACGTTGCCTCCATATCTTGGCTATTGCAAACTGTGCAGTGATAAACATAGAGGTGCATATATCTTTTCAAATTAGGGATTTTGTTTTCTTTGGGTAAATTCAAGTGGAATTACTGGGTCAAATGGTATTTCTATTTGTAGTTTTTTTGAGGAATCTTCATACTACAGGAAATAAACATCTTTATGATAAAAGTCATCCTTTCCTAAAGAATAAGGAATGTCTTTCCATTTGTTGAAGTTTACTTTTGTATCTTCTCAGAATTGCTTTTTGGATGGGTCTTAGTGATATTGCATGATGGAAGGCATTTTATATTGAGATTAAATATGTAACCTTGTTTATATAGAGAAAAGGATCTAACTTTGCTCTGAAATCATATGATGGGCTATTGTGGGGCTGGGTAGTTTCCACTGATAGTATATTCTAATCTAGAGGTCCTTCTAGTCCAAGGAAAAGAGTAAAAGGAACAGAAGATGGTAACCTTGTAGAGCATCTACACATTTCCTTTGTAAAATAATTCATTTGTACTTTCACACTTGATTAAGCAATTTAAGTTGTTTGTTATGATATTATGCTTATTTGTAATGTCTGTCTTTTTAAAACAAGGTAGGCAGGACTGACTGTTAATTGAACATTTTCCACATGGAAGTAATTGAAGAGAGGAGGCGTGGGAGTAGAGACTCAGAACTCTGAGTACAGAGCTGTCCAGCCAAGTTATGTTTTCTCGGCCATATTCCCAAATATTTACATTTGGAAAACTTTCAAGTCATCTAATAGGGTTGGTTCTTCAATTGGAAAGTTTGGAATCTGCTATGTCTTTTCTTAAATACGTAAACCTATTATTATGCCAAACTTATGTACACCAGTTATATCTTCTCAGTGTATATTGTATCTTCTCGGTGCTAGATAAAGTTTGTTAGAATCAATTTCTGGCACCTGGGAAAATGTATTTCCAGGTTTTACTAATTTATGAAGATAATTCTTAAAGATAAAATAGAAGACAGATTGTGTGATATTTACAACTTTTGTAAAATGGCATTAAAGATGAATTAAATGACAGGCTAAAAAGATAGATCATAATTATATTCTATTATGAATGAAAACTACATAATTGTTTAGTAATTATCATAAATGTCCTAATGCAGTCATACTTCATTCATATTTATATTTAAAGGAAAACTAAACACTACTTTTAGTTGGCTCCTAATTTAAAAGGTATTATTTTGACAAATTTTGTTGAAAGTATTTTATATATATATATGCACACACCCACATCTGTGTATGTTTATGTATACTTATTTCATGTAATTTGAACTTATATTTTTTGTCATTAACTTAACATATGAACTAGTATTCGTTGATTTTACTTCTCACCTTTACTGTTAATAGTTCTTCGGTTTTGAAAGAAATTCATGAGACCCTACTTTTATATCTGATTTAAATAGGAAATTTTAATTATTTGGTTGTTCAACCAAAGTATTTGTCCATCAGGGGATATATTACTGGTTTTTTTTATTGCTTTATTCCTGATTTTCTAAGGTCTTGCATTTTATAATACTTCCCTAGCATTTGGTAGTGTGGTCTACTTTGGTCTGGCCTGTGTATAGGGGGAGTCATGCCCCCATAGGTTATACACTATTTGTCAGAACATTAGTTTTACTTAAAAGAGTTGGAGAAAAGAAACACTAAACAATATAACTATTCAGTAAGTAGAAGATTATTTATATAATAGAATGAATTCACAAATAATACAAGGTTGATAATAAAAGTGTGTTGATTTTTAATGTGAGGAAAGCATTCCAAGCAATTTGACTTTAGTGTCAAGCAGTAGGCTGTTTCCGTTTGTACGCTGCATTGTCACAGGTTAGATGGAACTGAGTAGCAGGGTGGGATGAAATAGTTTAAGTTTATTACTTTTCCCGTGGTGGTATTTTGCTAGAGCCAATAAGCTGGAATGTTGCTAGGAGTATTGTTGTAAGGTATTTACTCCTTCTCAGGTGACTTGGGCTATCTTCTTGATGTCTAGGAATTAATTTTCCAGAATCTGCTTATCAGGGGCAAGTCTTATTTATGGGTTGTTAATACCTAAAGGCTTCCTTGTCCTGAGGTACATGATAAGCACACCTTTGTTTTTCTTTCTCTAGATATTTAGAATTTTGAAATCTTAGGGGTTTTAGCCTTTTTGGTATGTTTGTTGTCATTACTATGTTTAATTTTAACTAGAATTCATGTTTTCTTTTTTTCTGTTCATTTAGTTGGGCTTTATACTTTCTTCTGCGTAAATCCTCTGTCCTGAGGTATATCTGCATCTGAACATTTAATAATTAAGCAAATTAACCATTGTGAGTTTTGTATGAACAGTGTGCCACAAGCAAATTGTACTGCAGTTGATTTTTTGTGGAGCTTTTACAATGTTGCTAGTATTTTTGTTTGCCTCCATCCCCATTTGTATGGCTAAGTAATTACAAAAAAAGGTGTTCTTGCATATATATAAATGCTACTGTGCATTTGAACTGCAAAAATGGGGACATCCTTGTTTTATCTCTTTTAAAGGAAAACTTTGATGGTTCTTATTTTTTCTTTAATGGGAATCTTGACCTTTTGTTTTATGTATTTGATATTTATAATTTTAAGAAAAAGTCCTCCATAGATATTATTTTAGAAACTTACATAGAATACATGTTAGAACTCACTCTTAAAGTTGTAAAACATAAAATACGTAGAAATAAATTTAATAAGAAATGAACAGGATTTGTGTGAAGGAAATAACACTTTATTCTAGGGTCAAATACATGAAGAGACCTACTGTTTTTCAGAATGAAAAACTCAATATTGTAAAATGTAGGTTTTTAAAAAGTTTTATCTATAAAACTAATGCAATTCCAATCAAAGCCACAATTTTTTTTTAAGGAGTAGGGGAAACTTGACAACTTAGTTATCAAATATATAGTAGAATTTATGAGTGAGAATACCCAATACAAATTTTAAGAATAAAATTGTGACAGGTCTTATACTATATTGCTTGTTACACTATACTTGCAACACTATAAAACTATAGTAATTAAAACACTGCTAGTGATACAGGGAGAGTCCAGGAAGAGTTCAAATAAATGAAAGAATGTGAAGGAAATTATATACACACACAGGAAGCACAAAGTGTTTTGTTTCTTTTTGACATCAAAACATAAAGAAAACTGTATCTGAAAAGGAAAAGAACAGATTTGACTCCATCAAAATGGGCACACTTTTCTAAGAAAAAATATAACAAGATCAGATAAGTCTAATAGAAAATATTTGCAACATGTAGAAGAGTTTTAACAAGCATAACAAAGAGCTTCTTCAAATTAACAAAAATTAGAAAAATTAATTTGAATAAGGAGAAATAATTTAATATGCATGAATAGTTTTACAGAAGTATGCATAAAGGTGTGTATACAATATATTGTAGTATTTGTAGTAAAATGTTGGAAACAATCTGTCTAGTAGGGAAATGACTACATAAATTGTACAATCATATTTTGAATATTAGTATACTGACTGAAAAATAAAGCCTATGTGATAGGACAATAAAGTTATTATGGTAAGATAAACTCTCCAAGACATGTTGTTAATGAAAATATAGAATGATCCATATAATATGATTTCATTTACTTAGTAAGATCATATTTGTGATAATCTCAGCACCATTCCATTTATCTTACAGGAATTTAAATGAACTTATTACCACTGTTAGGAACTGTAAATTTGACTTCAAGAGAATAAAGACAAATATAGCCACCAAAAATATTTCTCTATTAAATTATATGGAAATATCAATTTGAATCCATGATTGTATACATATATGGTCCCCATCCCCTTAACCTCCCACTGGAAGATCTTAGAAGTACACATTAAAAAATTATAATATCAGTAAAGAATTTTAACCTTATATTTTGGGGTAGTGAGGACTATCTTATCATGTAACATGTAATTGTCCTTTCTATTTCATGTTAATTTGCGCAGTCAGCTATTTAATTTTGTGATTAAATAGGAAAACGTTCTGCTTTGATCCTATAGAAATATGTCAAATTTGAAAAGGAAGCTTATTTTCTGAGTTGTGGGTACAGAAAAAGAAGAGATCAGTAAGACAAGTAATAAAACACAGTAGATGCTTATTGATCGATCAAGTTTAAGAGCACCTTGCAGAAGTAAAACTGAATAAGCAAAACTGGATAATATTGAGATGATATTTGAAAAGCCCAAATTATACATATATAATGGTTGATTCATTCATTTGAATACAGTTTTTTTATTTCTTCATTTCAAATCTGTATGCCTTTTATTTCTTAATCCTTCCTAACTGCGTGTGCTAGGACTTCAGTGCTTTATAGAAGTGGTGAGAACGAATGTCTGCCTTGTTCCTTGTCTTTTATCAGTCTTTTATTTTTAAATACAGAATTAGCTGTAGGTTTATTTAGATGCCTGTTATTAGTTTAAGGAAGTTCCCTTTTATTCCTACTTTGCTAAGAGGGTTTTTTTTTGTTTGTGTTTCTTTTTAATCAGGAAGGGATGTTAAATTGTGTCTAGTGCCTCTTCTGTAGCTTATTGAAACTTGTGAGGTTTTTCTTGCTTAGTTCATTAATATGCTGTATTTCACTGTTTGATTTTCAAATATTAATATTGAACTAGCTTTGTATACCTGCCCCAAACTCTACTTGCTTGTGAGCTGTTATTTATTTTTACATTGTTGGCTTGTGTTTGCTTATTTCTTTGAGGATTTTTGTGAATGTTCATGAAGGATTTTGTTTCTGCTGCTGTATCTCTGTCTTGTTTTGGTATTTTGAGTTGGGGAATATTTCTTTCTCTTTTATTTTTTGCAGTAAATTGTGTTTAATTGATTATGTTTTTTTCCTAAATTTTTTGTAGCATTTATTATGAAACCACCAGAGTATATGTTTTCTTTTTTTGAAAGATTTTTTTTAACAATGAATTTGCTTTTTCTTGAATGGATTTTGTTGGTTTTTATCTTTCAGTATGAAATGATCAATTTCATCTAAGTTTCTGATTTTGTAGGCATAAAATTGTATTCCCTAATTATTATAAGTATTCCATAGTTATTTAAATGTCTAAAGTCTATAGTGATAACCCTGCTTGCTTTCTTTCCTCATGTTGATAATTTGTATTATTTTTCTCTTTTTTTTTCTTGGTTAGTCTAGCTGGAGGTTTATTCATTTTACTGAGTTTTTAAAAAACCAGCTTTCAATATCCATTAAATTCTTACTTTTCTGTTTTTAATTCAGTTGAAATCCATTGATTTCTACTCTTTATTATTACCTTCCTGTTGCTTTCTTTAAGTTTATCTTGCTATTGTCCAATTTCTTATGGTGGAAGCTTATTGATTTGAAACTCTTCTTTTCCTTTTCTAATATACACATTTAATGGTATAAATTTCCCTCTAAGCACTACTTTGACTGCATCATACTAATTTTGATACATTGTCTTTTTATTTTCATTTAGTTCAAAATATTTTCTAATTTCCTTTGAGCCTTCCTTTATCCATAGGTTATTTAGATGTGTTATTGAACTCCCATATTTGGGATTTTTTTTTGATAACTTTCTGTTACTTATTTCAAGCTTAATTCCATTACATAAGGTATTTTGTATTAGTGCTTTTAAATTTGTTAAAGCTTGTTTTATATTGGTGACTGTTTCATGTACACTTGGAAAGAATGTATATCCTGTGGTTGGTTGGAATAATTTGTTGTTGATGGAAAGGGAAGATGTTTTAAACATTTTTATTAGTTTAGACCCTAAATCCTAATTACTTTGTGTCAGTGGGAGTAATAGAAAAGGATTTTGGGATTCAGAATTCTTGGTTCTAGATAAGCCTGTCTGTTACTAATTATATTATTTCAAATAAATCCTTTTGGGCTTTTGCTTTCCCCATTTGTTAAATAATATTGATGTAACTGATTTTGTGGAAATCTCTTTTCTTTAGAATACTATGCATTAAATCTTATAGCACAGTTTAAAAGCTAATATATTTACTCTTTTCTCAGTTATTGTAACATTCTTTTCCTTGTTTAAAATCAGTTTGAATAGTGTAATCTTAGGCATTATGTCAGAAGTTATGATTCCATAAAGTTTAAATTTATTGCACAGTCTTCCAGTTGCAGATATCAAGATGGGTAGCAGTTTATGTTTCTTGATAAAGTTCATTTTTTTTGGAAAGGGATTAGAATTCTCACAATGGTTGTATGTCACTGTAATAAAATGATTAATTGGTGCTTGGGTTGCTTTAAGGAATATGAGGATGGTAGCGAGAGTTATATAAGGCATGGGTTTCATAAGAAGGATGTTGTAAAAATTGGCAATTGACAAGAACTGTGAGGAATTTAGAAGTACTTTCATGGTTTGTGGAAATGTTGAACAAAACAGTGAGGGCGTAACTTTAGAAAAGGGTAATTGTGTAGTGAAAAAGATTATAAAAATACAGATAAGTTGTATTGAAACTTAATTTCGTAGTGTTTTACCAACTAGGGCAAACCAGATATTTTAGAGGTGCCATTAGTTTATTTTACATTTGTTGGTCTGTCTGTTAAAGTGTCATCAGAACATTCAGCAATTCCTTTCAGATTTTTTTGTTTGAGGTATTGTGTAATCATTCCTCTGCAGTTTTGTACAATCAGACAGGATGCCTGAGAGGATGAATACTGAGTGCTGTACTTCTTTGTTAAAGAAATAGAAATGCAGCTTGAGATTTTTAAAGTAAAAATGTACACCTTTTACAAAAAATTATGATGGTATGAAGTTTTTGAAGACATTTGAAGGATATAATAAGATGCAGTTTTTGTATGAGGTGGAGATAAAATGATCTACATTTGTGTAATATTGTAATTAGGCTAAATTGAATGGGTAATGTGTAATTTAAGAAATGATTTCTAATGCTTTGTTCCAGATAATTCAAGATCTGATATCTATGTAACTACTTAGAATTCTTGACTAGGTGAGATTCAGAGTTTTAAATATTCTCACCAGTCTAGCTCCAACTTTCCACCTCCAAAATTAAAATAGAAAACAACAATAAAAAACAACGTGTTCTAGGAAAATATATCATTAGCACTATTAACAGATGCTAGATTTTCAAATGCTGGTATTTTCATGATTATAATTCATGAGCAATCATTATTAGATTTATTGCCGAACCAACAAGTGCAATCACTGAATTCATTGTACATATTTTGTTTTAGGAGAGGATTGTTCTTATTGTCCTCCTTAGAATAACTAGAAATCATAAAATTAGGTAATTTTCTTGATAAACCCATGTCTAGTTTTCTAGGCTCTTTAGATTTAGGATGGGATATGTTCGCTCTCAACTTCAAAGTGGACCCTAAACTATGATCCTGGCCCTTCTTCTTCTAGTATTTGGCTGTCTGGTTTTGCTGAGATGTCTGGCCTCTGGGGAGGGTCTCCTTACATTTAGTAGGTTGATCTTTCTTTTTTAGGAAGATAAACTTCTCTTGAGGGAGGGTTTTTCCTCCTTTTTGTTCAAAGGTGTCTCTTCAGTTAACAATTATGTTCATATAAAAAGTTGTCCAAAGTGGGAACTATAAGTCTTAAATTATTGTTGGTGAAAATATTCCATTAAGAAAGATAAGTACCTGAATTAAAAGAAGCAGGTGTTTGGCTTAGGGTTTGCAGGGTGGGATTGGGGTGGTAAGATTGACTAAAAAAATTGGTTTTGTGAAGTGTTGCTTGCTTGCACACCTCACGTCTCGGAACTGCAACCAAATGGTTGGCTACTACCTTCAAGTAGAAACCTCACGACAATGCCTGGTTGATTTGGAGGTTTGGAGAGATCTCACCAAGTCAGACTCTCACAGATAAAACAACCTAAGACTAAGGAAAGTTATGGGAAGGTTTTGGTGAGTCATCTAACATAAAGTTTGTCCAAAGGATGATTGGCCTCTGGGAATTGTTCAACAGAACTGAACTCATGGGATCTATCCCATCCTGTTCCTCTGAATGTTGTTTTAGAAACTTACACAACAAAAAAGTCCAATGGCTCAAGACAAGTAGGTTGTTGTGAGTAATAATGCAGGTTTTCATCAAATTCATTTTGATCAAATAATTATGTAATTTCATATATAAAGGAATAGAAATTGGTTAGATAACAAAAATTATTAGGTAAATGTGATGAATAGATGGCTAAAGGGACATATAGATAGGACTGTTTATATTTTGAATAAAGAAGGTACCATCGTACATATGTGAAAGTATTTATTTGTAAGGCTTTTCTTCAAAAGGTTATTGATTTAAAAAAGTTGAAGATTTTGTAAGCAATAGGACCTTAAAATTTTTATGTGTCCCTGGATTGACCACCTAATTGCTTTTAAAATCACGTTCTTTCTGAGTTGGCTATTAATGCTTTTAATATGTGAGTGAAGTCACACATTTGTAAACCTAACTTGAGCCTGTGTAGAACAGGCATTAGCAATATTTTATGCTAAACTTTCTTAATATTAATAGAAAATCATAAATAATCCCTTGCTGTTGAAATTTATAATTACATTGAAATTATTCTTAAATGCATCTGGTCATTTTTTATTATTAAGCTTTATCTTTTTGAGACAATGGAAATTGAAATGCATGGTTAAGAAATTCTGATTTTCAGAATAGTGAGTTACATATCTTTAGTACAATGACCTGAAGTTATTTTACCAAGATGTAATTTTTCTTTCTTTTTGATTTTTTTATTGAGGTATAATTAACATTTTATTAATTTTAGGTGTACAGCATATAATTTGATATTTGTATATATTGGGAAACAATCACAGTAAGTCTAGTTAACGTCCATCACTGCATGTGATTACAGATTTTTTTTCTTCTGATGAAAGCTTTTCAAATTTACTGAGATACATTTTTCATCTATTTCTTAAATAAACTTTTAAAATAACTGAAGTATAATTTATATACAGAAATTTATAGATGATCTTTTTACAAAGTGAACACACCTTTGTAACTATAACCTAGATCAAGATACCAATTCTTCTGAAGTCTGTATTCTGTCCCAGTCCAGTAACCCCTTTACCTTAAAGGTATATTATTCTGACTTCATAATCAGAGATTAGTTTGGCTTGTTTTTGAATTTAATAAGAACAGAGTATTATTTTTATACTTTTATATTTTAGCTATTTTTATATTATTTTATTATATGCTTTTTTTTTCTTTCCTGGCTTCCTTCACATAGTATTGTGTTTGTGAGATGTATCCTATTTTATGTATGGAATTAGTTTTCTCATTTTACTGGGGTTTAGGATTCTATTGTAAGAATACACCACAGTTGTTTTCTCCCTTCTCTTGCCAATGGACATTTGGATTATGTACAGTTTGGGTTTTTTAAAATATTGCTGCTATTATAAATCTTGTACATAGTATTTTGTGCACATATGTACGCAGGTCTATTGATTGTACACCTAGGAGTGGTATTAGTCATTGGGTATGTATTTTCACCTTCAGTAGTAGAAACTTCCACATAATTTCCTACACTGGTTATACCAGTTTACATTTCTGCCTGTAGTGTTTGAGAAAAGTTGCTGCACCTTCTTGCTTACACTTGAGTTTGTCTGGTTTTTAGATAAAAGCTAGTCACTTTGATGGGTAATGATATCTTACTGTGTTATGTGTATTTTCCTGGTGGATTGTAATGTTGAGGATCTTTTCAATATGTTTACTGGTTTCTGAAATGATCTTTCATTGGGTTGTCTCCTTGGTGGTTTAAAGTTTTATTTTTTAATTTTGTAAATGTCCTTTCTTGGACATGTGCATTGAGAATATTTTTTCCTACTCTGTAGCTTGCATTTTCACTTTTTTTAAGAAGACAACTTTTTAATGAAGTCAGTTTGTTGTGTTGATCTTTGTCTTGCTTAAGAAATCTTTGTAGACATCAAAGTCATGATGTTATTTTCCTGTGAATGAAGCTTCATTGTTTTAAACTTTATTGTTTAGGTTTCTAATATATTTTTTTCTTCCTCTTTTTTTCCATGGCCTGTGGATGGATGTAATTCATTCTGTGGATGTTGATTTTACCAGTAGTAGTGATAGAAAATGTATTGATGTGACTTATTCATAAGAAAACATTTTTTATATCAGCTATACTTCAATTAAATAAATGAATAAAATAAAATTAGGCTTTAAATTAAAAACATTTTACTTTTATTATATTATGTTTCTAGAATTGTAATATTTTCTGCTAGTTAAGGTAGGTAATTTTTATTCTGGTGATTCTTTAGAAGGAATTTAAAAACTTTTTTTTCTGACTAAAAGAGGTATTCAGTTTTACTCCATTTTACGTCATGTTGTCTTGTTTTGTGTTTGGGGAGTCATAGTATGGGGTCTTAAAGACATTGGGTTGTGCATTCAAAAGGTAAGCAGATGACTTCATCTTTATAGGACTTTGTTTTTTTAATCTGTAAAATGACGAGTAAATGAGGTGATTAAAAAAAAGTTTGTGTGCCTTTTTGCAAGTCCTGAGCAGTGTGTCTGGCACTTTTTAGTGCTTTATTCTTGAATATTTGAACTTTGTTTTGAGCTTTGGCTGAAAGGGTATATAGTATGTTTATTATAAAGTTATTTACACCTAACTTTTATAAATAAAAAATTAAATTTGTCAGTTTATACATTTCTATTGTAGAAAAAATATTTTAATTTTGTTAGTACCAATATAGGGTAGGTTAGTTTTTAAATAAAAATAGAATAATTCGTTTGTAAAACATCTTTCTACTTCACTGACTCTACTTTAACTTTGTAGACACTATAGTTAGATTGCCTAGGTGCTACTTAAAAGTTGGTCTAACTACAGATATCAGAATGTACGGTATGACATTGTATGTTGAGTGGTAACTACAGATATTAGAATGTAAAGTATGACATTGTATTTGATGGTCAAGAGGAATTTAACATGTGAATGCTTCTCTAAGACACTGCTGCATGTTAGTGTTATTGTCTTCGTCTGATTTTTAAATCTGATTTGTTATACAACTTACTCTTTGTAGACTAGTAAACTGTACCAATATCTTGCTAATTCATTAGTTTTTCCATATATTACATAAAAAATTTCAATTATAATATTAGGAAAAATATGTTTTATATTTATCATATGCCAAAGTTTCAATATGTGATTTGGGTTTTAAGTGTCAAACAAATTGCTCTCATATAAATGGGATTCTTTTGTAAATTTTACAAAGTAGGGGTCACTTCTGAAGTTGAAAAATGATTTTTTTTTATTATTTAGGGAGTCTCAACCATCAAGGAAATTTTTAAAAGGCTATCGAAATATTTGGTAAGTACATTCTCCATGTTAAATACTTTGCATGTTACTTAAGGTTGCATGTGTGTTACATAAACATATACAATAGCCAGTGTAGATTATAATTTTATTTAAAAAAATTTTTACCTGGTACTATAATTTCTTCTCTTTATTCTTATTCTGACTGCCTTCTGATTCTTTCTCACATTGTATCTGGAAAATTCTTTCAGTGTTCAGCCTAAGTATTACAGAGTTCTAAGAAAGAAATAGTCTTTCTGAGCAAGAACGCTAATACTTTGTGAATGATACAGGATTTTTCCCACATTAGATTTTTGTAACAGTTTTCTGTTAACTGTTGGTACTAGTACACATTTCTTCTTCAGTCTTCCATTACTTGACTTCTCCCTACATAAGATCCACAATAAGCCAACATGAAGACCAGTACTCTGGGCAAGCCCTATGCTGTTTCCTATCTGGGTTACTCCAGTTTCTTTAATAACATTATAATAACAGTAATAGCATTGTAATATGAAAAATTTGGTAGGTGTCTATGGTCAAGAATTTCATAAACTTATGATTTTACTAGATAAAGCTTTTACTTTTTTATTTTTGAGTAAAAGTGGAGAGTTAATCTCAGAATATGTTTTACTTCAACTATATAGTAGTTTAGACTGTGTGCTATGGTGACTGTATAGCTATGACATTGCTTTGGTTAATCATGATAGATTTTAAAATTATTAAATATACTTCAACAATGGGGGGAAGTACTGAGAATTGGTTAATTGTCATGATGTAGGTTTTTGATTGTTTTAATATAGTCAATAATATATTTTTAAGGATGGATACTTTGATTAGCTAACAGAAAGTTACTGGATACATGAAGAAATACTTAATAAACATCGATTTTTTTAAATGTTTGAAACAATAAATATTCAAGTGATGTTTCTAAAAATCTATAGTATGGTAGTTGATGCTTAAATATTCAACAATTACTCTGTTTACTATATATTTATAATAAATGCAACATTTTTAGGACCAAATGATGTTATAAAAATCTCTTAAATTTTTACTACTTTAAAATGTGGTAACTGGTTTCTGGAGATGTACTGAGTAGAAAAGAGTAACTTACTATAATTTTTTTCCCCTTTGATGCATATATTTGAGTTAGCTTGAGGGATTTTGCATTGTATATAGTTGATATATTTCATTTTTGCAAATGTATTTATTTTTAGTGACTGCTTTATTGAGATATAGTTCACATACCAGAAAATTCATCCCAAAGTGTATAATTCAGTGGTTTTTAGTATATTCAGATTTGTGCGGTTATCACTATTATATAATTTTAGGACATTTTTCACCACCTTTTCCCCAAAAAAACTCCTTTATCTATTAGCAGTCACTCTCTATTTCCCTTTAAATACTTCTGCTCCTTGAACTATAGGCCACCAATAATATACTTTCTGTTTCTGTGGACTTACCTATTCTGTACATTTTATATAAATGGAATTATGTATTTGTCCTTTTGTGTCTGACTTCTTTCATTCAGCATAATATTTTCAAGGTTCATCATGTTGTAGCATTTATCATTCATTCTTATGGCCAAAATATACTTCATTGTATACCACATTTTGTTTATCCATTCATTAGTTGATGCTTTTTGCTATTAGGAATGCTTCTGCAATGAACATTCTTATATAGGTTTTTGTATGGACATATGTTTTAATTTCCTTTGGGTAAATACTTACAGGAGTGGAATTGCAAGTAGGGTAACTTTGTTTTTATCTCTGAGGAACTGTTACATTTGGCTGCACTATTTTGCCATCTCACCAACAGTGTATGAGGGTTCCAGTTTCTCCACACACTCACAGAAATTTGTTACTGTCAGTCTTTTTAGTATTTTACTCTTCCTGAAAGGTATGAAGTAGTATTTCATTGTGGTTTTGATTTTCATGTCCATAATGACTAATAATGAGCATTATTTCGTGTGCTTATTGATCTTTTACATATGCTCTTTGGAGAAATGTCTGTTGTAATCCTTTGCCCATTTTTTAATTGGGTCATCTTTTTATTGTTGAATTGTAAGCATTCTTTATATATTCTGGAAAGTATTCTCTTATGAGGATATGATTTGCAAATATTTTCTCCCATTCTGTGGATTATCTTTTCACTTTCTGGTGTCCTTTGATTGAAGCACAAAAGTTTTTAATTTTGATGAAATTTATTTCATCTATTTTTTTCTTTTGTTGCTTGTGCTTTTGGTGTCATATTGCTAAGTTCCTTTAAAATAAATATTCATTGATAGTCTAGATCTGTGACAAGGTTTTAATTATCACAGGACTATGCAGCATTGGCATTTTCTGTTTGACAGCCAGAGCCCAAAGGAAGCAATTATCCTTGTATTTGTGCTTCAGTTCCTCAGCTAATTGTTTTAAGCAAAATGTTATGTTTTGATCCCATGCATTACCATGAAAATGTTAGCTGTGTGTGATGTTTATTGATGTTAGTCTTGTGAATTTATGTTTAGTTTTCTGGATTGGAGAAGAACTCAGTACTTCAGTTCATCCTGGCATTTACTGCATATTTGATTTCATACCTTAATAAACCATTGCTTTTTAGGTTAAGAATATTATCAGAGTTCTTTTTAACTTCCCTGTGAAGAGAGGAATAGATTTTGAGAATCATACTGATTTTAATCTTGTACAGCTTATTTGTAGGCAATAATATTTTGATGTGTTTGCAAACCTACATATGGAATATATTTGTATTTCTTCTGCTTTATAAAATATGTGTCTTTTTAATTTTTATGGTATCATTTTAGTTCCTTGTATTTTATATTATGTGGCATCTTTTATCAACTGAAGGCATATTTCAGGATGTTTGGCTATAATCTGTAATGTCTAATTTGTTTTTTTAGAGAAATGGAATATAATAATGAAATGTCACCATTAGTAACATTGGCTTTCTGTGTACGGGCAAGAAGTTTAGGGGAATTTACTTTTGTTTGCATCTTTCATATTACCTAACAATATTCTGTGTTAACTTTAAACAACCAAAAGTCTGTTTTAATGAAATTTTATAGAGCTAAGATCATTGATATTCTTCTTGTTAGTTGATTTTAAATCTTGATGTCCATTGGTTAACACTCACTCGTTTCCGTTGAATGGGTAAATATTCTTCACATTTATGTTTTTATAGTTTGTGTTATACTATTCATGGACATTTTACAGTGGAAAAGGAAATAAAAATTAATGTAGCTCATTCATGACGATAAATTTTCAGTTGTGATAAAAAATAAGGAAAAGATTTAGTTGGGTCACCTCGTTCTATAGTAAATATCAAATGTGGCAATTAAGAGGATTCTGATGACCTGTTTATGGCTGAATTAAAGACAAAAAACCTTCCGTGCACTATTCTTTTCCTCTTCCTTTCTCCTGTTCTATATCCTTACTAACATAATAATTGAGTATATGTTTTCCTTGTGTATTTGTCTTTGAAGTGGAGGTTTACCATGAGTACAGAGCCCTTGTTCTTACAAGGGTAAGATGGATTACCCTTTAGTTAAACCATAGATTTTTCACTAAAGTCAGTAGGGAAGCCTTATACTGTAGGTAGTTTCTCATCATATGTCCTAGAGTTTGCTACTCTGCTGACCCATAATACACCTTGCAGATATTGGTCAGGGTTGTAGGCTAGAACAATTAAACTATTCTTCATTAGAAGAGTTTTTCACTACTTACTAATCTTACTCAGGAAAGTTTAATTGTACTTGGATTATTCTAAATGTCACACTGTTTTTGTACAAATGTCTGAAAACCATTGCACAGTAGTACTGACTCCCTGTTCTCCCAGTACAGTTTCTGTAGTAATGGCACCAAGCAGGGAAGTTTACCTAAATGACTTTTCCTTTAGAATTCACTTTTTAAGTGAAAAACTTAGTCACATTCAGTGTAGTAGTTTTCTCAATTTTATTCTAATTAATACCCAGGATTTCCACTTTGCTGATCTTTCTTCACAAATTTCCCAGTCTGTTAATCTAAAGAATTACAACTGTTCACTTTTTTTGTTTTGTTTCTTATTCATGGACTGCCTAGCATTGCTGGAGTTATATCAGTTACTGTCATAAGAAGTTCCTAGTGTAAACTCACATTTCCCCCCTTGCTTAGCCTCCGTGCTTCCTGGCAATCCTTATCTCTTTTTAATCTTCTATTTCATTCTACATATAAGTTATTTGGAACCTTTCTACTGTCCTCAAATGACCAGTCCTATTCCTATTTCTCTTATTCTTTGTTCATTTCATATTTTGTGCTTACTTCTTCAGTCTTTTTTTATTCAAAGAGTAAGATGTTTTCATTACTTTGAAAAGCTAACATCTGTGTTCTTAGTTAGTCTTACATCTTTCCTCTTCACTAGAACTAGCTATTTCTTATGCTCCATGCTGGGTTCTCTACCTAATCACATTTAATCTTGAAAAATACCTTTCTTCCTACTCTCCCTGTCCTTCCCATTAACACTGAGCTTGTTTGACATACAGTCAACTTTCAGTTTCCAATATCTTAAATCTTACTCAGCTACCTTCTGCAGTTTGGCTATTGGTTGTTTCTACTGGTGTTCTGCTTCCACAAGTGAAAGTAAACTGCTTTTCTCACCTACCCAGGTAGATAGACATTGGTTAGGCTGATATTAAAATGCTTATCACCCCCAAGATAAGACTGAGTACCTTTTGTGCTGACTGATTTCACTTAGCATAATGTTTTCAGAGTTCATCTCTGTAGTAGCATGCATCAGAATTTCATCCCTTTTTATGGATGGGTAATATTCCATTGTAATAGTCCACATTTTGTTTGTCCATTCATCTGTTGATGGACACTTGAGTTACTCATTTCCATCTTTGACTTTTGTGAATAATGCAGTAGTGAACATTGGGTATACAAATATCTGGGTCCTCTTTTCAGTTCTCCTGGGTATATACTTAGAAGGAATCGCTGGGTCATATGGTAATTCTTTGTTTTTGAGAAACTCCTAAGCTGCTTTCCACCATAACTTCACCATTTTACATTATCACCAGCAATTATAGGGGTTCCAGTTTCTCCACACCCTCATCAATGCTTGTTATTTCCTACTTTTAGTGCCTTTTTGGGGTAGATTCTTTAGGATTTCTGTGTAACCAATCATATGTCTCTGTGAACAGAGACAGTTTTACTTCCTGTTTGATCTTTTTTGCTTTTCTTCTGTTTTTCATATTGGATTTCTACAGTATAATATTGAATATAAGTAATGAGAGCAGACATTCTTGCCATGTTCCCAAACTTTGGGAGAATATATTCAATATTTTACTATTAAAACAATCTGTGGTTAGCCATAGGACTTTTATAGATACCCTTTATCTGAGGAAGTGACAAATTCTATGCTGAGTGGTTTTGTTTGTCTGTTTTTAATTATTATTATTGGTATTTGATTTGTCACTGTTTTTTTCTGCATTTATTGCCATAATACAGCTTTTCCCTTTCAAACTATTTATGTGGTTGAATTACATTGATTATTTTTCATGTTACCCTTATATTCCTAGGTAAACTCCACTTTGTCAGAATGTATTTTTATATATCACTGGATTTGATGTGCTAAAATTTTGTCAAAGCTGAATGCTGTCTTCTTTTCCTCTATTTTGTATAATCCTGGCATATGTTTGCATGTACGACATATAGCTGTATAAGACAGACATATGTTTTCCTTAAATATTTGGTAGAATTTACCAGTGAAATCATCTTGGCTGAGAGTTTTTTTTGAAGGAAAGTTTTGGATTTATAAATGCAACTTTCTCACTTGGCAGTATTCGTATCTTGCATTTTTCATAGCATTTTTGTGTTTCATTAATTTTGTTGAATTTGTTAGCACAAAGTCACTTTTTTTTAATGTCTGTGGGGCTAGTGGTGATAATCTCTCTTTGGCTACTGATGCTGACAATCTATTTTCTTTTTTTTCCCTATCAGTTGGCCAGGTGTTAATTTTTGTTGTTGTTGTTATGTCCAAAGAACCAACTTTTGGAGACAGTTTTCTGTATCATTTGTTTTCTGTTAATTGATTTTCATTTTTTATTTCTTTCTACTATTGATTTAATTTCCTCTTCCTTTTAGCCTCTTAAATTGGAGGCTGACTTCTTTCTTGTCTTCTAGTAGAAGCAGTTAAAACTAAAGGTTTCCCTTTTTGCACCTCTAGCTGCATCCCACAAATATTGACGTTATATTTTCATATCATATATCAGTTCAAAATATACTCTCTTTTTTCCTCAGATTTCTTCTTTGACCAGTGGATTATTTAAAAGTATGTTGCTTAATGTCAAAATATTTTGGGGTTTCTAGATTTCTTTTTATAAATGATTCCTAGTTTAATTTGTTGTAGTCATAGAATTAACCATTATATCAGTTCTCTGAAACTTACGGAGACATGTTTATGGCTATTTTTTTTTTTTGGATAGGTCAGTTGTACTGTTTGCATGGTTAATTCATATTTTCTTATGTAATCTGGTTATTGGATTGGATTTTTTTCTCTTTTCAAATAATAGTTTTACTCTTTATTTGGTTTTCTTGGGTTCCTTAGAGTAATGATGAGAGATACGTCTTATGCATATAGTGATTAAAAAAAAAATTAATAGTCTTTTGTTCATCCATGTATCACCTATCATTTGGACTTCTTTTTCTTGCTTGCTCTATTATTTTGTTTATTTTGTTGGATGCTAAAGAAAATGGTATAGTTCATTGTAGTTTTGTAATTTGGGATGCCTGTCATAGTGCTTGTGTGTGTGTGTTTGTGTGTGTGTGTGTGGTCCTATGTTATAGTGTACTCTTGTGAGGGAAAACTCAATTTTGTTTGATTTAAGGTCAGGTGGAAGGTATTTTATCCCCATATAAATTTACTGCACAAATCCCATACAACCTTACATATAATAAAAGAAATTTATTTCCCAAACTATAATATGAAATTTTGATCTGTTAATAGTTTTAGCCTGAATCACAGTCTACAGAGTAGGCATATTTGAAAAATATATGGAGCATTAAAAAAAATTGTTATTTAATATATGGTCTTAGCAGCATAATAAGTAAAAAAATTAATCCTGTTATTGCCTTTTATGAAATTGCCCAGTATAGTTTCTTAAAAGTTTAAACTTTTTAAATACATCAATTATATAAGTCTTCTCTGCTTTGGATTATTCTTTCTTTTACAGACTTTTAGGAATAAGAAAGCCAATAGGTCACCGTTCAGCTTTTGAGCCAACTATAGGCAGGATCAAATCCTGCTTCTGCCACTTACTCTCCTGTGAACTTGGTAATACATGGATTATACTTATTGTACTTTCTTAGAAGTCCATTCCATATGTTCTGTTAAACTTCCTGAAATTTGTTGGTAATATTTTCTCCCTTCTGATGTTTTCTAAGATTTGAATTCCTGGAACAAAACTCTTTTGGTAATAGTGGGTAACTCTTTCAATTTTACCACTTCTTTCTCTTATTCAGCTATGTAATTATTGCCAGGTAAATGTCTGAAAAGTTGTTTTAATGCAAATTAGAAGGTTTTTGTAGGTATAATTAGCAGGTGATTTGTTTGCTTCTGGCTAAAATAAGCTGAGTTGGAGATGGATATCGTTTAATGTGAGTGTAGTGTATATTTACAAGGAGATAAGTCATTACCATGCATAGCTAGATTATTGCTATCTGTCATAGTAGGAACATATTCTAGTAATGCTCAGTGTCCCTAGGCAATCATGACAGGAATGTGTAAGACCAGAGGACATATTACAATCTGAATGTGTCCTGTGATGGCCATTACTAGAAGTATGAGGCCACCACTAGCAGTGGAGGAGAAACTAGATTTGAAATATATAGAGCCAGAATTAAGTCTATGGAAACATTCTCAGATATCCAAAACTATAAAATTCATTTTTCATCCACCCATTCAGTTAGTGCTCCTGTATAGAAAATAATTGATAATGTATATAATTGTACATGCACCGAATGTTTTTTTTCTGTTTTACTGCAAATAGCATTTTTGATAAAAAAGTATGTTATTTCATGTGCTTATTGGAGCACTTCATTAAAACAAGTAAGAAATGATAGACTTCTGATTTGCATTTGTATTGAGGGTATATTCTTTTGTCTTATTTACACTTATTTGAGAATTAAGAGAATTCAGATAAAAATTAATGGGATATGAAAAAAAAGATTAAAAATGTGCCATGAATAATTAGAAATTATTCTGATACATTGCAAAAATCGATTGTGACATAAAAATGTGATCATACAAAAGCAGTAATTCATTTAAGAGGAAAAAATAAATTATAAACAGAAGTAATGAATAGGCTCTTGGTTTTCTGATAATCCAAATTAAGGAAAAAGAATTAATCATCTGAAAGTATTGGAAAATATTTAAATGATTTATTTAAAACCAAATTCTCTGATGAGTAAACATAGTGTAAAACTCATATAACACAGCAACAATGACATTGATGATTGGTTAACAAATGTCTTAAATTTAGGGTATGTAAAATTAGTTACTGCACAAAAAAACGTGAAATCTCAAGTTTATATATGAAATAAACCTTATAGAGGTTTCTTTTTTTGTCATCCCTCTCAAAAATTTACATGACATTTCTATTAATAGGTTTTGAAGTTCAAAATTTCTAAATTTTGAATAATAAAAAACAGATTTTGATCAACTCTTTTAGAGGAAAGACTAAATTATCCTAGTCTGTGTACAGGAAACATTATAATATCTTGTTATATGAAAAACTGAGCAAAGAGTACCCAGTCAAAAAATATAGGAAGTATGGTATCACAGAAGTGTGTCATATATTTAAGTAAATAAAATGTTACTTTTCTGGATTGTGTGAAATTTATGATATTTGTCAGTCTTTCAGTATTCTGTTATTTTTTTCTCATTTCAAATATGTATTTCTCACTTTCATTTCTAATTTTATATTTGTAACTTTGTATTCTTCCTTGTAAATCCTTCAATTTTTAGAAGCCTCAAAACCTAGATTTACTCCTATTAAAAGGACAGAGCACAGATGCAGGTGGGGTCTAATAGGATTTGTGGGGAATAGCTTAGAGACACTGCATCTTTCTGAAGAGATTGCACTGAATTAACAAAGGTCTGATTAAAGACATGGAGAGAACCTTATGAGTTTTTTGGGGAAAGAGCACCAAGTAGGAGTACTGGAAGTTTAAAGGCTCTGTTACGGGACTAAGCCTAGTATGCTTATTAGAAGGAGGCAATGAAGTTGGAGTCTAGTAGTTGGAGATGAGGTTGAAAAGGAAAGCAAGGACCAAAATATGTGCAGCCTGGATAGAAAATTAAGGAATTTGGATTTTGATTCTAGTTGTAATGGGGTTACCATTGAAAAATTTTCATATTTTCAGACTGACAGTGAAACTCTTCCATGTGCTCACTTGGCGACCCAGGCTCCTTTTATCTTTTAGATTCATCATTCTTTTGGGCTTTATTGTAATGTTCTGGCTTTATCAGGAAGGGGAAGTAACCTGCACACCTGCTTTCTTAAAATAGCTTTACTCTTTCTTACAGTTTTATGCTCACTACATTCTGCCCTCCTTATAGATAGGATATATTGAGATAACAAATCATAAAATTGTTCCTGGTTTTTAACAGTACCCAATCCACAGCACACCCCTGCTACCTTGGGCCATACTTAAAAAAAATTTTTTTTCAGTAGAAAATACAAGTACATATAAATAGACAAATAACAGTAAAAAGAATTGCCAAAAACTTAGAAAAAGGTGTTCAGTCTTACCAATAATAAAGAAAATGTAGA
Source organism: Phataginus tricuspis (assembly GCA_029783875.1). Classification (NCBI taxonomy): domain Eukaryota; kingdom Metazoa; phylum Chordata; class Mammalia; order Pholidota; family Manidae; genus Phataginus; species Phataginus tricuspis. The sequence goes on from JAQQAC010013566.1 coordinate 12,960,126, forward strand.
TCAAAACAATGAGAGACAGAGGAGGAGAGGAAGAGATAGTGGCGTGAGTAGTGTGGTGGAAATCTCCTCCCAAAACCATATTTATTTTGAAAAGACAGCAAATACAACTATTCCTCAAAGAGTGACGAGAAGTAACAGGACACCAGCCAGTCTGTATCTGGGAGAAGTCAATATCTTATGGAAAAGGATAAGGTAAAAAGCCGCAACCCAGCAGGACCTGAGAACTCCCCCGACCCCAGCTTACTGGTGGGAGGAAAAGAATCAGAGTGGGGAGGGAGTGGAAACACAGGACTGCTAAATACCCAGCCCTAGAAATCTGCCCCAGGAGCACAGACCCACACTGCGTGGTGCTCTGGAGATAAGAGGAGCTGAAAAGAAAAGTCTGAAACTAAGATTGTGAACAGGTTCCCACAACTGGCTGCCCTGGGACAAAAGAAAAGCAGCTGCTTTAAAAGTCTTAAAGGGGCAAGGGTTTAACAAGTGGAAAAAATCATCCTGACACACTCAGCCCAGCAGGCTGGGAACTTTCAGGAGCTTCAGGCACCCTATGCCCCTGGCTTCTCTCTGCGTGTGGTTAACCGGCCTAGACCCAGAGGCTGCTCCCGGTGCATTGTTGACTGGCACAGACAGTGGAGATGGGCACTGAAACCGGGAGCCACGAAGGGGCTGTGTCCTTGTGGCAGACACATGCACCACACGCGTGCGACCCCTGAACCATTCTAGGCCAACCCAAGGGCTGCCCCACCCACAGCAGTTTAGGGGATTAACCCAGAGGCGGCTCCCTGTGCATGGTTAAATGTCACAGACAGCAGAGACAGGCACGGCGACCGGCAAGCAGGAAGGGTTTTGTATTCCCAGCTGATACCCATGCCACTCGCCAGTGACCACTCCCATCACTCCAGGACTATGAAAAGGCAGAAGAACCTTGTTCAATACAAAATCCCTCAAACACCACAAAGAGGGCTTGGTGAGACTGAAATCACCATTCTTCGTGAAAAAGAAGTCAAAATAAAACTCATAAGCATGCTAATGGAGCTACAGAAAAATATTCAAGAGCTAAGGGATGAACTCAGGAGAGAGAGAACAGAAATGAAACAATGGAGGGATTGAAAAGCAAATTAGATGAGGTGGAGGAGACTGTTAATGAAATAGATATCAGAGAATAGGAATACAGAGAAGCTGAGGCAGAGAGAGAAAAAAGAATCTCTAGGAATGAAAGAATATTAAGAGAACTGTGTGACCAATCCAAACGGAACAATATTCTCATTATAGGGGTACAAGAAAAAGAAGAGAGAGAGAGAAAGGGATAGAAAGTGTCTTTGAAGAAATAATTGCTGAAAACGTCACCAATTTGGGGAAAGAAATAGTATCTCAGGCCATGGAAGTCCACAGATATCCCAACACAAGGGACACAAAGAAGACAGCACCAAGATATATAATAATTAAAATGGCAAAGGTCAAAGACAGGGGCAGAGTGTTAAAAGCAGCCAGAGAGAGAAAAATCACCTACTAAGGAAAACCCATCAGGCTACTAAGGAAAAAAACCCATCAGGCTATCATCAGACTTCTCAGCAGAAACCTTACAGGCCAGAAGGCAGTGCAATGAAACAGAAGGGCCTTGAGCCAAGAATACTCTACCCCTCAAGATTATCATTAAAAAACTTTTTATAATTTATTTTGGTATCATTAATCTACAATTACATGTGCAATATTATGGTTATTAAACTACCCCCTTCATCAGGTCCCCACCACCAACCCCATTTCAGTCACTGTCCATCAGCGTGGTGAGGTGCTATAGAATCACTACTTGTCTTTGAGTTGTACAGCCCTCCCCGTGCCCCCCCAAAATTACATCGGCTAGTCATAATGCCCCTTTTTCCCCCTTATCCCTCCCTTCCCACCCATCTTCCCCAGTCCCTTTCCCTTTGGTAACTATTAGTCTGTTCTTGGGTTCTGTGAGTCTGCTGCTGTTTTGTTCCTTTCAGTTTCTTTCTTTGTTCTTATGCTCCACATATGAGTGAAATCATTTGACACTTGTCTTTTTCCACCTGACTTATTTCACTGAGCATAATACTCTCTAGCTCCATCCATGTTGTTGCAAATGGTAGGATTTGTTTTCTTCTTATGACTGAATAATATTCCATTGTGTATATGTACCACATCTTCTTTATCCATTCATCTACTGACGGACACATAGGTTGCTTCCATTTCTTGGCTATTGTAAATAGGGCTGCGATAAACATAAGGGTGCATGTGTCTTTTTCAAACTGGGCTGCTGCATTCATAGGGTAAATTCCTAGGAGTGGAATTCCTGGGTCAAATGGTATTTCTATTTTGAGTTTTATGAGGAACCTCCATACTGCTTTCCACAATGGTTGAATTAATTTGCATTCCCACCAGCAATGTAGGAGGGTTCCCTTTTCTCAACATCCTCGCCAACATTTGTTGTTGTTTGTGTTTTGGACGTTGGCCATTCTCACTGGTGTGAGGTGATATCTCATTTCTCTGATGGTTTTAATTTGCATTTCTATAGCGATGTGGAGCATCTTTTCATGTGCCTGTTGGCCATCTGAATTTCTTCTTTGGAGAAGTGTCTATTCATGTCCTCTGCCCATTTCTTAATTGGATTATTTGCTTTTTGTTTGTTAAGGTGCGTGAGTTCTTTGTATATTTTGTATGTCAACCCCTTATCGGATACGTCATTTATGAATATATTCTCCCATACTGTAGGATGTCTTTTTGTTCTACTGATGGTGTCCAGTGCTGTACAGAAGCTTTTCAGCTTGATATAGTCCCACTTGTTCATTTTTGCTTTTGTTTCCCTTGCCCGGGGAGATATGTTCATGAAGAAGTCACTCATGTTTATGTCCAAGAGATTTTTGCCTATGTTTTTTTCTAAGAGTTTTATTGTTTCATGACTTACATTTAGGTCTTTTATCCACCTTGAGTTTACCTTTGTGTATGGGGTTAGACAGCAGTCCAGTTTCATTCTCTTACATGTAGCTGTCCAGTTTTTCAAACAACAGCTGCCGAAGAGGCTGTCATCTCCCCATTGTATATCCAAGGCTCCTTTATTAAATATTAATTGACTGTATATATTTGGGTTAATGTTTGGATTTTCTATTCTGTTCCACTGGTCTGTGGGTCTGGTTTTGTGGCAATACCAAATTGTCTTGATGACTGTGGATTTGTACTAGAGCTTGAAGTCAGGGAGCGTAATTCTCCCTGTTTGATTCCTCCTTCTCAGGATTGCTTTGGCTATTCGGGGTCTTTTGTGGTTCAATATGAATTTTGGAATTATTTGTTCGAGTTCATTGAAGAAAGCTGTTGGTAGTTTGATAGGGATTGCGCTGAATCTGTAGATTGCTTTAGGTAGTATAGCCATTTTGACAATATTTATTCTTCCTAGCCAAGAGCATGGGATGAATTTCCATTTGTTAGTGTCCTCTTTAATTTCTCTTAGGAGTGTCTTGTAGTTTTCAGAGTACAGGTCCTTCACTTCCTTCATTAGGTTTCTTCCTAGGTATTTTATTCTTTTTGATGCAATTGTGAATGGAATTGTTTTCCTGATTTGTCTTTCTGTTTGTTAGTTCATCGTTAGTGTATAGGAAAGCAACAGATTTCTGTGTGTTAATTTTGTATCCTGCAACTTTGCTGAATTCAGATATTAGTTCTACTAGTTTTGGAGTGGAGTCTTTAAGGTTTTTTATGTGCAATATCATGTCATCTGCAAATAGTGACAATTTGACTTCTTCTTTACCAATCTGGATGCCTTGTATGTCTTTGTTTTGTCTGATTGCTGTGCCTAGGACCTCCAGTATTATGTTGAGTAACAGTGGAGAGAGTGGGCATCCCTGTCTTGTTCCTGATCTTAGATGAAAAGCTTTCAGCTTCTCGCTGTTAAGTATGATGTTGTCTGTGGGTTTGTCATATATGGCCTTTATGATGTTGAGGTACTTGCCATCTATACCCATTTTGTTGAGAGTTTTTTTAATCATGAATGGATGCTGAATTTTGTCAAATGCTTTTTCAGCATCTATGGAGATGATCATGTGGTTTTTTTTCTTCTTTTTGTTGATGTGGTGGATGATGTTGATGGATTTTCGAATGTTGAACCATCCTTGCATCCCTGGGATGAATCCCACTTGATCATGGTGTATGATCCTCTTGATGTATTTTTGAATTCGGTTTGCTAATATTTTGTTGAGTATTTTTGCATCTACGTTCATCAGGAATATTGGTCTGTAATTTTCTTTTTTGGTGCGGTCTTTGCCCGGTTTTGGTATTAGAGTGATGCTGGCTTTATAGAATTAGTTTGGAAGTATTCCTTCCTCATCTATTTTTTGAAAAACTTTAAGGAGAATGGGTGTTATTTCTTCTCTATATGTCTGGTAGAATTCAGTGGTGAATCCATCTTGTTGGGGGGTTTTGTTCTTGGGTAGTTGTTGATTACCGATTCAGTTTCGTTGCTGGTGATTGGTCTGTTTTGTTTTTCTGTTTCTTGCTTGGTCAGTCTTGGAAGGTTGTATTTTTCTAAGAAGTCCATTTCTTCTTGGTTTTCCAGCTTGTTAGCATATAGATTATGATAATATGTCTTATAATTCTTTGTATTTCTGTGGGGTCTGTTGTTATTTTTCCTTTCTCATTTCTGATTCTGTTTATGTGTGTAGATTCTCTTTTTCTCTTAATGAGTCAGTCTAGGGGTTTATCTATTTTGTTTATTTTTTCAAAGAACCAGCGCTTGGTTTCATTGGTTTTTTCTATTGTTTTATTCTTCTCAATTTTATTTATTTCTTCTCTAATCTTTATTATGTCCCTCCTGGTGACTTTGGGCCTCATTTGTTCTTCTTTTTCCAATTTCAGTAATTGTGTCTTTAGACTATTCATTTGGGAATGTTCTTCTTTCTTTAAATAGGCCTGGACTGCCGTATACTTTCCTCTTAGGACTGCCTTTTCTGCATCCTGCAGAAGTTTTGGCTTTGTGTTGTTGTTGTCATTAGTCTCCATATATTCTTTGATTTCTGTTTTGATTTGGTTGTTAACCCATTGATGAATTAGGAGAATGTTGTTAAGTCTCCATGTATTTGTGAGCCTTTTTGATTTCTTTCTAAAATTTATTTCTAGTTTTATACCTTTGTGATCTGAGAAGTTGGTTTGTTAGAATTTCATATTTTTGAGTTTTCTGAGGTTCTTTTTGTGGCCTAGTATGTGGTCTATTCTGGAAAATGTTCCATGTGCACTTGAGAAGAATGTGTATCCTGTTGCTTTTGGGTGTAGAGTTCTGTAGATGTCTGTTAGGTCCATCTCTTCTAGTGTGTTGTTCAGTGCCTCTGTGTCTTTACTAATTTTCTGTCTGGTTGATCTGTCCTTTGGAGTGAGTGGTGTGTTGAAGTCTCCCAAAATGAATGCATTGCATTCTATTTCCCCCTTTAATTCTGTTAGTATTTGTTTCACATACGTAGGTGATCCTGTGCTGCATGCATAGATGTTTATAATAGTTATATCCTATTGTTGGACTGACCCCTTTATCATTATGTAATGTCCTTCTTTGTCTCTTGTGATTTTCTTTGTTTTGAAGTCTATTTTGTCTGATACAGGTACTGCAACTCCTGCTTTTTTCTCCCTATTAGTTGCATGAAATATCTTTTTCCATCCCTTTTTTTCAGTCTGTGTATGTCTTTGGCTTTGAAGTGAGTCTCTTGTAGGCAACATATAGATGGGTCTTGTTTTTTTATCTATTCAATGACCCTACATCTTTTGATTGGTGCTTTCAAACAATTTACATTTAGGGTCATTATCAATAGGTGTGTACTTATTGCATCACAGGCTTTAGATTCGTGGTTATCAAAGGCTCAAGGGTAATTCCCTTACAAAGGTCTAATTTAACTCACTTCATATGCTATTACAAACCCAACCTAAAGATTCTTTTTTTCTTCCTACTTTTTGTTTTTCCTCCATTCTTTGTATGTTATGAATCATATTCTGTATTCTTTGTCTATCCCTTGGGTGACTTTAGCCTTAGGAATATTTCAATCTATAGGAGTCCCTCCGAAATGCACTGTAGAGGTGGTTTGTGGGAGATAAATTCTCTCAGCTTTTGCTTATCTGAAAATTGTTTAATCCCTCCTTCAAATTTAAATGATAACCTTGATGGGTAGAGTATGCTTGGTTCAAGGCCCTTCTGCTTCATTGCATTAAGTATATCATGCCACTCCTTTCTGGCCTGTAAGGTTTCTGTTGAAAAATCTGATGATAGCCTGGTGGGTTTTCCTTTGTATGTGATCTTTTTTCTCTCTCTGGCTTCTTTTAAAAGTCTGTCTTTATCCTTGATCTTTCCATTTTTATTACTATACGTCTTGATGTTGTCTTCTTTGCATCTCTTGTGTTGGGAGATCTGTGCATCTCCATGGCTTGAGAGACTATCTCCTTCCCCAGATTGGGGAAGTTTTAAGCAATTACATCCTCAATAACACTTTCTATCCCTTTTCTCTCTCTTCTTCTTCTGGTACCCTTATAATTCCAAAATTTTTCCATTTGGATTGGTCGCACAGTTCTCTCAATATTCTTTCATTCTTAGAGATGCTTTTCTCTGTCTGCCTCAGCTTCTTTGTATTCCTCTTCTCTAATTTCTATTCCATTTACCATCTCTTCTACTACATCTAATCTGCTTTTAAAACCCTCCATTGTATGTTTCATTTCAGATATGGAATATCTTAATGATTGAATCTCTGTCTTAAATTCGTTCCTGAGTTCTTGAATATTTTTCTGTACCTCCATAAGCATGTTTATGATTTTTACTTTGAACTCTCTTTCAGGAAGATTGGTGAGTTCAGTTTCATTTAGCCCTTTTTCTGGGGTTTTTGAGATTTTGGTCTGAACAGGGTTCTTTTGTCATTTCATATTTCTATGTGGTGCCCTCTGTTGCCTAGAAGCTCCAGTCTCTGGAGCTGCTCAGCCGGTAGAGTGAGATTGGGGCTCGTTGGGGGGCAGAGCTGGTGCCTGGGGGAGGAAAGATTTGTTTCCTGATTCCTGTTTGCTGTGCCTGTCTCTAGTATCACTGCCAGTGGGCCGAGCAGACAGGTGTAAGCCTCTCTGCTCAGTGTCTCTATCTGATGTAGGCAGGGCCTCCGTGTGTCTGGCCTTGCGCCAGTGCAGTGACTGCCGATTTGCCAGCTGGTGGTGTCAGGCCAGGAGGAAAGGCTCAGCCTGCTGCAGGTCACAGCGGAAGCCTTGGAGCTGAGCTGCCAGCCAGGGGAATGGAGCGCCTGAAGCTCCTCAAAGTTCCCAATCTGCTGTATGGAGCACACTCAGACAACCTTATCTAGCTCTCCCTTCTTTTGTACAGCAAGCTTCGTGCAACTCGTGCCACCTCAGCAGCCCTCTTGCTGCTAGGAAGCCTCTCAGACCGCCTGCCTTTTCTCTGTCACAGAGCGGCTCGATGTGGATCCCGTCCTCCACAAAGAGCCAGAAAGTCAGTCTCTCAGGTGCTCTGCCTGTCTCAGCTCCCCTACATCCAGAGCACCACACAGAGTACGTTTCTGCTCGCAAAGCAGATCTCCAGGTCTAGGTGTTTAGTAATCCCAGGCTTCCACCCCCTCCCTGCTGTGTTTCTTTTCCTCCTGCCTGTAAGCTGGGGTGGGGGAGGGGCTAGGGTCCCGCTGGATCAAGGCTTTCGTATGTTACCCTGTTTCATCAGGTCTGCTCTGTTCTTGATGTCTGTATGTAGTCTGGTTCAGCCTTCTTCCCTGTTGCTGTTTTAGCTTTAGTTGTATTAATTAACTATATTTTCGTACTGTTTGTGGTTTTGGGACAAGTTCTCTGCCACCATCTTTAACCCTCCTCTTTTTTATTAAAAAAATATTTTTTTTATTTTGGTATCATTAACATACAATCACATAAGCAACACTGTGGTTACTAGATTCTCCCCATTATTAAGTCCCCACCACATACCCCATACAGTCATTATCCAACAACGTAGTTAGATGCCTTCCACATGCCACCCCCCCTACGTTTTGGATGTTAGCCCCTTGTCGGTTATGTCATTTACAAATATATTCTCCCATGCTGTATAATGCCTTTTTGCTCTGCTGACGGTGTCCTTTGCTGCACAGAAGCTTTTTAGCATGATGTAGTCCCATTTGTTCATTTTTGATTTTGTTTCTCTTGCCCAAGGAGGTGCATTCAGGATAAAGTTGCTCATGTTTAAATTTAAGAGTTTTTTTTTGCTATCATTAATGTACAATTACATGAACAACATTATGGTTACTAGACTCCCCCTATTATCAAGTCCCCACCGCATACCCCATTATAGTCACTGTCCATCAGTGTAGTAAGATGCTATAGAGTCACTATTGTCTTCTCTGTGTTATGCTGCCTTACCCATATCCCCCCTACCACATTATATGTGCTAATCGTAATGACCATTTTTCCCCTTTATCCCTCCCTTCCCACCCATCTTTTCCAGTCCCTTTCCCTTTGGTAACTGTTAGTCCATTCTTGGGTTCTGTGAGTCTGCTGCTGTTTTGTTCCTTCAGTTTTTTCTTTGTTCTTATACTCCACAGATGAGTGAAATCATTTGATACTTGACTTTCTCCGCCTGGCTTATTTCACTAAGCATAACACCCTCTAGCTCCATCCATGTTGTTGCAAATGGTAGGATTTGTTTTCTTCTTATGGTTGAATATTATTCCATTGTGTATGTGTACCACATCTTCTTTATCCATTCATCTACTGATGGACACTTAGGTTGCTTCCATTTCTTGGCTATTGTAAATAGTGCTGCGATAAACATAGGGGTGCATATGTCTTTTTCAAACTGGGCTGCTGCATTCTTAGGGTAAATTCCTAGGAGTGGAATTCCTGGGTCAATTGGTATTTCTATTTTGAGTTTTTAGAGGAACCTCCATACTGCTTTCCACAATGGTTGGACTAGTTTACATTCCCACCAGCAGTGTAGGAGGGTACCCTTTCTCCACGTCCTCGCCAACATTTGTTGTTGTTCGTCTTTTGGATGTTGGCCATCCTAACTGATGTGAGGTGATATCTCATTGTGGTTTTAATTTCCATTTCTCTGATGATTAGCGATGTGGAGCTTCTTTTCATGTGCCTGTTGGCCATCTTAATTTCTTCTTTGGATAAGTGTCTGTACAGCTCCTCTGTCTATTTTTTAATTGGCTTATTTGCTGTTTGTTTGCTGAGGTGCGTGTGCTCTTTATATAATTTTGATGTCAACCCCTTATCGGATATGTCATTTATGCATATATTCTCCCTATTAAAGGGATGTTTACCTATGTTTTCTTCTAAGAGTTTTGTGGTTTCATGACTTACATTCAGGTGTTTGATCCATTTTGAGTTTACTTATGTGTATGGGGTTATATACTCTAATCCACTTTCATGTATCTGTCCAGTTTTGCCAATACTAGTTGTTGAAGAGGCTGTCATTTCCCCATTTTATATCCATGGCTCCTTTATCATATATTAATTAACTGTATATGCTTGGGTTATATCTGGGCTCTCTATTCTGTTCCATTGGTCTATGGGTCTTTTTTTGTGCCGGTACCAAGCTCTCTTGATTACTGTGGCTTTGTAGTAGAGCTTGAAGTCAGGGAGCGTAATACCCCCCACTTTATTCTTCCTTCTCAGGATTGTTTTGGCTATTCAGGGTCTTTCATGGTTCCATATGAATTTTAGAGCTATTTGCTCTAGTTTATTGAAGAATGCTGTTGGTATTTTGATAGGGATTGCATTGAATCTGTAGACTGCATTAGGCAGGATGGCCATTTTGATAATATTAATTCTTCCTATCCATGAGCACAGGATGTGTTTCTATTTACTTTTATCTTCTTTAATTTCTCTCTTGAGTGTCTTGTAGTTTTTGGAGTACAGGTCTTTTACATCCTTGGTTAGGTTTATTCCTAGGTATTTTATTCTTTTGGATGCAGTTGTGAATGGATTTGTTTTCCTGAGTCTCTTTCTGCCAGTTTATTGTTAGTGTATAGGAATGCAACAGATTTCTGTTTATTAATTTTGTATCGTGCAACTTTGCTGAATTCAGATATTAGATCTAGTAGTTTTAGAGTGGATCCTTTAGGGATTTTTACATAGAATATTATGTCATCTGCAAACAGGGACAGTTTACCTCCTTCCTTGCCAATCTGGATGCCTTTCATTTCTTTGTGTTGTCTGATTGCCGTGGCTAGGACCTCCAGAACTATGTTGAATAAAAGCAGGGAGAGTGGTCATCCTTGTCCTGTTCCCGATCTTAAAGGAACAGCTTTCAGCTTCTTCTTGTTAAGTATAATGTTGGCTGTGTGTTTGTCATATAAGGCTTTTATTATGTTGAGGTACTTGCCCTCTGTACCCATTTTGTTGAGAGGTTTTATCATGAATGGATGTTGAATTTTGTTGAATGCTTTTTTGGCATCTGTGGAGATGATCAATAGATTTTGTCCTTTTTGTTGATGTGGATGATGTTGATGGATTTTTGAATGTTGTACCATCCTTGCATCCCTGGAATAAATACTTGATAGAACTATTTTAATAATGTATCGCACATTTGGCTTTTTATAAAGCAGCATGTCATGGCCGTAGTTTTATTTTGGAATAACTTAGGGTTTCCAGTTTGAATGTCAGTTATTTCACATTGATGCCATTGGAGACAGTTTACAGGTTAACTTATCCCTGACTTTTAGAAACAGATATGTCACTGCCCTCGGCCATTTTTCCCTCTGTGTTCTCTCCTTTCCCATCTCCTTACACCTATTAAAACCATTATTATCCTCCATTTTATAGATATGCAAGAAGTTTCTGCCCTCCCATGACCTATACCATATGTAGTTAGAAAGTGTTCTTAGGGATTTATAAAGCATTGCTTTCTGTAGTTTGTAGTACAGAGAAAATTGGTATATTTATCATAGTACTGACTATGATTTTTCAAACTGTGCTTTTGCCCTGCCCTACTGCCTGGTTTGGAATTTCTGCTTTTTGGACATAAGGGCAGTGTGCCTGTGATGTGACTCCCCATTGGTCACCAGGGTTGACTGAATTAACTGCTGTCTTTAAAAAGAGTCTTGGGAATGATGATTTGGTTTGCTCTTCACATGTTTTGGGTACTCTTGCAATTAATTTGGCCATTGTACTGAGGTTCTTTATTTGCCCCAAAGAGATGGAGTAATGACACTCTCCTACTGTAGAGTCAGCTTGATTGGAAAAAATGCCAGTGCTGTTGGTTTTGAAAATGTAATAATACTGAAGTCATCCATCTGGCTTGACTATTTTTCTTATAACATTAACGATAGATCGAATGCTGTTATGAATGGTAAAGGTAAGTTGTAGTCAGAACTAACTGTACTATTTTGGCCAGTATGTTCATGGAGAATACCACCTTTCTAGATAGGACTCCTCCCTCTCATTTGGGGTCATTTCACTGCACTTTGGAGCGAATATGCAGAGAGTAAGTAACTAGACCTTAATTTCCACAAGTTAGATCATACTAGTTGGGGAACATTTTAACTGTGGTTGTGTAGCTGTGTTAGGGCTGTACAGGTTTTGCTTTTAGCTGTGTTACAAAGTGGAAAAGATTGAAGTGCTTATCTATCTGTCATCAAATGCTTAAACTTTCCTGTGTTCTGTACATAAACTAAATTTAGCTGGGTGCTTCAACAATTTCAAGCTCCTACCCCTCCTTTTTCTTTTCTTTTTTCCCCCTTTTTCTTTTTTTGGTGGGGAAAAGCTGGTTTATTGTCACATCTACACTGCAAGCAGTTCTTTCCAGTTAGAGGTAAGTTTGTTCTTAATGGAACTGGTTTATAAAGAGGTGGGACAATAGTAACAATCTAGCATGAGATTATTGTCATTTTTAAATGAGCAAATGGATGCTTATTATGATCTGGCTACAAATTCAGAGGTTTCTACAGCTGCCCTTCAGGTTGGATAATTAGCTAGAATGTTTCACAGTACTATGTATTTATGATTATATTTTATTATAAGTTATATAGCTCAGGTACAGCCAAATGGAAGAGAGGAACAGGGACGGCAAGGTCTGCGGTGGGGATGGGGCTACACAGAGCTTCCATGCTGTCTCATGGTATCTGTACATGCCACCCTCCCACCATATTGAAGTATCTACCAACCAGGAAGATCCCTTGAACCTTGATGGTCAGTGTTTTTATTGAAGCTTCATAATGTAGGGATGGCTGGGATGGCTGATTAAATCACTGGCCTTGTGATTAAACTCCATCTCCAGCCCATCTCCCTTCCTTGGAAATTGAGAGGTGGGGTTGAAAGTTTGCCTGGTGACCAGCCGCAAACCAGAAACCATCTCATTACCATGAACTCAGTACGAGTCACGCTTTTACTGTAAATTTGTTATGGTTGAAAGGAGCTCTGACGGAATTAGTATCAGAGTTGAAGGACTGTGGATTCTGAAGCTAACTCTGGTTAATGTCAAAATTGAATTAAATTGTAGAATGTCTAGTTGGTGACAGAACACCTAGTTGGTGGCAGAGAATGGGTAACAAGAGATACTTCTATCAGCTGTCACTCAGGAAGTTCCAAGAGTTTTGAATCTCCATGCCAGAAACTGGGGCCAAAGACAGTATATGTATATAATGTGTATGCATTTTAAATTACAGTATCAATGTAACATCTTTTCTCTCTTGTATTAACTTTTAGATTCTTTGTCTCCAGACTGTTTATTAGGATTCTACCAGAGAAATTGGTTTCAGATTTTAATTTCTCTGTTTCATTTCTATGTGAAAACTTTAAAATTTTAAAAAGTTTAGTTTTATTGAGATCTAATTAATGCATGATTTGATGAGTTTTGACATGTATATACTCGTAAAACCACATTCAAGATAATATATGCATCACTCCCAAAAGCTTCTTTGTAACTTTATAATTCTTCTCTCCCATCCCTCCCTTTCCAGGCCATCACTAAGTTTATTTTCTGTTACTATCAGTTAGTTTGTATTTTCTTGAATGTTATATAAGTTGAATATATAATATGACTTCTTTTCTATCTGGCTTTTTTCCCCCAGCTCAGTAAATTTGAGATTCATCTGTGTTGTTGAATGAACTATCAATAGTTTGTTAGTTTTTGTTATAGAATAGTATTCCATTTTTTTGATAACATCACAATTTGTTTTCCTTTTACCTGTTGTTGTGTTGGGTTGATAACAGTTTTTGGCTATTGCAAAAAAGCCGTTACAAACATTTATATGCAGTTTTTTTTGTGTGGACAAGTGCTTCCATTTTTCCTGAGTGGAACAGTGAAGTAGGTGTGTATTCACCTTTATAAGAAACAAAATATAAGTCCTTTGGAGAACGTTTGCAGTTTTTTTTTCCAGATTGTAGCTTGCCTTTCCATTGTTTACCTGTGTCTTTTGAAGTTCAAAAGTTTTTTTTTTTTGATGAAGTCCACTTTATATATTTTTTTCTCTATATTTTATGCTTTTTGTGTTGTAGGTTGAATAATAGCTCCACCCCCCCCCCCAAAAGATGTCCATGTCCTAATTTCCAAAACCTGGTAATATGTATATTATATGTACTATGTAGGTTACTGTGTAAACATATGTTAATATATTACTATAGCTTCTTAAAGAAATATACCTAAATTATCATAAACAGAATTTTGGTGGAAATATGAACATTAAAAGTGCTGCTGGTGAGAGTGCCAGAGGAAATGAAGAATGTGTTATTGGAAACTGCAGTAAAGAGGATCCTTGTTAGTAACAAAAAGCTTACTTGAATTCTGTCCTGTAGTTAACATGGCTAACTATTCTGTCTTGCTGTGGTCTAGTGGCAGTCATTTGTGTCTAAGTTTGTTCTTCTACTATGTACTTGCATAAAGTACTTCAGTTTTAATAAGTGACAGATTTGTATTTTTATATAAATTAAATTTATATTTTAATAATAAAATATCTATTCTTTAGAGGAAACATCTTAGTCATTGTTACTCAAGTCTTTTTGCAGTTTTCCTTTGAATAAGTGGATATATAAAGTAATTTGCTACTTTTAATTTCTGGGTGTTCTTGATGTAAAAAACTGCTTTTACATATTTTGAACTAAAATGGTTATTAAAAAACATCCATTGGTTTTATTTAGATGTACTTATTGAAGAAAATTAGTAACTGTAAGTGTATTGTTAGAATAATTTTAAATGGTAGTTTTTAATGGTTATTATTTATTAGTGTGATACAACTTATAAATATCTCTGCATTCAGTCTTGACCCTATTCTTTCAAATCTTTTTCTTCTGTATTCTAGAAGTTTTGTTTTTTAAAAAGAGGATATATAAAATAATAATCATTACTATATTTTTAACCATTGTCAAACTGAAAATCACTGTTTAAATTTAAGATAAAATTTAATGCTATTTAAGTGTGAAATTCTTAAATACTGTAGTTCCCTCTTCTGTCTTTTCAGAGCTACTGCACCATATTCATTTTTCAAATTGATTTCAACAAGTGTTCAAAAATTACCAGTAGTCTTCCTATTTGATTCTCTGGAATTAGAAGGACTCCTGTGTCTGCCACCTATATATCTAGTATTTTTGTTGAGGTTGTAATTTGAAATAGTCATTATCAAAAGTTATTTGTAGGAAATATGAGAGATTGGGATACAAAGTAAGTGACACGGTGAAGAAGCATACAGTTTCAGAATATAAGCCAGCTAACATGTTTTCTGCAAGTCAGTGGCATGAATAAAAGGGTTATGGGGAGCTGTGCTCAAGTAAGAGATGTAAGAAACATCATTACTGCATATAGAGTGGTTCTTGTTTGGATTCTGTTTTGGTCAAATTACTTAGAAAAGACATTTTTGAGACAGTTTTGGATATTTGAATATTGACTGGTTAATAACACAGAAACTGTTAATTTGGTGAATGGGATGTAGTGATTTCATGATTATGTAAGGCAATGGCAAAGTTATTGAAAAGACAACTATGTGGATGGAAGAGGGAGTGACATGATGTCTGGGATTTACTTTAAAATACCTCAAAAAAAAGGATAAATATAGCAATATTGGTAATATCTTGAATAATTGTTGAAAATGGCCAATGAGTAGATACGTAAGAATTATACTTTTCTCTGTGCTTTTATGTGTAATTGAATTTTTCATTAAAAAATTCAATTATTTGTCCACGATTACACATCTTTGCTGCCACTTCTCCTCTCCCAAAATTTAAAAAATACTCTTAAATCTTTAAAAAATAGTATTTATATTTCTAATAAGAAAATGAGGTTTTCCTAGCCACTTCATCCTTCCTTCTGTTTTTTATTTATTTTTTCTCTTTAGTAGTTAGCTCCATCTACTATAGTATTTGTTTTTTGTCTTCTTCCCTGGAATATTAGTTCAGTGGAGGCAGGAGGGATTTTTATCTGTTTTATGTGTTGCTACATCATTACCTAGCACATCACATGGTTGGTGGTTAGTATATAGTTGAATGAATGTATGGAAAGCAGGGCTTTTAAAGACTGAAGACATAGGGTTTGGCCAAGGACAGAACCAAGGAGAATCCCTTTGAAAATCAATCTGTGGGACTTATAGGGAAAATTGTGGACTAGTACATAAAAACTTAGGGAGATAAGGAGCCATCTCTTTTTTACTCCTATAGTAAAAAAAAAGAAGCCCGTTTTACTATAAAACCTTAGTATATGAAACATTCAACATATTCTCAGCCATAGGAATTGCAATAATGTAAGTTTTTATACTATTATTTCTCTAATTGTCTTTCATATAGTATTAAAAGGTTTCCCCCAGTCATCTGTTTATTACTGAAAGGCAATCCCTTCTGGAGATGTAGTTTATTTAAAGTTTATGTATTTCTTCTCAGGAGTAAAATTATTTAAAACTAGTGATTTTGTATAGGCAAGATAAGTTTTAGAAACCATTTTTAGGGTTTCTTTTTATGATAAAAAGTACATAATCTTGCATTCTCCCTTTTTCTCTCTTTCCAATATATATGTGTTTACAAGCTAGATTATAGTATCTTGCTGCATTGATACTATAATTATTGGTTATCTACTATAAAAAAATAGATGTTAGTTTTTAACAGTACTGTGGGACACAGCCAATAATAATTGTACTCAATAATTAAGATTACTGTAAGTTGAAATTTTGGAAACATTTTGTATTTAATACTCTAAAATGAATTACTGAAGTCATTTTTACAACCAAAAGCTGTAAGCCTTGATTTAAGGGGAAAAGTAAGCAAAATTTTCTAGTTAGTCTCAATTTTTTTGGTCTTGGGACTTCTTTACGCTCCTAAAAATTATTGAAGACCCCACAAACAGCTTTGATTTATTTGGGTTATTTTACCCAGTTAGAAAGTATTTACCCAGTATTTACCCAGCTAGAAAGTAAAACTGAAATGCTTTAAAAATATTTATTAAATTCACTTAAAAATAACAGCTCATTACATTACATGTTCATTCAATTAACATAGTTTTGGGGAAATAGCCATATTTTCCTGAAACAAAGTTAATGAGAAAGGTGACATTATTTTACATTTCTGCAAATGTATTTTAAGTCTGGTTTAATGGAAGACAGTTGGGTTCTCTTATCTACTTCTTCATTCAGTCTGTTACAGTATTACATGCCATGTAGTCTGAGGAAAATTTCTTTGTATACTCATGAGAGATCGAGAGTGAAGAACACAAATAACAGCTTAGTATAATGAAAATAATTTTGATCTCAACGACTCCATGTAATGCTCTCATTTCTTATTGGGATACTACATGTGGCAATGTAGTGTTTTTAACAAAAGAATAGTTTTAAAAATATAATTGTGTCAATTAGATAGGTTTCTGTTTGACATGTTTTATTTTACCAGATTTTGTTTGTTTGTGCTTTTTTATATAAATTTGGGCATTGAGGAAGGATGCCTTGATCTACAGGGCTGTGTTTGTAGATTTCGCACATTTTAGACTACCATGTAATAGAATGGTCACCTTATCTCTTAAAGAAGTAGAAATGAATTCAATAGAAATAGATTGTTAAATTTTTAAGAACCATTTTTTGGTATTTAGAGTTACTTGCAATTAAGGGAGAAAGTGCAACTTTAAAATACAGTTAATTTATTTAAAAATAATCATGATGCTTGTTTATGAGTAGCAATATAATAAACACAATATATAAACAACAGTAATATATGTTGTATCTTCCTCTTTTTAAATGTATCTATAGCCAAAGATAAATGTTAATTTTTTTCTAAACAATTTGTTTCTTTTTCTGATAGTTTTTAAAGCTTTATCTCTGTTGTTTTGCCTACTGCCTCCATATATATGCAACCTAAGAATCAATAGTACATTAAATAAGCTGACACTGAAGGAAAAATAATAAATAATGAAAATAATCCTTATTGCTTTCATTCTTTTATTTATGACTAATATAAGATCCAGAGGATATTGGTGAGGGGGATAAAGGGGATAAAGTATCACACATCAAGTTATTTCACAGGTAGTCTGTGCTTTGGATCTCTTACTCCATGGTTTTGTTTAAAAACAATATTGATGCTGAGTAGCTAGTAAAATAACTTATTCTTTTTTTACTATTTTTTAAATTGAAGTATAGTTGATATACAATCTGTATTGGTTTCAAGTATACAACACAGTGGTTCAACCCATATCATTAAATCCTCACCCCCACTAGTGCAGTTACTATCTCCATGCTGTACTACTGTCCCTGTGACTAACTTATATTATGATTGAGAATTTTTGTGCCCCTTTATCCCTAGCACCCTCCCCAACCCCCCAGCCCAACTCCTCCCCTATGGTAACCACCAGTCACTTCTCAAAAATAACTTACTTTCATTATGTAAGCCATGTGCATTTGGTGGGGATTTTTATTGATTCTTGTCTGTATTATTAGACACAATTTATTTATAGGCTTTTGTTAAATACAAAGCTAATAAAAATCTCGACTTACTATGGGCATGTTATACATTTGTTGACAGTATAAATTGTGTATGAGGTTTTAATGCTTGGTACATTGTTCTTATGTTAGGATGATGTTTTAATTTTTTTATTACATCTATTAGTTTTGCTAGGAGTTCATCAGCAGCAGTAAGACCTTTTTCTGACATGCATCCTAGAATGTGATTAGAGCAGAGCTATAGCTGGATTTTAGAAGTTCTTTTGTTAAATCATGTAAGAAATTTAAACTGATAGTACTTCACATTTTCCACATAATAATGCTCTTTCGATGAGTGGCTGGCTGTATAGGAAAAGCAGAGTTCTTGGCAATACCAGCTCAGTTGCATCTGCAGATGAGGATTTAAAATTCTATGCAGCAGACAGTACCTCCAGCAGGCGAGTAAAAGGTTACTGCATTATTTTGCTTGTTTGTTTCCATAGCCTTTATCTACAAAAGGTTTTTAAAAATGTTCAATGTGAAGTGCATGCCTGTTTTTAGAAATTCTGGAAATTGATTTAAGGATAACATAAATATCAAAAGCAAGGTGAAGGAAGAGGCAATACTAGCTCTTTATAGCTTTAAACCAAGGAAGAAATTGAACATGAGGCATACACAAATAAAGAACCTTTCAGTATCACAAAAAACAGGAAGTTTTTAAATTACACATTTGAATTCAAGGTGTTTCTTTTTACATTTTCAGACTGTCTTCCTTAAAAAGGTTACTGTTAACAAAGATTGATAATCACTGGTTTATGAATGTTCATTAAGTTATAATTATTTGAAGAATGATTATTTGGAAAGATTATAAAGTATTTGTATTAATATGACCCTTTGTTGTCCTGGAAATTATAATGTGGATTATAATTACATGGCATAAATAAATACACAAAAATGGCAGAAGAGGATGTGCTCAAGTATAAAAGATACTAGAGTATGGCCGACATACTTAATACAATTGCTTATGTCTTCAGGGTGGATTGTGTTTTTGATTCTTTTTAGTGAGATCCAAAGTGGGAGAAGATTTAGAATCAAAGTAACCAGGTTTTTGATGTCTTTTCACCTATTATCAATACCTATCTATAGCCACATGATCTTTTCTTCTCATTAAAACTTCTAACATTTATGATAGCAGGGGCCTCCTTGGATAATCTTGCTTATTTATTCCATCATTATATACACCATTGTTTTTGCTGTAGAATATTATTACTCCACATTTCTCGTGTAAGTAAAATATTCAGAGGGAATTTTTTATTTTGCATATCAACCACCATCCTGTTCTCTCCCAGCGACACTCAAAGATTTGTATTAGCTGTGTAAATTTTGTTTAAAACTTACTTATGCCTATGTTTCTATATTTAAGTTTGAATAATAAGATTGGAAATGATCTTGTAAATTAATATAGAAGTAAATAAAATCAGTTGATATTCTTACTGTGAGTGTTTGGCAGGCGTCTTGAATTGTAGAGTCACAGAAGGTCAGCTGTTCTGATTGGTAAGTTAAAGAATCCGTCCACTAATTTGCTCCCTGTTGTTTCTCAAAGCAATGCAGCAGCAGTTCTTTCCGAGATATTGAGCGGTTCTTGAACAGTGTGTATGGGGACGGGGAGGGGTGGGGCTCATTCCTGTTGGTTGTTGAAATAGTGTGCATTTACAGAGGGAACAGGTTGGATAGGCTGAGCTGAAGGAGTAGGCAAACAGATCTAAACTGATGGAGGACAGAAAGAGTGGTTAGTATAATTCTGGGGTGTATTATCTTAAGTTTGCTCCTTTATTAAGTTCTTGGGCTTTAATATAAAATAGTTTGAAATATTAAAGCACCTTACCTTCCTTCTTAAGAGTAGCCGGCAGACTTCTGTTTTTAGTAACGAGTTTTTCTTGGTGATGAGTTAGTGGCTGGTATCTTCTGTAAGGAAGCTGTTGTTTTATTCTTTTTTAACAGTGTTTCTTTCAGCCAGAGAGCTGCAGAATGAGGCAGTTAGCCAATTTTGAGTATATATGGGACATTACCAGTTCTGATTTTTTAAGTTAAATTCTGATCTAATGAGCAAGTCAATGTGTGGCTGTGGCTGCAGCATTATTTCTTCTTTAATGAAGAGGTTGAGCCGTTCGACCTGCTGCTCCGATATGTTCTCTTGTAGCCATACATCAGACCAGTTGCAGAGATTATCCATCGAATGTCCCAAGCAACCAAAGGTAACTGCATAGATTTATTTCAAATAAAAATATACAATTAAAATGGATGCAGTATAACTAGGACCAAATGATTAAAAATAAAAGACCAATTAAAGATGTTCTTAGCAGTTTTCTTGACCTTGCAGTAGCTATCCAATATCATTTTGTCATCATCAGATTGTGTAGCAGTGGAAATGCACTGCAGTAATTGATTTTGTAATAGGATCAGGTGATTTACTAGCTGCACTGAGAACCACTTGCTTGCTTGCTCTGAGCTGTGGAGCACTCTAATGGATGTTGTGATTGCAGCCTGGAGTTGATGTGAGACTGCTGGCTACTTAAAGCAGCAGCACTTATTTTTTAAAATTAGAATAGTTTCTCAAGTTTTTCTTTTTTGTTTTCTTTGTCAGTAATTTTATAGTTAATTTGAGTGTCCCCCTGACATTTTAGAGATCATATATTCTTCATTCATCAATTCATAAAAAGTTCCTTGGTACTTAGTAACCTTAAATATAATGAAATATAATCTCTCTGCTCCCTGCTCCTAACTCAGCATCAACATGTGTATAAACATACTCTGGCACTGATCATGAGAGCATATCTCTGAAACACAAGGATTTATGTTAACTATCGTATGCTATCTAGATGAAACATTATTCTTAACATTTGTGAATTTTATCAATTTCAAACTTTAGTGGTCATTATAATAATGGAATTATGCTAAGTTTTCATATTGGTGAGTTATCTTAGAGTTGCTTTGAATCCTTTTTTGATCTTTTGCTTTCTTAGTGGTTTCATAGATATAACAACATTTAGGAAATCTGAGTTGGACAAATTCTAAGGAATACTGATGAAAATATATAGGTACTGTTTTAAAGCAATGTTTAAGGATATAGCAAATAAAAAACACAATCACTGAAAACTCAATCTTGGATATTATTTTAATAATCTTTGTTTTCACTTTCCTTCTATGCCTTTTAAACAAATAAATGATTACAAATAGAGAAGATTATATAGAACCAAGGCTTAAAGTAGAATAGAATTAGTGTTGCAGTAAGAACAGTGAGACAGCTGCCCAGTACTTTGCCTGCTTTAAAGTTTTTAGGTCTTTGCATCAGGTAGAGTATTATCTCCCCTCTCTCTCTTCCTCACCAACTCCTCCACCTCTCTGACTATCTGGTATGGGAAGTGTTTTGTACTGAACTTGACATAAAAAAATAGTGAGTTCTCTATCCTTCTCTAATTTAAGTTCTTTAATCATGTTTATGTTCTTGCCATGGTACAGACACTATTTCTTTCAACCACATCTAAAAACATTTACATTAATTAAATAATGTTAATAGTTTATTGTAGGAGAAATTGAGCATCAAATTGTCATTATTTATGATAATCAAACTACCATGTGAAGAGAGCTTTTCTTTGTGATATACTTAAATACTTGCCCTTAGTATTTGAAGCCCTACTGTTTCTTGAAAGATGCATATATTACCAGTATCATTCTATACTTTATCCTGAGTAAACCAGATACTTAAAACATTAATTATGGAAGACTGTAATATAAACACTAGTGTTTGTAATTGTTTATTATTCAATTATGATCCCCCACCCACCAAAAAAAACCTCTCTATGATCACTGATGGTGTGGATATAAGGATGTTAATGTCACTTGAGATTTGGTCAAGGATATGTTTAAATTTCATGTATATTGAAATGTTAAATGATAGATTACAAGCAGATTAATCATTGATACAAGTTTCACTGGAGTGGTGTACGTTAAAGCTTTTTTTTGCAATGGGTTGAGCAAATAGGAGGAAAGGAACTACATACTACAAGTGTTGACTACTTTTTAAAAAAGATTGGTTATAAAAGAGAGAAGATACTATGTTTTTTGGTAATTAGTATTTCATGTAAAATAAATAGGCAATACTAAGTGAAGTTCTAATCCTGGTGGAACTGCCTTTTTGTAAGAGCTCCATATCAAGCATTAAAAAGGTCTGGATTTAATCAGGCTCTGCCACTGATCTACTGAATGAGTTTGATCAATTTACGTTTGAACATTTTTAAGGTTTCTTAGATATATCTCTTAAATATCTGTTAAAAAGAAATCAGTTTACTCATACTAGTGTGAGGTATTATAATACTTGACTTGTAAGCTGTAGAAGTTGGAGTTAGGAGGAAGGATGAAATTTCTTAAAGAATCAGGTTCTAGGTGATACTGAAATGTTTATTTTCACTTTTCATGTCTTTTTGAGGAGAGGAGGTACATGTTTTTTGCTGCTAAGAATACTTTTTCTCTTTGATGTCCAATATTCCCTAAATATTTTTCTATGCTCGCTAACAAAGATAATGTTGTTAAAGAGTTTACTTCAGTACCTAGAGCATTTTTGAGTAATCATTTTTAAAAAAAGATAGCCTTTATGTTACTAGTGCTGTTTCCTTATATGGCATATCAGCTAAGCTGTATTCAGTCCTCTTTGTTGCCTAGGCAAAGTGGTTTGTGGATTGAGTTATGTGCTTTTGAAGTGATGATCATTTCATAATAATTATAACAAATATTTATTGAATCCTTAATGTGGACCAGATGCTATACTCAGCATGTTGGTGTTAATTATGTCATTTATGAGATAGGTATTCTTATTGTTATTTTTAAGGATGAGGAAATCGAGGCTCAGAGAGGTTATATAATTTACCTTAAATCACAAAGCTATGGACTAGAAGAACCAATGTTAAAACTTGTACTTTAAAAGAAAAAAAAAGTATTTTAATTGTGGTAAAATATGGTCTTTTAATATATTTTTAAAGTATTTGTACTTTCAGTGAAGCAGTGACTGCAGAGATGAAGTCAAGTTTTGGTCTGAAGATATTACATGATTGACTACTTTTTTTTATCTTGACTAAGAATTATTGATATATTCATGTCTTAGCTATTTGGGATATTGTTGTTACAGTAATTATTCACATAAAGCATTGTACTCTGTAGTAATGTTTCTCAAAGTGTGGTTCAGAAATCACTTAAGCATCTGTGTCATTCGGAGTGGTAGTTAAAAGCACAAATCTGCATCAGAACCCATTGACAGAATCACTGGAATGGGATCCAGGGATTTTCATTTTTAAACAAGCCTTTCAGATGATTCGTATGCATGCCAAATTTTGAGAACCATGGATATTGAAAATGTGCTCCTTGTTTACCTTTTCTACATGTTGCCTGTTAGCTTTCCTTTCTCTAGAATTGGTTTACAATCCATACATGATTTGTAAAATCATCTCTCAAACTGCTAAAAAACAGTTTTGAGATGGAATGAGCAATGTCATCCATTTTTGTGGGTCAGTGAGTAGTTGAATTTCAGCATTTTCTTGTACTTTAACCTGTTATGATACCAGTTTTGAAAGTATCTATTTGTTACACATTGTAGAGAAGGAGACTGGAAGGAAATACAGATTTGTAAAGTGATTATTTCTGGATGATTGTAGATAAAATTTAAGACATTTCTTCTTTATATGTCTATATTTTTCAAATTTTCTACTGAGTCTTAGATTTGACCTTTTTAATTGGGCAAAATAAATTTGCTGACAAAACCAACTATTGAAAACAATTGCTAAGCTGCTGAGGAAAGCACCAAGTAAAATTTCTGTAAATGTTTTAAGCAAATTTAAGGACTCCATCTATACTGATTCTCTTACCTCTTTTATTTGCTACTAAGTATATTTATGTAAATATGCATAGATACCCTGTACCTTCTATCAAATTTTGGTTGGATTTAAATCCACAATGGGAAATAATGCTTTAAAGGAAGAGGAAGAAAAACATCAATTTTACAAGTTATTCTTTATCATTTGGCTCCTAAAGACCACCAGCCACAAGCAAGAAGAGTTGGCTGCATAGCCACTTTACGCTAAGCAGGTTGTTCCTTAAAATTTTAAATAAATTTAAGTCATCAAGTTTTTACAATTATAAAATAATGTGATTTAATTAATTTATGAAGCTAAATAGATTTTTTAAAGTTAGTGATCTACATATTATCTTTAGTTTGAGAGGTTTGCCATTTTTATCTTTTGCTTTCTTAGTGGTTTCATAGATATAACAACATTTAGGAAGTCTGAGTTGGACAAATTCTAAGGAATACTGATGAAAATATATAGGTACTATTTTAAAGCAATGTTTAAGGATATAGCAAATAAAAAACTTACAATCACTGAAAACTCATAATCTTGGATATTATTTTAATAATCTTTGTTTTCACTTTCCTTCTTCCTTCATATGCTTTAAAAGTTTGCTTTTAAAATTATGGCTTAATAAGAATAATATCTACCATGTTTTGATTATCACCAAATGCCAGATAGTGTGTGCTTTATATATGTTATCCCTTTTAATCTCACCTAAAACCTATTTGTTAAGTATAAGCTTCATTTTAGTCGAGACCATTACAGGCTTACCTGAGATCATATTAAGTGGCAGATCTGGGTTTTTACTTCAGTGAAGTTTAACTTCAAAGGCTCGTGTTCTTATCCTTGATGTTATCCGGATCTACCTGGAAATTTATACATGTGTTCATAATTTGGGAAACAAGAAATAATGTAGTATAAGCCTTTCTATTCAGACTATCAAAGAGTGGAGTTAAGTAGATAATGAGTAATTATTTCTTGTTTTTATTCAGTCACTTGTTATCCTCTGATCTGGATCATCTGTGATTTCTGGCATTTACTTCTAGCTTGCTCGTAGCTAAGTTCTTGTGCAAACCACTGGAAATCCTAAAATGGAAAAGGGAAAATTGCCTTTTGGGAGTTTATAGTCCTAATTGGAAAAGCAGACAACAAAAAAGCTAATAAGGTATTTCAGAAAGTAGGTATAAAATAGAAGCTGTTGGAATGTAATGTTAATTAATTCTCTTTGGGAGTAGTGGTTAGAGGTACTTGGGATCCCTCTTAGAAGAGATGAATTTAGAAGGAGTCATCAATTTTATTGTCATAGGTCCCAGGAATCTGCATTTTAACAAGCACCCTGCCCCCATGATCTTTAACCTAATTGACCTAAGAACCACTACATAGGTGGTAGTTGAAGCTCTGAGAGTGGATACTATAGCCTGAGGAGCATATAGAGTGAGAAAGGAGAAGACCTAACAGCAATAGTATTTTAACTGAGAGGGAATTTCAGTTACTAAATTGCATACAGGAGCTAGATATTGGCAGAGCCTAGGAGAGAAATACAGGAGTTGGAAAGGAAATACATCTGAGGAGAAACAGGTTGTAATAGTAACTTGGTTCAAAAAAGCCATATATTTTTTGGAGGGTTTGTTAGAAATTATTCCTGTGTCCTTTGCTAAGTAGAATCATTACCTTGGGCTTTATGTTAATTGTGTCCTGTCTCTTTCAGTCCCAACTACATATATATCATATACAAATTGACACAAGTGATTGTGGTCTGACCCCACAGGAGTTTATAGAAAATAGTTTACTATAATGCAGCTTTTGTCATTAGATCAAGATGCTGTTACATTAATGTAACAGTTAAAATTAATATATAGTAAGTGATATTGTCCTGCCAATGGATTTCAGCCCCCAGCAAGTGCACTATGGATTCAGTGTGACCAAAGAAAATGACAGTAGAACGTTCTTGGGGTGAAAGGGTTATACCCAACTTTATTTCCTCTGTGGCAGGTCAATCACTAAAATCCCTTTCACTCAGAGCGAGTCTGCACGCAGCAAGCCAGTGTCTGCCTTGGGGCCCCTCTGTCCGCACAGCCATGCTCTGGGCCTCTCTGGCTGCACAGCTGTCCCACACAGCCATCCTCTGGCCCTCTGTCCTCAGCGCTGCCACCACTCCAGTCCCTGCTCTCCTGCAGCCTTACAGCCCTGCCACCATGTCACGCCCAGAGCACTGGGCGGAGCTCTTTATATAGAGTCAAAAGCAATGTATTGCCCACAGGTGTGCACTGAGCTAGTCAACCAGGGCCAGGTGAGAATCCTGGCCACAGTAACTCTCATTTTATCCACAGATATCTTTTAGTGCCTAGGGATAGGATTGGATATGAGGTAGATGTTGTATAATTTGAGAATAATTGAGAAAATAATTGAGGAAGAAATTATTTGAAGCTGGAAGAAGAGAGTTACAGTGATGGAAGTTATGAGTTACAAGTATATCATATCTTTTTTTGTTTCTCTAATGCTTCCACATTTATTTTTCTTAATTTTGTAATATTTTTTCACCAATGCATTTAAGATGTAAATCTGTCAAATGACAAACTTTGGAGGAAAGGTCTCAGAATTCTAATTGAGATGACAATGTTTAGGTAAAAAGTTATTTTTTACCTCTAAACCTATACTTAGTAGTAAATAAAAATCACAGTGTTAGACTTTTAAAGATAATGTATAAGAAACAGATTGGTTTAATTTTTAAAAGAAAAATTGAAGCATAGAGCAAAGGTTTATAACATTCTGTATATAGGAAGTTAATTCCTAAATTTTTTGACTGGTTGAAATTCACAGCAGTTCATCCTCTAAAGAGTACCTTTTAAAATTCATTTCTTAGAATCATATTTAGGATAATTTTTAGATACAATTTAGCATAACCAAGAAGTTCTTGGTTACTAAAAAATAAATCTAGAAATCATTCTTTGCTCATTACGTATTTTATGATACTGACTTTTGTTCCACCTTTATTTTTATCATATGACTAAAGCTTTATTAAGAGTAAGTTGAAAACTGAATTTTATTATTATTATTTTTAATTTTTTTATTAAGGTATCATTGATATACACTGAAGGTTTCACAGGAAAAACAATGTGGTTACTATTCACCCTTATTATTGAGTTCTCCCATACCCCATTGCAGTCAACTGTCTATCAGTGTAGTAAGATGCCACAGAGTCCCTACTTGTCTTCTTTGTGCTATACTGTCTTCCCTGTGGCGCACCCCCACACACCATGTGCACTAATTATGATAACCCACAATCCTGTTCTCCCTCCCTCCCCATCCACCCTCCCCACCCCTCTCCTTTGGTAACTGGAGTCTGTGAGTCGGCTGCTGTTTTGTTCCTTCAGTTTTGCTTCATTGTTTTACTCCGCAAATGAGGGAAATCATTTGGTATTGGTCTTTCTCTGCCTGACCTATTTCACTTAGCATAATACCCTCTAGCTCCCTCTATATTGTTGCAATGGTAGGATTTGTTTCTTTCTTATGGCTGAATAGTATTCCGTTGTGTATATGTACCACATCCTCTTTATCCATTCTTCTGGTGATGGACACTTAGGTTGCTCCCAAATCTTGGCTATTGTAAATAGTGCTGCAGTAAACATAGGGGTGCATATGTCTTTTGAATCTGAGAAGTTTTTTTTCTCTGGGTAAATTCCTAGGAGTGGAATTCCTGCGTCAAATGGTATTTCTATTTTTAGTTTTTTGAGGAACCTCCATATTGCTTTCCACAATGGCTGAACTAGTTTACATTCCCACCAGCAGTGTAGGAGGGTTCTCTTTTCTTCACATCCTTGCCAGCTTTTGTTGTTCCTAGATTTTTGATGTTGGCCATCCTAACTGGTGTGAGGTGATATCTCATTGTGGTTTTAATTTGCATTTCCCTGATAATTAGCAATGTGGAGCTTCTTTTCATGTGCCTGTTGGCCATCTGAATTTCTTCTTTGGAGGAGTGTCTCTTCATATCCTCTGCCCATTTTTTAATAGGGTTATTTGCCTTTTGGGTGTTGAGGTGTGTGAATTCTTTATATATTTTGGATGTTAACCCCTTGTCAGATATGTCATTTACAAATATATTCTCCCATGCTGTAGGATGCCTTTTTGTTCTGCTGATGGTGTCCGTTGCTGTACAGAAGCTTTTTAGTTTGATGTAGTCCCATTTGTTCATTTTTGCTTTTGTTTCCCTTGCCCAAGGAGATGCGTTCATGAAGAAGTTGCTCAAGTTTATATTCAAGAGATTTTGTCTGTGTTTTCTTCTAAGAGTTTTATGGATTCATGACTTACATTCAGATCTTTGATCCATTTTGAGTTTACTTTTGTGTATGGGGTTAGACAATAATCCAGTTTCAAGTTTCATTTTCTTGCATGTAGCTGTCCAGTTTTGCCAACACCAGCTGTTGAAGAGGCTGTCATTTCCCCATTGTATATCCATGGCTCCTTTATCATGTATTAATTGACCATATATGCTTGGGTTTATATCTGGGCTCTCTAGTCTGTTCCATTGGTCTATGGGTCCATTCTTGTGCCAGTAGCAAATTATCTTGATTACTGTAGCTTTATAGTAGAGCTTGAAGTTGAGGAGTGTAATCCCATGAGCTTTATTCTTCCTTCTCAGGATTACTTTGGCTATTGGGGTCTTTTGTGGTTCCATATGAAGTTTAGAACCATTTGCTTTAGTTCGTTGAAGAATACTGTTGGTATTTTGATAGGGATTGCATTGAATCTGTAGATTGCTTTAGGCAGGATGGCCATTTTGACAATATTAATTCTTCCTATCCAGCCATGGGATGTGATTCCATTTATTGGTATCCTCTTTAATTTCTCTCTTGAGTGTCTTGAATTTTGTTATTTTTTTAACTATAGTTGTACTGGGTGATTCCCTTCTTATTTATAAGGCTTCACTCATTTACGTTGTTTTGCATCCAAGAATTAATGTCATGTAACTGTGAATGTTCACAGAGAGACAAAAGTGAGATTAAAGAAACTGAACCTTTAAGTTTTTAAGGGGATGATGATTAATAGGGCAACTTTCTGGAGGAGGTATATGGGTAGACAAAACAACTGGTGGTAATAGTCTTGGAAATGATAGGGATCAATTTTCTTTAAAGACAGGAGATTGAGATGTCAATCACTTGAAATTTCAGGATGTATCTGTTTCAGAATCTCATAAAAAGTACATTAAAACTTCTTAATGTAAAACAAAATTTCAGGTAAAACATTTAATTAAATTTTTAATAACTTAAATTGTATTAACAGAAATAAATTTTGATTAGGATTTGACATTCTTAAAGCATTAGAAATGTTTTAGACACGTTATAGACACTTAAATGCTGAAGTCTGTTTTGTCGTTCTACTTGGTAAAGATGTATTCTTTGTTAGCAGGGTAGTAGGTATTAATTTCTCCTTAATAATTTGACATTTTCATAAAAAAGTAATTTTATGTGTGTTGTCCTGTGAACTAAAATCATCACTCTGAATGAAAAACCTTATATTATTATTATTGTAATGAATGTCATCCACCTTGTGGCATTAATATAAAATTAAACTGATGCAAAATGTAACTTTTTAACACTTAGTATATAGTAGAATTTAATTTAAATTAGCTTAATTTTGAGAGAATTTTGAGATCCCAAGTATTTCTCTCCAATTCCTTTTACTAGTATTTCTTAAAGCAAATATTTTGACTTGACATATTTTGGACTCAAAATTCTGAGTCCTTGGATTTAGTCATCGTCTTTGAGATGTGTTCATTCAGTTCTACTTAAGATAAATTGTCAAAATTAAACATTCTGATCCCTGATGTAGCTTTATCAGTCCTTCCTATCCCCTACATGGGGATAATACATTAAAAAAAAAAGACATGGGAAAATATTTTCATGAATTCTTGATGTAAACTCAAGCTTGACCAGATAGTTCAATGCTGTGGAAAACTTTGCAGTTCTTATAGACATTAACCAGCCTCTGCTTGCCCTCTCTACAGGATTTTTTTTTTCTTAAGGTCGTCATATATTGCTAAGGCTCTCTCTGTGGGAAAGCTTGTCTCTGAGGCTTTAAACCATTACTGTACTGGAGAACATTCTTTGGGGATCAGTGTGACTTTTGCATTATACTGACCTCATCTGTGAATGATGAGCATATGAACTAAATCTATTACAGAAGTGTATTTTGTAGAAATACAGTCTGGAGTCTGTAGTTGTCCCATTGTTTTGTCATTAATATTTCATGTACTGCACGGTATTTTACATCCAAGTTACATTTTTTTCCTGTGCAATTAATAAGTGCCAAACATCTGTCCTGTGCAGGGAGGGGAGTAGTGTGATGGAGTAGCTTTATCAATAGAATACCATTTGTCCCTTATACTTGTATAGCTTTATGATTTAAAACAGGCCATGTGGATGAGGTCATATACTTGTTAGAATTATTCTGTATTTCAAGTAGTTCAGGTATTAATTTAGGCATTAGCATTAACATATGGTAAAGGAAGGGGGCTTTGGAGTTAGGCAAACTGTGATTGAATCAGATTTAGGTGACTGACTTTTGATTATGTGAGGGTAATACTAATTATCTGGCAGGATTCTTTTGAAGGTTAAGCAATAGTTTATATAAAACATCCAGCATAGTGATTGGCACATAGCAGATACTCAACAAATAATTAATTACTTTTCTAATGATGAAACCTGTGATTGCAAAGATTGACTTGCCCACGGTTACCCCTGTAATTAGCAAAAGTCAGATTTACTGACTATCATGATTCCTGTCTTTAGTTTTATATGGAGGAAAGCAAAAGCAAAACAAAACCTAAAATATAGGTTCAGAAATGGAGCTATAAAAATATCTACTCATACTTGTGAGGGCGCACATACGTACAGATTCTTCTACTGACTTAAGGTTTATTCTTCCCTTAATTGATTAATATGTTTTGCTTGTTCATCTTCATTTTTATTCAGATATTAATGGTGATGTTAAGTTCTTGCTTTAGTTAAATTAGAGCTGCTTTGGGGTGAAGGATGCTTAAGCTTGTGTCAGTAGTTCCTACTCCACCCCTGGTTGCCACCTAATAATACTTCAATATACATGTTAAATATTAAAATCTTTGTTAAAATCATCCAAGGCCTCCCTGCAAGGAGTTAATTATGGCTCCTGTTCCCAGCAGTATGGTAGAGTACCAAATAAATACTATGAAAAAACCTCTCAAATGTAGCAAGTAAAATAAATTTTCTCTTTCAGTTTGCTGAGAGAAATCTGTTAATCACATTTCTATATCCAGTGTAGCCATATTTCAAGAAAGAAGGAAAAACAGAAACCTCTTCAGGAAAAAAAAAATTGTGATGGTTATATGTTATTCTTGGGATGATCTATATTTGCTTTGAACGTAAGATTTTGGATCTCTGGCAGGCCCTTTAAATAATTGCTGCTTTTCATACCAGAGCTGTCAAAGAAAAATCTAACTTTCATGCTGGGTTACCAGGGCCAAAGAATGGCAATACATAACTGCATAATTAGTAGAAAATTTATCTTTGGAAAGTACTTCCCTTTAAATTGTTAAATCCACTGTTGACTTTTCAACATTTGACATTCAAATAAGTTAAAAAGTATCCTTGTATACATAAAGAACTCAATTCCTTTAACAAAAATAATAACCTCTGTATAATAACAACATTGTATTATTCAAAACTGTTAAATATTACTCCCTGTTTTAAGGGATAGCTACTTAAAATTTAGCTTAAAACTCTAAGTTAACTTAAAACAGAGAGTCAGTTTTTGTTTGTTTTTGGAAGAAGAGAGCAGTTTTTGTATCTTCCTGAATCTATTTGCAAATACGCAACAAGAAACCAAAACCAAAAAATCCATGGGCAACAAGGTATTTCCAGAACCTCAGTACAACTAGGTGAGGGCAAACCACCAACAGCCACAAGACCTGAATGGTATCAGCCTTAGTGGGAAAAAGCAAAGGGAAAATGGGGATCATACTTGGCAAGAGGAGAATCCCTCAAGTAGTCAACTGGAAAAAGCAATTGGGCAGTTAGCAGATGAAACTGATAGATCTTTTGCTCAGTTGTGTAGTGAGAGAGCAGTGGGCCCTCAGTGAAGACTGTAAGGGCAAGAGTAGTTCATTCCCTGTGAACTCCCAAACCTGACCTACCAGGGCTGTCTTCCAAAAAAGAAACTGTGGGAGTGGATTCAAAATTTCATGGAATAGGGACAAAAGAAAGAGAAGGGCCAGATGAAAGTTGAGGAGAACAGTGCCAAGAAATCTCAGAAAGCAAGGAACATGTTTATTATTAACACTGTACAAGGTAGAACTGGGAACTCTCTAAAATTACAAAGACCATTTACATGTATCCAGAGCAAGGAAGACCAGAGACCTGAAGGATGCTGAGGCCACACCTGGAGGACTGTTTAGTTTTGAGTGTTACACTTTGAGAGGAGCACTCAGTTGGAGCTCTTTGAGAAAACCAAATATGATGGTGAGAGAGTTAAAATCATGCCATGTCAGGAATGATTTAATAAAATTGGGGTGGTTACGATTGAAAAATAAACTAGACAGAATTAGGATTAAATTTTTTATAGCAACCAGAGAGGCCATACCAGGTGTAAATTCAAGGAGATAAATTTCAAGTTTAGTAAAGGAAGAAGTAAATATAAAATTGATTAAAAAGAAATGCAACATGTTGCTTGGGTAATGGGAGCCGCTGGTCACTAGAGGTATTTAAACAGAGGTTCAGTACTCTCTCATCACAACTACTAGCATACCTGCTGAGTGTCAGGTGTTTATGTAAGCACTGGATCTGTAGTAACATAGTTAATATTTATAGTACCTTTTGAGGTACATTTTTCATATGTCATGCATATGACTTAGTAAAGAAAACTTGGGAGTCTTAAGATCTAGCTTCCAATTCAGCTTTTGTTTTCCTTAGCCTTGGGCGCGACACTTAAATCTCTAGAATCAGTTTCTAAAGCTGTAAAATAAGGGTATTAGGTAAGAATACTTCTAAAGCTTTCCAGTTGAAGGATCTATTAGTCTGTGTATGGCTTATAATTTACCTGACCGCCTAAACAGTTTTCAGAGTTTTGGTTTGAGAACTCCTTTATGTTCTTAACCTATTTGGATTCCTCAATAACTTTTTGTTGTGTATTGATATTTATTGTATTAGAAATTAAAATTGTGAAATTGTAAAAACATATGCACAATTGTATTATTAGCCATTAGAACAAGGCATCATCATAAATTGTATAGTCAGAAGTTATGTACACCTGGAAGAGAATGAGAGTGAAAAAACCAATTAACTCCTTGGTATTTAATGAAAATAGGTTTGACCTTGAACCTCCTGGAAGGTCTCAGCAAATTCCAGGGGTCCCCAGGCCACACTTTGAGTACCACGGACCCTGTTTCTGAACTTTGAGAGGTGAGAGAATGGTTTTCTTGCCATCTAAAAAGAAACTGCAGCCTTTTCCATGTAACCTTTCATATGTTTTAGTTTGGAAGACAGTTACTCTAACCTTGTAATTTATACTAAAATTAAGTAAAGATTTGAACTAGATATCTCTAATGACTGCTGATCTCCTTTCTTCTGGTGTCATACTTAACTCATGATGAAGTAGCCTATTTTAAAGTCTTCTAAAAATTGATAACGGAAGGTCGTTTAATAGCTTAAAAATATTAAGTACTTATTATGTGCCAGATGTCTTTAAATGTTTTACATGCATTGTCTCTCTAATCCTCACAAGATCCTGTGAGATAAGGTACCATTTTAAATCCTCATTTGCAGATGAGGTAACTAAGATTTAAAGACAGTGAATAATTAGCCCAAGTTTGCATAGCTTGGTAGTGAAAGAATTTGTACTGTCAACTAACTACTGACCTGGGCACTTAAGTATTGGGTTTATGACCTCAATTTTATGTAGCTGTTTCCCAATCAATTTGGCTTTGACATTGTGCTGAAATGACCTATTTCTTAATGTTCTTCATTGATATTAATATTATTCCTTATTCTTATCTCAGATATAAAACCTTTAGCTTGGCTGGAGCAAAGAATGGTTTATCTCAGAGCACAACACTGTGTAATTTCTACTGCCTTGGAAATGTGATTCAGAAAGATACAGGTTCAGAGGTATAAGTACTTTATAGCAGATGGATGGTGCTCGAGAGGCATAGTTTCTGAGCCTCATTTCTTCATCTGTAAAATAGGATCTACATCATGTTTGTTTTAATGATGAAATCAGGTTTCATATGTAAAATATTTAGCAAGTCCTGGCACAAAATAAGATTCAGTAACAGTTAATACTTACTATTTTGTGGTTGTATTGAGAATTGATAGGAAGCAAGATGACAAAGTTGGATAGCTTCTTTGGGCTATTATCTATAGAATTTGATTTCATTGTTTTGCCTAACAATCAAATCATTATTTTTATCATTCAAACTGTCAAAATATTTGTAATCGTATTTAACTACAGAGCTACATTGACAGATATAAATATGGAATTAAGAGCACTTTGTAACAAGTAAGCAAAAGCAGTTAGTGTATGAATGAGTGTTTGGGTGTGGGGGAGGTTTGGGATGCTGGTATAAATTAATGAGATTCTGTGGTACTGAAGGGTGCCTAGGATAAATCTCATATGATTTCTACTTTGATGGTTGAGGGGAACCTAAAAGCATTTTTTTTTTAAACAAAGGTTCAGACCCATCATGCATGACCCTGATTGGAAGAAAGGTGATGTTTAGGGGTCTGAGAAAGGAGAGTGGCCCCTATCCTAAGAAGGGGATTATATATGAAAGAGATATTGGTAGTGATGTCATGTTACTATCACCTGTGCCTTTTCTTTGTTTCTGCTGCAAGATTCTTACTATGCCATGTTGGAAGACAGGTTGGCCTAGTGGAATGAACATAAACCTAGGCTTAGACATATTTGAGTTTCAAACATGTTACCAAATCTTTAAGCATAAATCTTTGGACAAGCAACCTTAGCCTGAGCCTGTTTCCTGTTTTGTAAAATGGGAATAATAATTTTAGGGTTCTAGATTAAATGAATATGCTGTAGCTAGTGTGGTGTTGGTACTTATTAGGCTCTCTATAAATGTTTGCTGATTACATGAATACAGTGGAAGCATCTTTACTAATTTGGGTATAAGACAGGCTTCCTAAACTATGAGATTCCATAATAATATTTTGGTTTCTATATCTCAAGTAGCTGAATTGCTGCAGTAGAAAAAAGAAGGCATATTTTTAGGGCTTTTCAATTCTTCTTCTTTTAAATTTGTGCTCTAATTTTGTCTAGAAAGAGACAGATATAACTTCAGAATGAAGGAATCCTCTCCAGAAACTTGAAGTTCTAAGAAACATTCCTTCCAACAAATCTGAAAATCAGTAGTTTTGGAGAACAGTGACCACCAATATTGTCTTCCCAGTTATTTGAATGGCTGAGTTTTGTGGTGAAATCCTTACGCAGTCCTCATTGTGATAAGGAATTCAAGTTGTAACCAACCCACAATGTCCTCTTAGTTTTAGACTGACTGTACAACACAGCATTGTTTGTGCTGAAATTGAGGGTGTTTGGAAGTTTGAGAGTGTTTTACAACTACTGCCTTGTTGGGTTTGTCTAGAAATACTGTTGTGTAACCTGAAAATTAAAAAAAATTTCTCTTACGAAAAATTAACAGATAATTACGTAAGGGATCTAGTTTACTAATTTAATCATTATGACAGTGTTGCTTTATTTCTATGTAAATAGAGAGGATCTTTGTAAGAAAATCATTTTAAAAACAATAGCTCAGTCTTTACTAAAAATGAAAGGAAAAAGAATATAAGATTATAAATATTTCTTGGTATTGGAATTAATGTTTTATGGTTTGTTTTTGGGGAATTTTTTGGTGGTGGTGGTGGTTTTTCCTATTTTTGCTTTTTCATTTTTTTAGTCACTGTAATATTGATAGATAAGGACACTGGTGGGTAGTGATAGAACTATGCTAGAATGAAGCTTATTTTTCCTAGTTTCTATTATAATTATTTAACTTTTAGCCATTTTTCACATCCATATATATTACAAAGGTCTAACTAGGGTAGATATTTTCTCATGTTTTAAAAACAATATCTTTGTAGTCGCTATACTCTTACTTTATTAGGCTTGTCTTTGGTCAGCATTGTATATCCCCAGTATCTGGCACATGTTAAAAATGAGTTATTTCTTTTTTCAATTTAAATGCACATTTTTTGAAACCACACTGTGTGCAGTTAGGCAGTGTCTTCCCCCAATAAGTCCACTCACCCTTCCTTCCAAGAATTTGAAGAGGAAGATGGAGCAATAACTGAGAGTCTCTCTGTGGAGAGTGATTCTCTGACATAGTCATCTAAATGAAGTCACAGTTTTACCTCGGAAAGCAGGAAAAGAAAGGCAGGTAGGAAACTTGAGTTCTAATTGTGCACAAACTGACTACCTTCCAGGAACCTGGGCAAGTGGGCATCAAGTAGTAGCAAATGAGAATAGAATTCCAAAATTTAAAAAGCACATAACAAGAAGACATTTTTTTCTTTTTGTGGTCTACAGTAGTTGCCTTGCTAAAAAGCTTACTAAGATGGGAACCCTATTAAAAAAACCAGACTCACTAGTTTTCTACAGACAGTAAATTTTCTGTATTACAGTGGTGTGCCTTTTTGTGCTTTTTCTGAAGTTCAAAACCTTCTTGTGAAATGATAGGCAGAGTGGAGGCCAGAGCTAAAAGAATTTGAGTCAGTACTTGCTCGTTGTGATAGTGTTGCACTTTCCTTAAAGATGAAGAGTTATTTCTGAAATTTGGTAGATGCTGGTTTTCCTTGGTTCTGTGGTCATTGGCTCTTTAGGGTAGTGGCTTCAGATGTTGTTCCTTCTAGTACAGTTGCTTATGGGCCCTATTGTATTCTTCATTCAAAATTCTCTCTACCTGCTACAGAACATTTCACAGTGTGTAGTAATGCTGATTCCTCAGTACCAGGAGTTTTGGACTCTGGGAAAACTTCTGCCTTGCCTGTTAAAGTGGAAAAATAAGTACTTTGGGTTTTTATCCTGGCTCTCTTTTGTGATGGTATATGTTATTAATGTAGGGAAGACCCGACTAATGGACCCAGAGCAAAGAAGACCAAAGCTTCTTCAGCATGTAAGAGGCACACGATGGGTCAGTCAACCAAGGCAGACAAGTTTTTGCATTGTCCTCAGTTAATATGTACATTTTTAATATAGCTTTTTATTATATAAAGTGAAATGCACAGATGAGTTTGACAACACCTCAATCAAGATATAGAATATTCTTATCACTCTCAAGATTTCCTTCATGCTTCATTCCATTCAATCCATACCTAGGCAATTATTGTTCTGATTAACATCACTGTAGATTAATTTTGTGTATTCTTCAACATGATATAAATAGGATCATATTGGGTTGCTTTTTTGTTTCTTGTTTCTTTCATTCAACATACTGTTTTTAACATCCATGTTGTATGTGTCAGAAGTGCATTCTTGTGTGTGTGTCTTATTCCATTTTGTGAATATTTCTCAATTATTTATCTATTCTTCTGTTGATGAACATTTGAGTAGTTTTCAGTTTTGGCTATTCTGAATAAAGCTGCTATAAACATTCTTGTGCCAACCTATTTGTGGACATTTCTCTTGGGTAAGTACCTAGGAGTGTATGTGTTAGCTCACAGGGCAAGTGTGTGTTTTTGTAAGAAACTACCAAATGGTTTTCCACAGTGGTGGTACCATTTTTCAGTCCCAACTAGCCATGAAAGGGAGTTTCTGTTTCCTATTTTCATCAACCTTGGTGTTTTTTGGTCCCTTTTAATTTTAGCAAGTCTTATGAATGGGAAGTTACATTGCATTGTGGTTTTAAATTTGTATTTCCTTGATGGCTAATGTTATTAAGCATGTGTTTGAATGATGAATGACTCAATTATTGACCTTTCTCACAGATTTCAGTTTTTATATGCAAACCTGACTCCTTAGCTACAAACCCTGAGGGTAGCACTGTGCTTCCTAAAAGATCTGTAGGAGGGACCTATTTGCTCAGTCATAGGTTTTTTTTTGTTTGTTTGTTTTTTTCCAGAAGTAGCCTTAAGTCTTCAACTACCACAAAGAAATAGAAATATATGGTAACAATTTAAGATGGACACTTTACATTTTCATATTTTAAAAATCTGTATTCACCATTTTTTTACTTTATAGTCTATGAGAAGTTATTAAATATATCCTAGGAAATAGAAAAATTACCCCATGAATTTTGTATATATTTGTTGGTAATGCTTTTAGGAATTATAGGAAGTAATAGACTATATGGACAGTTAATATAATTATATGGACAGTTGAATATCACTTCCTGAATGTGGAAAAAGCATATTTATTGTCTATGTATATGCATTGGGGTATTCCTGCATTTTAGAGCTCAGCATTGTAACATATACCTAATACGGGGTGTCAATTAACATCAACAAGAGGAAAAAAGCAAAAATAGTTCCTGTTTTCTTCATGGAATTGGAAAGTGAGACACTTGAAATAGCAAATAATCCACTTTTCTATCCCACTTCAGAAGCCAGTCGTAAGCCTGAGGCTGTTACCAGTGCTTCTGACCAAGCTGCTACAATTTGGAGGTTGCAGTGACCTCTTCATTAGGTTCAATTTAGTTGTCAGAGCAGCTCACGTAACTTGGGGAAACATTTATATTTAACAGTTTATTAAAGGATATGAATCAATAGTCAGATGAAGAGATGTATAGGGCAAGGTCCTACATCTCTTCATCTGACTATTGATTCATATCCTTTAATAAACTAGGTGTGAAAGGTCCCTGAAAAAGGAAGGACCAAAAAGCTGTCCTCTTGGCTTTTTACAGAGGTTTCATTACATAGTTATGTTTGACTTAAGTCATTGGCCATGGAGTGATTCAGCTTCCAGCCCTTCTCCACTCTGGAGGGGGGCATGGGACTGAAAATTCCAACTCTCTTATCACATGGTTAGTTCCACTGACAACAGACCTCATCCTTAGTTGGGGCCCAAAACTCATATCATTAACTTAACAAAAGACACCACCGTCACTCTCTAGCCTTAAGAAATTCCAAGGGTTTTGGGAGCTATGAGCCGGGAACTGTGGATGAAGTCTAAATATATGTTTCATAGAAATCACAGTATCACACTGGGTAATGTACAGTTTAAGGCAAACAGGTGTGTATTGAAGATGGATAGAGGTGACATCAGAGTATCAACATCTTGTGTTCAGTGCTTAGGGGTTTAGATCTTATAGGACAGTAGTTTAAAAAAAGTCTGCAGTTACTTCAGGGGTTATTAATCCTCTCTGCATACTGCCCACTCCCTCCCTCCCTTCCTTCCTCCCTTCCTCCCTCACATGCTCTCTCTTTGTCTTCATTTGAGCAAAGCGTTCATTCGGTAAAAAGTTTGGGAACTACCACCAAGGTGTTGACATTTCATATTCTGGCAGCAGCGTAGAGAGTAGATAGAGGGATGGGAGACAGAAGATAGATTACTAGGGATGCTAGTCAAATAGTTTGGGCAAGAGACAGGTGGTATCTGCTTATTAAACGGTATCTCTATACTGGGAATAGAACTGGGATTGATTGTGGAGCTACTTAAGAGGACTAGGGATGATATGAATGGGTGACAGACATGTGAGGACAAGGCAAAGGTTGTTTGTACCAAATAATGGGAACCAGGTGACATCCAGATTTCTCACTGCCCCCCCACCTTTTTTAACTTTCAGAAAAGTTCCAAGTGGAGTACCAAGAACTTATTTTGCCCCAGAACCATTTGATAAGTTGCCAACATGATGCATCATTACTCCCAAACATTTGAATATGCATTTCCTATAAACAAGGACATTCTCCTGCATTCACAATATAACCTTTAAAATCAGAACTTTGGCATTGATATATTAGATTGCTTATTCTTCAAATTCCTTGTTATTTTCAGTTGTTCAAATAATATCTCATCTAACAAAAGATTCCATTCAAAATCATGGGTTGCATTTATTTACCATGTATATGGAACAGTTCCTTGATCTTTTCTTTCATTCCTTTAACACTTTTGAAGATTACAGGCCAGTCATTTTGAACAGGGACTCTTTTAATTTGGGTTTATCTGGTGTTTCCTTATTAGTAGATTCATGTTATGCATTATTGGCAGGAATATTACAGAAGTGACGTTATGTTACTCTCTCTGCTTCCTATTTAGGTAAACAATTTCAATAATTTCAATTTCTTTTTACACTAGGGGAACACTTAAATAAATTT
The DNA here is from genome assembly GCA_029783875.1 of Phataginus tricuspis. Taxonomy (NCBI): domain Eukaryota; kingdom Metazoa; phylum Chordata; class Mammalia; order Pholidota; family Manidae; genus Phataginus; species Phataginus tricuspis. Next base: position 13,000,161 of record JAQQAC010013566.1, read on the forward strand.
CTGACCTTGGGAACCCCTACATAAAAACTATAATTTGTGGTACATTAGCTTGATCAGTAAGTTGTAGATAAACTAATTCATTAGTAATTGTCAGCACTCTTAAGTAGAGAATGCTCTTTTTCTGTGGATCTGTTTATATTGGTAAATATGCTAGCCTCCTCTTTTTATGTGGTTTCCCTTCCCACAAAGGTACCAGCTCTAATACAAGTTAGTAGAGCAGGTAGTGGAAACTTCAGTTTTTTCTTTTTTCACTTAACTATTTTATCTTTTTAACCTTATCCAAATAGGCATTATCACAAATTTCTGCTGTAAGAGATCCAAATGAGATATGGTATATGCAAGAGTAGTTTCCTATTTAAAACTAAAACTGACATTTTAACCAACTTTTCATGGGGGTGAATACAACACCTTCATAGTTAAGCTTAGCTTACTTTCCTTGAAATTAATGCTCCATCTTTAATAAATTTTGCAAACTCATAAGAAATATAATAAATTTCATGTAACTAGCTTAAGCCAAAATAGGACTTAATTTTTCTTAATGTAGACTCAGCAGATCTAATTTAAATAAAGGTTGTAAGTTGGTTTTAATTAATATTATTTACAACATGAAAATTTATTCACAGTGTCAAATAGTAAAGCTACTAAAACCATAAGCCAAAATAATATGAATAAAAATATTGCCTAGACAAAATTTCATATACTTTGTAAAAAACATTTCCTTACTTAGATCAGATTCAAATGTAAGCCTAGCAGAGAATTACTTCTTTTGTAGGCTCTTATGTGCATAAAAGTGTGGTTTTTGAATCTTAAAAATTATATTGCATCTTTACTATGCAAGATACTTTACTGTGAATTTACCTCTGTAATTTCTTCTTCACAGTGAAAACTAATATTTACCTTGTGTGCTTGTTTTTTGCTTCACAAATATCAATTCAGGGTCAAACACGAAATAAGTGAGCACATAAATTTCCTTTTCAACTGATACAAGACCATTTCTTAGCTTACTCTTAATGTTCATTGACTAAGACAAAGATTGTTCAAATGTGTGAGAAGTGGAAAGCTGCAGCATAATGTTCATTGTTTTCCTATGACTAGTGGGATATTCTTTGCTTCACAGAAATCCAGAACTTTTCTGGGGTAGATCAGTAAAACTCATCTTGAATGTGTAAGACTACAGCTCTTCTTCCTTTTTTCTGAAGTCTAATTCTCAGAAGATTCAGGAAAAGAGTTCCTGTCTAGTGAAACACTAAGGGAAGGAAAATCAGTTCAGTTTTTTTCTGCAGCTTCTCAACTGGTTTCCAATAAGACTTGAGACTTGTTTATATTCTTCTTCAGTCAAGTCCGAGCAGCAGTGGGAGCATTTCAAGATTCTTTTTATAACATGATGTTTTCCAAAAACTCATTTTCCTTTTAAATCTAAGAATCTTGTCCCTTGAAGTCAAAGACATTTTCTTCATAGCTTACAGAGACTGAAGAGTAAGTGTTACTTTGCTAGTTTCTGCAGCTGTTCATCATCTGCAAAGTACAGTTGGCTCTTGAACTTCAGCACGGGTTTGAGCTGCCTAGATCCACTTATACACAGATTTTTTTTTAATAATTATATTGGAAAATTTTTTGGATATTTGTGACAATTTGAAAAAAATTTCTTTTCTCTAGCTTATTTTATTATTGTATCGAGCTTACTTTATTGTAAAAATACAGTATGTAAGACATGTAACATACAAAATATGTGTTGATTGGCTGTTTTAGGTTATCATAAGGCTTCCAATCAACATTAGGCTGTTAGTAGTTAAGTTTTGGAGGGGTCAGAAGTTAGATGTGGATTTTTGACTGCAGGTGGTCAGTGCTCCTAAGCCCAGTGTTGTTTAAGGGTCAACTGTATTTAACAAAATCTAGTTTTCTGTTGTCTTAAAAAGGACCCCTTTTAGCTCAGAACCCTGTTGGGAATTTTTTCTCTGCTAAACCACTGGATTTTTTTATGTTGTAGGTGTTCTTTACACTTTATAGAGTGAAATGATGTTTGTTTAATGAAGTTAGCTATTTTGTAGTGTCTTCCAGAACTTTTTTATTTCCTCCTGAGTTTTTGACACTAGTACATGGATGCCTTCTGTGTCAATTCAGGTCCCCAGAGAAACAGATGTCAAGACAAGATTTGATGGGCAGGGAGCCCCTTCCAGAGTTGACTATTGGAACATTCCCACCATGCACAATCATTTGCTGGCAGAATCCTAGAGGAAGCATGCCCAGGTGTGAATGTTGAAGTGGATTCCAAGGTGAGGTAGCTGGGGGCTGTCAAGCAGCTCTGCTCCTCTTAGCAGGTTCTTTTGAAGGAGTATCTGAGCAGGGCACCACTGTGGTCACCACACTCTCCATATTCCACTTTGGCTTTGACACACTATCCTGCCATGTGGACATCTTCCTTACCCTGCTCATGTTTGACACCCCCACCCAAACAGATATTCTCATTCTTCTCTGCCTTTGACCTGCTGTGCTTTTCCAGTGTAGGGATCACTCCTCACCCTTCTCACAGTCGGGCTTGACACCTGGGCTGGTCTGCCTCTCTTTCCTCCCATCATCCCCACATACAGGGAGGCCCTCCTCACTTTGCTTGGACTGACCCCACCTCTGCTGGACTGCCACCCTGACTCCCGCATATATACCTAAGTTGCTTGGTTCCACAAAATGGCTTTAGGACTAAATTGTTGAGGGAGGGAATAAGTGGGAGGAAGAGGAAGAGTCATCCAGGTTTTAAAAATCTGCAACTGGCTAGAATATGGTTCCCTTCACTGTGATAAGAGTAAATAGTAGGAGGACATAAGAACCTATTTGGACCTCAAGAGTGATGTGTGTGTGTGTGTAAATAGGTATTTGGATTTTAAAATAATGACTTTGGGGTGACTGTGGGACATCTTGGGAATAAATTCTGGTTTTATGAAGGCATCTTCTCCTAGAAGCTCAATAGAGGAGTTTGGTTGGATGGAGGTAATAGAATTGGTTGTCATTCGCTTCTATGTGATAGTTAAAACCCTAAGTTTTAAAGAAACTGCAGAGAAAGAAGGAGCTGGTTATGGAGAACAGCAGTACTACTTGAGGGATGATACCAAGAAAAGGATGATACTGAGGGAAACTAAGGGACAAAAGATCTGTAAAGAAGTGAGAGTACTTGGTCAGCAATGTAAAAAGCTACAAAAAAATGGTAAAAGATCCACTGGGATCTAGCAATTAGTTTAAAATTTTGTTGTAACGGCATAAACCCAGATTGCAGAGGTAGTAGAGTTGAATGGGAACACGGAATTAAATTTGGCCAAAACAAAATATATTGTATGTATTTATATATTGTAAATTAAATGACAAAAAAATGGTATTGTCATATGGACTGAGAAGTGTTTTGCATCCTTTCTAGAAAAAATACGTATAATTGGTGAGGCATGTAGACTTAAAATATTTAGTTCAAAACCATTAAAGTTAACAAGTACTTGCTGCTTGTATGGATGCTTATGTGATGCTCCCCACAGGGTTCACTTTGTGTTCATCTTGTTAACCTACATTACTAAGGATCTTTCAGCCAGTGTTCTAGTCCCTAGATTTTCATCTTAAGTTCCATGTGTGATTTCCTACTTAGCTGCAGGATAAGAAGAGATATGGAACTAGAATTATTCATCATTATGTTGAGCTTTTGAAGGATTAATCTTTTTAGTCATATATTTGCTTTTTATATGGTGCAGAAAATAAGAAATTAGAGGAAAAATTATTTTTATGACTTAGAAGATGATAATTTATAAATAAATGTTAAGATACTATATATATATATGTGTGTGTGTGTATATATATATATATATATATATACACATATATATACACCCTACACCCTATCAGTTTCAAAAGTAGTATAGATAACTTGTTCCAGACTAGAACTTTAAAAAATGTGTTTAAATGACCTGGTTTAAAGTTCTCCTTTGTTGAAGAAAGAATGCTTAATTAGCACATGACTGGCTTTAAAAAAATTTAATAATTATTTACTCACTAAAAAATGTTTTGAGGGCTGTCTGAGCAAAGCATTTTTGTAGATGCTGAAGTAACAGTGATGAAAAGGCAAATCTCATTCCTTATAGAGCATAAATTGTAGTGGGAAAAGGCAGGTAATACATGAATAAATAAGCAGATTGATAGATAGGTAGGCACTTATTATATAGCAGGCACTATTCCAGTGCTTTTATACTGTGCTGTGAGGAAGGGTAAAGCAGGACAAGGGAAAAAAGGAATGTGATGCATAGGAGCTACTATTTTAAACAGGATGATTAGGGAAAGTGTTATTGATTAGGGGATACTTGGACAGAGTCCTTAAGGAAGTACTGGGAAGAGCTATGCACATAATGGAGGAAAGCATTCAGGCAGAGGAAATAGCTAGTGCAAAGGCTTTGAGGTAACAGCATATTTTCCTCTTTGAGAAAGAACAAGGACAGACAGCGTGAAGCAAAATGAAAAGGAGAGAATAGTAGAATATGAGCTCAGAGCAGTGCGATGTATACAGACTGTACAGGGCCTAATGGACAACCATAAAAAAGTTGAATTTTATTCCCTGTGAGATGGGTAGCTCTTGGTGGCTTTTTAAGTGTTAGCATGATACACTATGGCTTTCTTTATCATGTTCTTGATACTTACTATTAATCAGTTCGACCATAGTATTAATAACTAAATTATTAATTTGGAGTACAGAGAGTTCATAATATAAAGTTGAAGTGTTAGTAAGTAGTATGGCCAGAAGAGAAACTCCTGGTGATTAGAGAGGCTCTTTTAGAATTCAGTAAAAATCCTACACTGCTGGCAGAAAGTGATTCCAAGCTTTTGAGTTATCCTTGTGGATGACTAGTACAGTTTGGTTTATTTTCCCACCATCTGTAAAAGCTTCTTATATGACTTCTTAAAAGCTTCTTATATGACTTTATAGCTCAAGTCTAATGAATCGTAATTACTATGTAACTTCTAAAAATGTTAATGTTGCACAGTCATTTGGAGACTGTGGTAATTTGCTCGTCACCCCTTGTTTCATTAGTGTGACCAGTATTTTGCAGTGTCTGCTATGATTTCCAGTTTAGTCTTTTCCTTGGAATCATCTTTGAAAGCTCACAGGTCAACTTCAGTCTTAGACAGGATTTTAGAGGCCAATTTGTTTAACGTGTACTATGTCTACCTTGATTTCTTTAAGCTTCCAAAATAAGCAGTTCAAATGACTTTTAATAATCAAAGGTCCTTTGAAAAGTAAGGTTCATGAGAAACCAGTTAAAAAGTTCCGAAGAAATTAGTTTTTTAAAAAAACACTGAAATTAAAAAGCACTAAAGTGCCACTAAATTGACAAGGTATTATGACTAAAAGTTACCCTGTATTTTGTAGGACTTGGGGAAAGTCATGGAGTAGTTCTCTTTTATCTCAATAACGTTATTTTAAAAGTCTTTGAAGAGCAAAACTATTATAGTATTTCTCCTTCTTCCTGGGTTGGAGCTGACCATAGGTGGCTCTTCCTTTAGGTACCCTTAAGTTTGGACCTCTCTGAACTTTACACTATAGTGAAAGATGCTGCTAGAAGAACTCTGTTCTCCACACTTAAAAATGAAAAGTGAGGCCCCCCACCTTTTTTTCTCCAGCTATTTATACAAAGGCCAAATTTATTTAATATGGACTATCTGAACTTTTGATTTACTTGAAAAATTTAGTGATGGATATCTACATTGGAACTTTTAATTTCTTCGACCATTTATTCTTTGTTAGATTGCCAGAACCATAACCATAGGTAATGCTGTGGCTTCTTCATTGGTATCACAGAATACTCTGTGAATTTTGCATTGCAAGCAGTGCTGTATCTGGAGCACTTAGATTAAGTAGGTACAATCCATCCTCATTATTTGCTGATTCTTTATTTGAGAATTTGTCTACTCACTAAAATTTATTTGTACCACCCAAAATCAGTACTTGTGATATTTCCACAGTCATTTGTGGACATACCCATGCACACAGTGGCCAAATATTTGAGTCCCTTGACATGTACATTCTATTTCTGAGGTCAAACAAGGTGACACTCTGCCTTCTTGTTTCAGCTCTCATACAATAAACAAGTGTCCTTTTCATGAAACATTTTTCACTAAAAGGTTTTTTTGGTGATTTTACTGTTTAAAATGTCCCCAAGCATAGTGCTGAGGTGCTTGCTGTGTAGTGTTGTGATGGCCTTGTGGAGAGCATACATGTGTTCGATCAGCTTCCTTCAGACGTGAGTCTGTGGTGCTGTTGATCTCAGTTCAATGTTAATGAATCAACTATATATTAAATAACATGCCTTTAAATAGAAATATATATATGAAAGGATTATGTATTGATCAGTTGGTGGGACTGTTACGACCAGACGTTTGCTGGAACCCCTGTATTTCTCTTAGGAGCAGTGGTTCAGTAGTTGTAGCAACTTAATAGAATACAAGTACAGCAAATAACTGAAAGACTGTGTTTAAGGGTGGTGATTTACAGAGACTTCTGTTATCTGAAACATTTCATAATTCTCTCAGCTGAAACCATTGTTTTAGGTCTGTTTAAATACATGCATAAAGAGTTGTAATGTAAAGTCTAATTTTACTATGGGTTCTTGTTGGGTTAAAAGTCGTTGATTACCTCTTAAAACATTTCTAAACATTATTTTCTAGAAAATTAGTATGTGTCTGAAGCATATTGAGTCCTCAGTAAGTATTTGTTTTAGAGGAATAATCTTTGAGCATTATAGTGATTCTGGTTTTGGAAAAGGAAGCAGTATCAATGTTAGAGAATAATACTATTTTAAGATTTTTATCATACATAGTTATATAGATTGAGGTGCATGGAAGAAAACTCAGTTAAGTGTCAATTTCTGGTCCTGGGTTTGCTTTAAGCCAGCTTGCAGCTAACAATCTTGAGAAATTTACTTAATCTCAATTGAGCCTCAATTTGCTTTTTCTGTGAAGTGAGAAATATTTTCAAATAAAATATCCATGGTTTTCTTTTACTAGTAGTATTCCTGATCTTGAATCATTTTCGCTCTCATCATGACCAATGGTCAAGGAAATCATACAATTTAGTGTCAGAATATACTACCAATCAGATTTTATTTCACTGTCCTAAATTCAGTCTTGCTAGTTAATTGATAAAAACATAAGTTATGCATTTAATGTATCTTAACATTACATACTTACATTGGTAAGAAGAAATTTTTTAAAATCTTCACATTTTACATTTTTTTTGATATAGGATTGTTTGTTGATGCTGTGTTCCATATGACAGTGACATAAATCATACAAAAAGTTTTCTCTCAAAATGTTTAGATTTAGAATTTTAAAAGCAAAAATATGCATTCTTTTATTAATGCTTGATTTATTAACTTTTCCTGTATGGCAGTTTCAAGTTTTAAATCATGGGTGCTTAATGTTTTTTTTTTTTATATGAGGCTTTATAAACTATTTTTTTTAAAGTTACCCCCTGCTCAAATTTAGTAATTGATTCTTATTTCCTATAAATTACTGGATATTTATTTTATTATAATAATTATAAAATACATTTTATTTATATATTCATATATTTATATATAAATTTATATTTATAAAATAGAAAAAAGTACTTGTAAATATTTAATTAGATCACTTTCTTATTAGATTATTATTATTAGAACTCATTTTCTAAAAATACTATTTTTCTTTAAATTTAAATGTATGAATACCAACAGTAAATGAAAAATTTGCTCTCAGTTTCTGTATGTTCATTCCCATTTTCTATTCCCAAAATGGGTCAAAGAAATGTGACACAATATATATACTATTTGGAAAAATTTTTGTGTAAGTCTGTCAAATAGATATTATCAGCTTCTTCAAATATTCTGGAATTCCTGTAATCTGCCTTTTATCTGTATCGTTGAATATTTTATATTGGTTATGCTTAAAATCTGATTTTGGATTTTATTTTCTACTTGGATTTTTCACTTTTGACTAGGTCTGTCTATAAGAATCTGTTTATTTTGAAATCTGTTTGCATGCCATCTGTAAATATGAAAGTCATTTAACTTTATTGGCTTAAATTTAGATACCTTCTTCTCTGTTCCCCCCATTATAATACTAAAGTTATGCAAAGATAGTCATTTGAATTTCTATTGTCCATAATTGGTAACAGAAGTGTTCATTGATGACCAGTACTGGTACTAATTTAGAAATGCCAGTTATAAAGTTTCTGTTTGTTGATAGGCTGACCGCTCACCATCATTCTCTTCACTTTATACACATTCTTTATGATTTATGACCTTTGTTCTCTCATCTTTTCACTTTGTAAGTTGTTCTTAATATATCATTTCACCTAATTTAACCTTGTTAAAATATGCCTGTTAGATTGGGCACACAAAGGGCAATTTGCTTGGGGCCTGCATTATCCCAGGCAGTGTCCCTGATTTTTCATGCTGTTCTATGCATAAACAGTCAAATGAAAACTGTTCTTATTAGTGTTAGGAGAGTTGGATATTAGATACAGTTACTAAAGCAATATTTTGATTCTCTCTTTGAAGAAAACCTATGTATAACAGATTTACCTTTATATGCATTGAGACTATAGTCATTGGTGTAGGGCAGTGTTTTTCAACATTATTTTTAACCTGCTTTCTTGTGATGTTTTCATAATTTGTCTTTGGCATATACTGTTTAGTAAGATTTTGATGAAATAGTTTATCCTTTGAAAACAATGTATTTAATGCACTTTTTCCAAAGAACCCTATCTTCTACATAGCAAATAGAAATATTGTATTGTGTTTGCCTGAGTTGTAAATAGGAACAACTTGACTTTTAAAAGCCACAATTTAAAATATATTTCATCATGGTTTATTGACTACATTTGATCATCAAAATCTCATGTACTGGGGACAGTTCCTTTCCACTCCCTGGAAAATTATTTCATACCTCTCTCTTCAGATTTCTAACACCGTCTCTCCTAAGATCACTCTCAGCTGATGACCTTGCTTCCTGCTTTACAAAGAAAAGGAAAAAAAAAATTGAAGGAATGAGTAGGGAACTTCCAAAGACTCCCATCACTATAAAAACCCACCTACTTCCAGCTGTTTCCACACTGAGAAACATGGTAAAAAGAAATAAATTTAAAGTAACTGTAATACCACTCTGTTTTCCATCTATTTCCATAAATGTGGTATTCATTTTCCTAACTAAAACTAGTTCTTCCAATTTTGAACTCTTTCTCATCACCCTTTTAATTACTTAAGGATATCACTATTTCTTCTCTTTCTTGATTCTGTTGTCAACTTTTTGTTTTGTACTGGATCATTCCTGTCAGTGTACAGACATGCTATTTCTCCAGTCTTACAGAATCAAAAATCTTCTCTTGAACCCATTTTCCCTACCTATTACCACTCCCTTTCTTTTGTTCCCTTTACAGCGAACTTCTAACTTGTTCATACTCACCAGAACTGTTCTTTTCCAGTCTCTTAAATCTACTCTAGTCAGACTCAACTAACAAAAACTGCTCCTATTACCAGTGACTTCCATGTTGCTGAATCCAGAGGTCAATTCTTTGCCTTCATCCTACTTGATCTGTCAGCAACAGTTGTCATTTTTGGAGGTGCTTTCATTACTTGGCTTCAAGCATACCACTCATTCCTGATTTTCCTTCTAAGTCATCTTTGCTGATTACTCCTCTTCTTTCAGCTAGAGTGCCTCAGATTTTGATCTTTGGAGCTCTTTTCTTTTCTACACTTACACGTTCGGGTATAATTAGAATTGAAGAATTTTTCCCCCCACACTGCTGTTTAGTTCTTAGAAAGTGTAGATTACAGAAAAGAAAATACTGCTATTTTAAACTCTCTTTTAGACTTTTTTAACCCCATTTCAAATCTTGCAGTGAGAACTGTGGGCCTTTAGGGAATTGATCATCTAGTGGCAAGGGTTGGAAAAGTAGATAAGGTTGTTTTGTCTAAAGACCATTGTGATCTAGTGTAATTATTCTTAGGGCATGAAAGAAAATGGGTATTGTATTTCTTATATCTTACAAATCTAAAGATATTTTTTAAAGGAATTTTATATGAACTTGTGTAAAGTGTTGGCATTATTTTATGTAACCTTCAGTAGGTCCACACAGATATCAGCAAAGGATGAAATTTAAGAATGAACATTATGAAAAGATTCTATGTCAGATCAAATTTTAGAGCCTATGTTAAAAACAGAAGTATATGTGCTTCATATTTAGAATTTAAGAAGTATGGTAAAAAACACTTTGAAATATTCTTTTCCAGTCCTTATGAAATTTAAAAATCATGTTCTGATCATATAATTTCCTGTGTATAATATTATAAACATTATATTTAGGGATTGCGCTATATATATCCTATCTCATGGATTCCTTTGTCTTGAACATTTGGGTTTTGATTATTTTTATTTACATTTATTTTTACTTTTTGCTTTTGTGGTTAAAGCTGCAGTGAGCATCCTCTGCATAATTTTTTTTCTGTTTTAGGATTACTTCCTTAGGATAGATTGCCAGAAGTGGAGTTACTGGGTCAGAGGGTATGAACTTATGAACTTTTTCTTTTCTTTTTTTTAACAAAGTTTTTTAAAAATTAGCTGCCCAGTTACCTTATATTCATTGTGAAAAATGAAAATTACAATGATTATACTTGGTACCTGTCAGAAAACTGTGTCTTACAGGCAAGGTTCTGTGATCAGAGAAGTTTAGGAAACTCCTAAGGTTAAAAAAAGTCTTTTTATCTTGGTTTACCTCAGCATTTCCTGAACTTAACTGAACATTGAATAGTTTTTTTTGTAATACACTTCTTAATATATTGTGGAAGTTTTACAAAGGATATGTAGTTTATGAACTACTGAGCTAAAGTTTAAAATTGTTTTATTGTTTTTAAATTATGTTTCATTGGTCAAAGCAATGAAATGGAGCTATAAAGCTTCATTCTAAAATTATTTTTTAAAAGGGTATTAAAGATGTTTATGATTTTTGTTTATGTCTTCATAAGTTCTCATAACTTTTACAATTTAAACTTTTTATATTGATTCCTAAAGAATGTCTTAATATCTCAATGGCATCAAATACTTTTACAATCTTTAATGAAATTTGCAATATGGACATATAACATAAAAGAAGATAATGTAGATTGTACAAACCTTTTTTTCCCCCCATCTTCCCCTACAGAATGTGAAAACCTTTGCATCTTCTGATAGTCTAGCCAAGGTCCAAGAAGTAGCAAGCTGGCTTTTGGAAATGAATCAGGAACTGCTCTCTGTGGGCAGCAAAAGACGACGAACTGGAGGGTCTCTGAGAGGTAACCCTTCCTCAAGCCAGGCAGATGAGGAACAGATGAATCGTGTGGTAGAGGAGGAACAGCAGCAGCAGCCATTAAGACAACAAGAGGAGGAGCACACTGCCCGGAATGGTGAAGTCGTCGGAGCAGAACCTAGGCCTGGAGACCAAAATGATTCCCAGCAAGGACAATTGGAAGAAAACAATAATCGATTTATTTCAGTAGATGAGGACTCCTTGGGAAACCAAGAAGAACAAGAGGAAGATGAAGAACATGCCGGTGAACAAAATGAGGAGGATGAAGAGGAAGAGGAAATGGACCAGGAGAGTGATGATTTTGATCAGTCTGATGACAGTAGCAGGGAAGATGAACATACACATAGTAACAGTGTCACAAACCCCAGTAGTATTGCAGACCTGCCTATTCACCAACTCTCCTCCTCATTCTATACAAAGACAACAAAAGTGAGTATATTTAGTCTGCTGTTCATCTGAGAAATTTTGCTTATCTGTATTAATTGTAATGAAACTTTCCTCAGTCTTTGTTATTGCTGCAAAATTAATTTTCAGATGCATAATAATGAAATGAGCTAATTCTTGTTTTATAGAAGGTATTAGGAAGTATGAGGAATAGAAATACTAATAAATCAAGTAGTGAAGAATCTTTTCTTATTTACAAAATGCAGCCAGTGGGATAGGTTCTATATGAAAATTGGTGTTGTTACTCCAATGCCCAAGATACTGAAAGTTACCTCAAATTAGTTTTCTTATTATGATGACTTAAATTTATCCTTTGTAAACAGTCTTCTCTTTATTATGTAGTTCAACAAGAGGAAATTACTGCCTGAATGTTAGTTAGTATCTGGTTATTGAGAAATCTGAGTAGGCATTTTAAAAGCTAATGTACTTTTACTTGAGACATACTTGTGACCTAGATGTAGTTATGGTTATTAATTTTTCCTACATTATAAAATAACTAGAATGATACTTGCTTTACTCTAGTTATTTTATTAAAATTAAAACATTCAGGAACACCAAAAATTTGGTTTTTGTTTCTGACTCCATTTCAGTGGAACACTCCATTTACTTCTCAAAGAGATTTGAATATTTACTATAGGGTAACCAAATTACTTTGGTTAAATTTGACTGTAAGAGGTAGGTGATGATGTGAAGATGTACATACTAGATTCTTAGCTTTCTGTGAAGTCTCTGCCACAACTTCCTTGTCTGCAGTTTTCCTTTCCCTTCCAATTCTTGGGAGACAGCTCTGTTGTATCTGCCTCCTTATCTCAGTTAGCTGGTGGTAGCCCACAGAGTTAGCCATAGACATGATTTACAAGATGGACAGTTGGTCTCCTGTCTACACTGGAGGAATTCTATCAACTCAGGGACATGGTGATTAATATAGTGCTGGGAAAACAGTTCCATTGGATACAGTCATTTGAGGCTTTGCCAGAGATTAAGAACTGGACTAGCCAGTCATACTAGCATTGCTTCCCGTATTATCTTTGCTATTGGATAGGCAGTGGGTGGGGAGTGCTGAAATGCTGAACTGAAGTCTGTCTGAGATGGAAGGAGGAAGTGAATGGGCAGCTGCAGTAAATTCAGAATTGCTAGTGCTTGTTCTTTGGGGTAGCATGTGGACTTCTTTCCTTGGAAGATTCATGGATATTCTTTCACTAAAAACTATTGTCTTGACAAGGGACAAGAGTTACGGAGAGAAAAAAGCATTATTTCTCTCATTACCTGATCTTTCTATTGTAACTCTCCCCCACCCCCCATCAAATTATTGTCAAATGAAATGATAACAATGTTTGGAATTTGCTTCAAAATAATACTGACGGGGAGAAAGAGAAGGAGGATATAGATTGGCCATGAGCTGCTGATTGTTGAAACTGGGTGACAGGCACATTCTATGTGGTTTTTTTGAGTATGTTTTAAGTTTTCCATAATTAAAAAAATGTTTAAGTTGTAAAGAATATAAATACCTACCTTCCAGCCCCCTCCCCCCCCCAAATTATAACCAAAATTGTAAATCAGAGTTTTCTTTACATATCTCAGCCTTGTTGACTAGCTCCTAAGTCAAGTAATGCTGAGTTCTTTACATTGAATTTTATTTTCTCTGTATTTCGGTGCCATTGAAATTACAGGAAAACAATATGACATCATGTACTTTTTGCTGGAGTTAAAATTTATTTTAATCAATACTTTACGCATTGTTGCTATCTCATGGTCTATTTAAAGAGGAGAGAAAATAAAAACCATTACAATCAGAATGAATGAGGTATGTAGCACAACTTCTGTCCTTTTTTCCCCAGGCATCTATGCTCATAGATCTTTATATTTGCATGCTTTCTGGTTCTTTATTTATCATTTGAAAATTAGACAAAAACCATGAATATCCATGTAGAGTAAACTTACGAGTTAAACAATTCTTTGGAAAGAAATATTTCAACTTAAATAATATCTTACTTATTTTATAGATATTAATATAATGCCTTTAATTTTTACCCACTTATTCCTATTTCCTTATTTTTAAATTTCATAGTGACTCCTTAATTTATCCCTTAAACAATACACAAACAGATTGAACATCTCATTTAACCTAATGACCTAGAATAAAATATATTAGACATTTGGTTTAATACTCAAATTATTATGTCATTTGTGCTTCAGCTTGTGAAACTTTAACTCTTTCTAAAACATGTTTATCCCTAATTTCCCTAGCCTGCCTGCAAGTTTAGATTTACTTAGTTGGATTGATCTAAGAAGGAACTGGCTTCAAGTAGTGGTTTGCATCCATTTACCACCCCATCTCAAGGTGTCAAGACGGTGCTTTGAATCTCAGCCAGATGGTTCTAACACTAAGAGCTGTAGTCCTGCTTTGTTGGTAGGGCTCAGACTTTTAATAGTGCAGTTCACTGAGCTTCTATCCTCTTGAGCTCTGTCCCTCAAGGTTACTATATCAAAAGAGGGAGTTTATATCTTTCCTGTTTTTACTGAGGGTTAGTTTGGAAGAGTGGGTGTTTAGTATTCATTTATCTTATTTAAGACAGAAGATTAGTTGAAACAATGCAAAGCCATCAGTGAGTTCTGCTACATTTTAAATTGAAAAAAAAGAAGACTAGCTAGACAAAACATAACTTTTACCAAAGAAGTCGTCATAATGTTCTGTTGGAAAGGTTGTAGTACACAGGTGCTTTATCTTTCCTGCATTTCAAAATGTCTTGTATAGTTCATTAACTCCTTAACAACAAAGTATACTGAACTTGTCAATTTTTCCTTAGTGACTCTTGAGTCAAGAATACAAGTTATTGTCCTGTACATACAAGGCCTCTGGAGTGGACTAAGTACTAATGACAACAGGGATAGATTGTGTGTGTGTGTATGCATACATATGTACATGCTTTTAATACACTGTTTATCTTGAGGTCATTTGCCTTCATAAATATGGCAAGAAGCAAAAAAAACGATTTGATTGCCAAGGGAGAGATGCTCTTCTACAAAGTAGGATTTCAATCAGAACTTAGCTTGTTCCCCTTTTAGTCCATTACTGAAACCCTTCTTCAGAATCAGTCTTTATATTTTTAACAATATTTTTTAAATGGCACCTATTACAGAGTTGCTTAAGAATAAAATGTAAGACACTTGTGTATAACTCTTTTTAACAGAGTAAACAGGGAAAACGCTCTTACTATTTTAAATAATCTATTTTGAAGCATCTTTAAATTCTTGATCAGAAATATAAGACACTTCCACAGACATTATCCTATGCCACAGTTTCTTTTATTTTCTAAAACTGTTGACATTTGAGCAGAGTATGGGTATAACAGTCATTAAAAAAATTCCACTTTTGGTCTGGAGATTCAAGGTGGTGGTGTGAGAGGTGAGACAGAGAACTCCTTCCAAAACCACAGATAGTGTGAAAATATACTTAATACAACTAACCCTAAAACAGCAACAGGAAAGAAGGCTGCATGAGACTGCATACAGACCTCACGAACATAGCAGACCTCACAAAACAGGGTACATATGAAAGCCTTGATCCAGCGGAACCCGAGCTCTTCCCCCACCCCAGCTCACTGGTGGGAGGAAGAGAAACAGAGCGGGGGAGGGGGTGGAAGCCTGGGACTGCTGAACACCTAGTCCTGGAGATCTGCTATGCGAGCAGAAATCTACATTCTGCGGTGTTCTGGAGGATGGGGAGCTGGGACAGGCAGAGTGCTTGAGAGACAGATTCCGGCTATCTGTGGAGGATGGAATCCACACCTGGCCGCTCTGAGACAAGGGAAAGACAGGTGGTCTGAGAGGTTTCCTAGCAGCAAGAGGGCTGCTGAAGGCATGGGGTTTGCAAGGAGCTTGCTCCGGAGGAGCAGGGATAGGGGGACAAGGTTGTCTGGGTGCGCTCTGCCCAGCAGATTGGGAACTTTGGGGAGACTTAGGTGCTCCATCCCCCTGGCTGGCTACTCAGCTCCGAGGCCCCCCCACTGTGATATGCAGCCTGCTGAGCCTTCCTCCTCGCTTGACAGCACCAGCTCGCAAACCAGCAGCCACTGCTCTGGTGTCAGGCGAGCCAGAGAGAGGCCTCACCTACAACAGCTAGAGATGCCAAGCACAGAGGCTTACACCTGTGTGCTCGGCCCACTGGCTGTGATACTGGAGACAGGAGGGCACAGATGGGAGTCAGAAAACAGATCTTTCCTCCCCCCAGGCACCAGCTCCACTCTCCTACGACCCCCAACCTCACTCTAGGGGCCGAGCAGATCCAGAAACTGGAGCTTCTGGGCAATAGAGGGCACCACACAGAAATATGAGATGTCAGAAGAACATGGTACAAACCAAAATCTCACAAACCCCAGAAAAAGGGCTAAATGAAATGGAACTCACCAATCTTCCTGAAAGAGAGTTCAAAATAAAAATCATAAACACGCTTATGGAGGTACAGAAAAATATTCAAGAACTCAGGAACGAATTTAAGATGGAGATTCAATCATTGAGAAATTCCATATCTGAAATGAAACATACAATGGAGGGTTTTAAAAGCAGATTAGATGTAGTAGAAGAGATGGTAAATGGAATAGAAGCTGGAGAAGAGGAATACAAAGAAGCTGAGGCACAGAGAGAAAAAAGAATCTCTAAGAATGAAAGAATATTGAGAGAACTGTGTGACCAATCCAAACGGAACAATCTTTGCATTATAGGGATACCAGAAGAAGAAGAGAGAGAAAAAGGGATAGAAAGTGTTACTGAGGAGATAATTGCTGAAAACTTCCCCAATCTGGGGAAGGAGATAGTCTCTCAAGCCATGGAGATGCACAGATCTCCCAACACAAGGGACCAAAGGAAGACAACATCAAGACATATAATAATTAAAATGGCAAAGATCAAGGATAAAGACAGACTTTTAAAAGCAGCTAGAGAGAGAAAAGATATCACATACAAAGGAAAACCCATCAGGCTATCATCAGATTTCTCAACAGAAACCTTACAGGCCAGGAGGGAGTGGCATGATATACTTAATGCAATGAAGCAGAAGGGCCTTGAACCAAGCATACTCTACCCATCAAGGTTGTCATTTAAATTTGAAGGAGGGATTAAACAATTTTCCGATAAGCAAAAGCTGAGAGAATTTACCTCCCACAAACCACCTCTACAGTGCATTTTGAAGGGACTCCTATAGACGGAAGTATTCCTAAGACTAAACAGATATCACCCAAGGGATAGACAAAGAGTACAGAATATGATTTATAACATTCAAAGAATGGAGGAGGAAGAAAAAGACAAAAAAAAAAAGGAATCTTTAGTTTGTGTTTGTAATAGCATGTGAAGTGAGTTAAATTAGACTGTTTGATAGTAAGGGAATTACCCTTGAACCTTTGGTAACCACAAATCTGAAGCCTACAATGGCAATAAGTACATACCTATCAATAATCACACTAAATGTAAATGGTCTGAATGCACAAAACAAAGTCACTGAATGGATAAAAATCAAGACCCATCTATATGCTGCCTACAAGAGACTCACTTCAAACTCAAAGACATACACAGACTGAAAGTAAAGGGATGGAAAAAGATATTTCATGCAACTAATAGGGAGAAAAAAGCAGGAGTTACAGTACCTGTATCAGACAAAATAGACTTCAAAACAAAGAAAGTCACAAGAGACAAAGAAGGACATTACATAATGATAAAGGGGTCGGTCCAACAAGAGGATATAACTATTATAAACATCTATGCACACAACACAGGATCACCTACGTATGTGAAACAAATACTAACAGAATTAAAGGGGGAAATAGAATGCAATGCATTCATTTTGGGAGACTTCAACACACCACTCACTCCAAAGGACAGATCAACCATACAGAAAATAAAGAGAAAGAGGCACTGAACCACGTATTACAGCAGATGGAACTTACAGACATCTACGGAACACTCTATCCAAAAGCAACAGGATACACATTTTTCTGAAGTGCGCATGGAACATTTTCAAGAATAGATCATATCCTAGGCCACAAAAAGAACCTCAGTAAATTAAAAAAGATTGAAATTGTACCACCCAGCTTCTCAGATGACAAAGGTATGAAACTAGAAATAAATTACTCAAAGAAAATGAAAAAGCCCACAAACACATGGAGGCTTACTAACACGCACTTGAATAATCAATGGATCAATGACCAAATAAAAACAGATATCAAACAATATATGGAGACAAATGACAACAGTAATTCAACACCACAAAATCTGTGGGATGCAGTGAATGCCATGCTAAAAGGGAAATATATTGCAATACGGGCCTACCTCAGGAAAGAACAATCCCAACTGAACAGTCTAAACTCACAATTAATGAAACTAGAAAAGGAAGAACATATGAGGCCCAAAGTCAGTAGAAGGAGGGACATAATAAAGATTAAAGCAGAAGTAAATAAAATTGAGAAGAATAAAACAATAGAATCAATGAAAACAGAAGCTGCTTCTTTGAGAAAATAAACAAAATAGATAACCCCCTAGCCAGACTTATCAAGAGAAAAAGAGAGTCTACACACATAAACAGAACCAGAAATGAGAAAGGAAAATTCATTACGGACACCACAGAAATAGAATTATGAAAGAATACTATGACAAATTATATGCTAACAAACTGGATAACCTTGAAGAAACGGACAACTTTCTAGAAAAATACAACTTTCCAAGGCTGACCCAGGAAGAAAGAGAGAAACTGAATAGATAACTACCAGCAAAGAAATTGAATTGGTAATTAAAAATCTACCTAAGAACAAAACGCTAGGACCAGATGGTTTCACTGCTGAATTTTATCAAACATTTAGTGAAAACCTAATACCCATTCTCCTTAAAGTTTTCCAAAAAGTAGAAGAGGAGGGAATACTCCTAATATCATTCTACAAGGTCAACATCACTCTAATACCAAAACCAGGCAAAGACACCACAAAAACAGAAAATTACAGACCAATATCCCTGATGAACATAGATACAAAAATACTCAACAAAATATTAGCAAACCGAATTCAAAAATACATCAAAAAGATCATCCAACATGATCAAGTGGGATTCATCCCAGAGATGCAAGGATGGTACAACATTTGAAAATCCATCAACATCATCCACCACATCAACAAAAAGAAGAACAAAAACCACATGATCGTCGCCATAGATGCTGAAAAAGCATTCAACAAAATTCAACATCCATTCATGATAAAAACTCTCAACAAAATGGGTGTAGAGGGCAAGTACCTCAACATCATAAAGGCCATATATGACAAACCCACAGCCAACATTATACTTAACAGCGAGAAGCTGAAAGGTTTTCCTTTAAGATCGGGAACAAGACAAGGATGCCCACTCTCCCCACTTCTATTCAACATAGTTCTAGAGGTCCTAGCCATTGCAATCAGACAATACAAAGAAACAAAGAAATAAAAGGCATCCAGATTGGTAAGGAAGAAATCATACTGTCTCTGTTTGCAGGTGACTTCATATTGTGCATAAAAAACCCTAAAGAATCCACTCCAAAATTACTAGATCTTATATCTGAATTCAGTAAAGCTGCGGGATACAAAATTAATACACAGAAATTTGTTGTATTTCTATACACTAACGTTGAATTAGCAGATAGAGAAATCAGGAAAACAATTCCATTCACAGTTGCATCAAAAAGAATAAAATACCTAGGAATAAAACTAACCAAGCAATTGAAAGACTTATACTCTGAAAACTACAAGACACTCATGAGAGAAATTAAAGAAGATACCAATAAGTGGAAACACATCCCATGCTCATGGATAGGAAGAATTAATATTGTCAAAATGCCCATCCTTCCTAAAGCAATCTACAGATTCAGTGCAATTCCTATCAAAATAGCAACAGCATTCTTCAGTGAACTAGAGCAAATAGTTCCAAAATTCATGTGTTACCACAAAAGACCCCAAATAGCCAAAGCAATCCTGAGGAGGAAGGATAAAGCAGGGGGGATTATGCTTGTTGACTTCAAGCTCTACTACAAAGCCACAGTAATCAAGACAATTTGGTACTGGCACAAGAACAGACCCATAGACCAATGGAACAGACGAGAGAGCCCAGATATAAACCCAAGCATATATGGTCAATTAATGTATGATAAAGGAGTCATGTATTTGCAATGGAGAAATGACAGCCTCTTCAACAGCTGGCATTGGCAAAACTGGACAGCTACATGTAAGAGAATGAAACTGGATTATTGTCCAGCCCTATATACAAAAGTAAACTCAGAATAGACCAAAGACCTGAATGTAGGTCATGAAACCATAAAACTCTTAGAAAAAAAACAGGCAAAAATCTCTTGGACATAAACGTGAGCAACTTCTTTATGAACATATCTCCCGAGCAAGGGAAACAAAAGCAAAAATGAACAAGTGGGACTATATCAAACTAAAAAGCTTCTGTACAGCAAAGGACACCATCAATAGAACAAAAAGACATCTTGAAGGTTGAGAGAATATACTCATAAATGACATATCCATAAGGGGTTGACATCGAAATTATATAAAGAGCTCACACACCTCTACAAACAAAAAGCAAATAAGCCAATTAAAAAATGGTCAGAGGAGCTGAAGAGACACTTCTCCAAAGAAGAAATTCAGATAGCCAACAGGCACATGGAAAGATGATACACATAGCTAATCAGAGAAATGCAAATTAAAACCATTATGAGGTATCACCTCACACCAGTTAGGATGGCCGCCATCCAAAACACAAACAACAACAAATGTGGGCGAGGATGTGAAGAAAGGGGAACACCCTCCTACACTGCTGGTGAGAATGTAACTAGTTCAACCATTGTGGAAAGCTGTATGGAGGTTCCTCACAAAACTCAAAATAGAAATACCATTTGACCCAGGAATTCCACTCCTAGGAATTTACCCTAAGAATGCAGCAGCCCAGTTTGAAAAAGACATATGCACCTCTATGTTTATCGCAGCACTATTTATATAGCCAAGAAATGGAAGCAACCTAAGTGTCCATCAGTAGATGAATAGATGGATAAAGAAGAAATGGTACATATACACAATGGAATATTATTCAGCCATAAGAAGAAAACAAATCCTAGCATTTGCAATAACGTGGATGGAGCTAGAGGGTATTATTCTCAGTGAAATAAGCCAGGTGGAGAAAGGTAAGTATTAAATGATTTCACTCATCTGTGGAGTATAAGAACAAAGCAAAAACTGAAGGAACAGAACAGCAGCAGACTCACAGAACCCAAGAATGGACTAACAGTTACCAAAGGGAAAGGGACTGGGGAAGATGGGTGGGAAGGGAGGGATAATGGGGAGAAAGGGCTATTACAATCAGCACACATAATGTGTGTGTGGGGGGCATACGGGGAAGGCTGTATAACACAGAGAGGACAAGTAATGATTCTGTAGCATCTTACTTCACTGATGGACAGTGACTGTAAAGGAATATGTGGTGGGGACTTGATAAAAGGGGGAGTCTAGTAACCATATTATTGCTCATGTAATTATATATTAATAATAGCAAAAAGATAAAATTCCACTTTTAACATTCCCATTTTTAACCTTCTGCAGTTTACCCAGGATACCTTTCAAATGTTATATTCTTGCAATTTCTTAAACATATCCTATGGACAGCTAGACATATTTATTCATCATTTCTGAACATAGTATGTATGCAAATATGATATTAATGAGAAAAACCGCTTTTTTGTTTTTCCTTGCATTGGTGTTTTCTTTGAATGTGTATTGAAAACTGTCAAAATTCTTAGAAAAATATTTTCCCCCCTAATCACCAAAGATTTGTTCTCATTGGAGCCTATGTCAATATTATACATTAGAAATTCCAGACTGTGTTGATGTTAAAAATTAAGGGTGGAGGCATTGGTGTTTATTAAGAATAAACATTCGTGGAGAATACAGTCAGTGATTCTGTAACATCTTTCTACATTGAGAGATAGTAACTGCAGTAGAGGGGATGCAGATTTAATAATATGGGTAACTTGAACCACTGTGTTTTATATTTAAAACCAACATAAGATTGTTTATCAGTGATACTACAATTAGAGAAAAGAATAAACATTCTTCATATATTTTTTAAGGTCATTGGTGTTTATTAAGTGCATACCATTTGGAAGTTCCTTTGACATATAAGTAAGCAGATTTTACAGAAGGGCCAAATAATTCATCTCAGAATCATACTGTAAGTGATGAGATTTTAATCCACATCTGCTTAAAGAAAAAATCCCTTTGCTTTCCATGTGCTATGCTGCCCCCTGTGGTAGAATTTGGCAGACGTTACTGAACAAGATTTTCAGCCGACCTACAAGTCTGTTTAGGCTCCTCGGGAGTGTGATGAGCTTTCTAATACCATTTAAAATCACCAGAGCTACCCTTTAGAAAGTACAGAGTGCTCAGTTAAGTGCTTTTCTTTGTGGTATTTAACAAATATTACTGAAGATAGAAGGGCTCACGGTTAAAGTTGTCATTTCTCTGAGAAATGACAATGAAATTTGAGACTGGATAACAGCGCTCTATCCAGAGTCCCATTAAACATGCTTCTTAACCAGGGGTTGTGTGCTGCCTATTTCTGTAAATTTGACTAGTCTGTCTGCAAATTCTAAAGTCAACTTGTTTCCCCAGAAAAAAATGCCCGTTTCTTCAGTTTTAACTCTCTCTGTCAATAGCCTCATTATATTAAAAAAAAAAATCTTGGTTTTTGAAGAGATGCTGAGTTTATACTTAAGACTACTTGTACATGTTTAATGCAAAGTATTCAATCATTTTCTGCTAAAATGAAAAGCAAATAAGGTTACCATTAGGCTAGGTCTTGTATCCTCCTGATCTTTCCATGAAGAGAACCATGTTTCAGCACTAATGTCTGCTTCTCCATGTCTATCTTAGTGCCTCTATCTGTCCTCACATAACTTTATTACGTCCCTCAAATTAGTCTGGTTTTTTCTCATTCTGATTGTTAGATTTCTCCTGGTAACTAAGTAATGTTTTAAAAATCCTTTTTGCCTCAAATAAAAAAAATGACAATTAAAAAAAAATATATATCTTGTTTTTATAACCTTTAGTTTCTAAACAATAGAGGAATTAGGCACAAAGATCGCTAGTCAATGAGGGGATCAAAATAACAGTTTTGTTTCTAGTCCACCATAGTGCAACAACTCTCTTGAACCAGACCTACTGGGAAACTTTGTAGGGCAATGTGGCTAACATCTGAACTCTAACAGAGGTCTGAATTTTACTCTGTTGTAGGTAGAGTTCTAGAGGGTTATGGCTGCTTTAGGAAGTCCCTGGCCTATGTCTTGTTCTTCTAAGAGAAATGAATTAAATTCAAATTCTGTTAGGTTCGGCATATTCAGACAGCAAAAAGTGCTGTATAAGGCAGTCCTCTTAGTAAGCATAGCCCAACGAATAGCCATGCCTCTCCTATCTTTGTGAAGGAGGACAGACTAGAAACATTTACTCAGCCCATTTTTAACCCAATTTTAAACATGTGGAGAGGATAGTGGAGGAAGGAAGGGGGCACACTGTAGGAGATGGGTTTTCCCTTAATATAGTAGAGTGATAAGAACTTTTCAGATTTGAGCTTGAATTCTGATTTTACCACTCATTATATGTCAAGAAGAATGTAATCTAATTGAACTGTTTCTTTATCTGTAAAGTAAGACTTTAATACCTACTCCTCATGATTTCTTTATGGATTAAGTAAAATAATGTATGTAAAGCAAGTAGCATAGTGCCTGGGACATTTAGGTAGTTGTTAGACTTAGGCCTGTGACCTCATTTTGTTTTTCTCTTATCCCTCTCACCTAACCTCACAGAATACACTTCATTCCCCACAGCAGATATTAATCTATATATTTTTAATGACCTTTAGAGTTTACTCATCATATCACCCTCTAGTGGAAAAAGATACAAATAGAGAAATAGATAAGTAAAAAGAGTACACATGAGGATTGGGTACATACTGTAATAAGCTCGGTACATCTCTAAAAAATAAAAATGTGGCAGCTTTCCAAGGGGGTGCTTATTCACAGATCTTTGCAGTTTATATGTGTGTCCAATTTTCCTTCATTTTTTAAGTGAGTTTCTATAAACTTTTTTCTTCTAAAATGTCTGTATATTTAAATGCTTTGTGAGTCATAAAATTGGATGCAAAAATGGATTTTTAGTTTATGGCCAATTTCTAATTAATTACTGTTAGTTCAGTTTTAAAAATACTTGTTAACATTTTAAACCATAATTACCCTAAATCTCGGTCATATTTAAATTGGTATGTGATTCAATGCAAGTAGTTAAAGATTGTTTTAATTACGGGTTTTCATTCTGAACAAAAAAATGTCTTCCTATAGTATGGATATTAAAAAAAAAATTTACACTGGTTTGTGCTTTATGAAGATGATAAACTTCTCTGAGGTATCCACAAATACCACAAATAGTTATCCTCAAAATGTTTCTGAGGCAAATTATTGCACATGTGTATAATTACAATGACCTAATCTTTATTAAATATTTTTTGTGGTTGGTGATAGGGAAGATGGTGTGAAGATGATAAAGGAATATATTATTATGGGTTCTGCTTTTACTTTACTGTTTACTTTAACTGTTTTATTTTCCAAAATTGTCTCAAGCTCCCATTACTCACCCAAGCCTCAGTCCTGCATTTCTAGCCCTCTGTTGGGCATCATCACCTGAGTGGTCCACTGAAAAGTAAAACTACTCTATTTTTTTTGTAATTGAAGAATCATTGATACACAATCTTATATTGGTTTCTATCTTAAATATACAACAGTGGTTTTCAACAGTTACCCGTGTTATTAAATCCTCACCCCCTCTAGTGCATTACTATCTGTCAACATAGAAAAATGTTACAGAATCATTGACTACATTCTCCATGCTGTACTACTATCTCCCTGGACCAACTTATATTATGATTGAGAATTTTTGTGTCCCTTTATCCCCCTTGTCCACCTCATCCCCATGGTAACCACACTTCCCAGTGTCTGTAAGTCTACTGCTGTTTTGTTCATTCTGTTTTGCTTTGGTAAAACTACTATTTCTTTCTTCATATCAATTTTTTTTATTTTCCTCTCCAGATTTTCCAGTCTCTGTTAAACTCTTGATCTTTTGGCCATTTGGCAGAAAAATGGTTTGACCTTTTTTTTATTATATAAGCCAGCCTATCTGGGTCTGCTGAAAAGTTTACCAGACTTGAACACTTGGTCTTCCTTTTTATTAACCTCAAGCACTTTTAAGATAAAAATTGCAGAGTCAATGTTTAAAAATATTAAGAGCATCTTTGCTTAGGTTTCTGTTTGCACCAGACTATCAGTCATTTCCTTGGCAGTGAGTTGGCAATATGAATGATTGGGCAAATTTTTTTAAATGGATTTTTAGCTCTGAATAAATGAGTAACCTCTATCTAAATATCTGATGCCCCATTTCTTACTGATGAAACCAAATCCAGAAGTGGACATTTGAAGTCTTTCACATTCTTACCATAGTTTCTTTCTACCTAATTTCATCTCCATGCCTCCACTTGCTTTTAATGACCCCTGCTCCTCTTCAACTAGCCAGCATCTTCAAAACCCAGGCCAAATTCCATCTCTGTCTTACACTATCCTAGAATTAGAAAATTCCATTCCTTAAATCCATTGTTGGTTCTCTGCATTGTGCAGTTAATTTGGTATTACATTGTAACTTTTTGGGTAAATTTTGTCTTGAGTTGACATTTATTTCTTTTATATTTTTGAACAGTAGAAATTTGATATATTTATCCTTAGTGCTGATTCAGGTTGAGAGTTGAAGATTAAAAAATTGGAATGTGAACAATTCTCATTTCACCTCTAAGATGTACCCAAGCACATGCCATTTTGGTTTATTTTAAAACTCAATATA
Organism: Phataginus tricuspis; assembly: GCA_029783875.1. Classification (NCBI taxonomy): domain Eukaryota; kingdom Metazoa; phylum Chordata; class Mammalia; order Pholidota; family Manidae; genus Phataginus; species Phataginus tricuspis. The sequence goes on from JAQQAC010013566.1 coordinate 13,025,889, forward strand.
AAATAGTTATGCTGAGGATTATTATAATACGATTAGCAGTTCTAGAGTAAGACTCCGTAGAGAAGTTAAATCCCAATTTAAGAACTATGTTGCTGAGATGCAGAAATCAATTGAAGGTAACTTAAACAGCCATTCATTACAAATCATTGTTTTAAAGAAAATTTAATAACAGGAAAATTCTTACAAATCCAATGTTTACTAAGAATGTAGAACTCAAAACTATGTATACAATATGATCCTAATTATGAAATGAACATACATTAATCTATATGCATGGAAAAGATCAGAAAGAATTTGCTCAAATATTAGGAATTAGCTCTGAAGGTGGTTGAATTACTTCTGTTTTTTCTTATATGCTTTTCATAGTTTCCCATTGCTACAAGCACATACTATTGTTATTTATTAAGAAAAAACTGTATCTGCTAGAAACCAATTCTTATTTTACTTAGTCTTTTTTGGTAACATCCATAATGCATAACGCTCTAATGGAAGACTGGATTTAAAGACATCCCTCACATGGAAGGGCATTATATAATGATGTTTTCTTGAAAGTGCAGCTCAGTATAATGGAAAAAGCAATGACCTCTTTAAGTTCATTGTGTAACCAATTCTCTGTATAATTCACATCTCTAGCACACAGGTGCCACCCTGACAATCCTTTAAGGTCAACTTACTACCATACTGTTACTCTTTTAATGTGTAGCATCTTTCCTTGTTTTAAGACATATTTTGACTATGTGGTTTCTTTAGAGAGTCACTTAGAGCAGCCTTGACAGCACTTTTGTCTCTCCATGAAACATGAGTATCTTTCATTTAAAAATCTTTCTATGAGCAATTTCAGAGCCTGTCTTCTAAAACATAATTTTAAAGTGCTTTACCAGTGTGTCACCAGTGCTTTCCCTCTCCTCCCCTATTCCCAGCCCCTCATTTCTTCAGACAAATTAATATATTTAAACAGTTTAGGTTTTTCACCCTAATTTAAAAAGTCTCCAGATATGTAGACTGAATGGGAGGGGACCTTTGAAATCGTCAAGTACAAACATGTGCCCAGTGACTTTATCAGTAGACTTAGGCTTGAAAATGAAATCATCACTAGGGAACACTACACTATGAAGTAATATATTTTTAGATACTATTTATGTTGGCACCTATTACTCTTCTGCAGTCCTTGTTCTTCCATCCAGTACAGTGATAGCCCTTCTTGTAGGGGCAGACAGCTGTCATATTCTTCCATAGTCTTCTCCAGCCTGAATGCCTTCAACGTGTGTTCTAGGATCACAGTCCTGATTGCTTTTTTCTGGTCAAGTTGCTCGTGAAGTAGTGTGTCCTGTATTTCATGTGGTGCTGCTGAGGTACAGTAGAGCCATACTATCACCTCTTCTTATTCTGAACCTCATCAGTACAATGGTAAATAGCATTGATAATGATATTAATAGTAATGGTAATAAACCATTTATTAGACACTATTTTCTGTGTGCTAGGACATTGTACTAAATACTTTATAATCTCATTTAATCTTAATAGTCCTGTTATGTAGGTTCTAATTTTTATTCCCATATCAAAGATGTGAAACAAGTAAAGAGAGGTTAGTAATTTATCAATACTCAGCTGGTAATTAGTGGGTAGGATTTTAACCCAGATCTCATTCTGAGTCCAGATTGCACTTAATATTGAGATAGAAAATTTAGTGAAACAGTATTAATTTTGGGAGGAAATGGGCTGTGGAATAACTCACAAAGCCAGCATCCTAACATCTGTTTTCATGCTCCCAAAGTTGCCCTAACTGAATCTCTGCTTCCATAGTGTATTTATTATGACTCATATTACACTGTATTAAAATTGTTTTTCTACTTCCCTCCTATTGAAGTCCTTTGACTTTTTAAAATTTATCTTGCCTAAAAATATTTGTCATGTATAAGGCACTAATGTGTAAACAATAAATATAAATATTAAGAAGTTTTAAACTTATAATAAACTTATGTCCATTTTGAAATTAGTGTTTTCTCACCTTTAATTTAGGCAGTAATATCAACTTTTAAACCTTTACACCAGTGATTGCAATCTTTTGTTTTTGTATCATTAATCTACAGTTACATGTGCAACATTATGTTTACTAACTCCCCACTTCATCAGGTACCCCCCACTTACTCCATTACAGTCACTGTCCATCAGCATAGTGAGATGCTATAGAATCACTACTTGTCTTCTCTGAGTTGTACAGCCCTCCCTGTGCCCCCTCAACATTACGTCTGCTAATTGTAATACCCCTTGTCCCTCCCTTCCCACCCATCTTCCCCAGTCCCTTTCCCTTTGATAACTGTTAGTCCATTCTTGGGTTTTGTGAGTCTGCTGCTGTTGTGTTCTTTCAGTTATTTTTTTCTTTGCTCTTATGCTCCACATATGAGTGAAATCATTTGATACTTGTCTTTTTCGGCTTGGCTTATTTCACTGAGCATAATACCCTCTAACTCCATCCATGTTGTTGCAAATGGTAGGATTCGTTTTCTTCTTATGGCTGAATAATATTCCATTGTGTATATGTGCAACATCTTTGTTATCCATTCATCTACTGATGGACACTTAAGTTGCTTCCATTTCTTGGCTATTGTAAATAGTGCTGCGATAAACATAGGGGTGCATCTGTCTTTTTGAAACTGGGCTGCTGCATTCTTAGGGTAAATTCCAAGGAGTGGGATTCCTGGGTCAAATGGTATTTCTATTTTGAGTTTTTTGAGGAACCTCCATACTGCTTTCCATAATGGTTGAACTAATTTGCATACCCACCAGCAGTGTAGGAGGGTTCCCTTTTTTCCACATCCTCGCCAACATTTGTTGTTGTTTGTGTTTTGGATGTTGGCCATCCTTAGTGGTGTGAGGTGATAACTCATTGTGGTTTTAATTTGCATTTCTCTGATGATTAGCGATGTGGAGCATCTTTTCATGTGACTGTTGGCCATATGAATTTCTTCTTTGGAGAAGTGTCTATTCATATCCTCTGCCCATTTCTTAATTGGATTATTTGCTTTTTTGTTTGTTGAGGTGCGTGAGTTCTTTATATATTTTGTATGTCAACCCCTTATCGGATATGTCATTTATGAATATATTCTCCCATACTGTAGGATGTCTTTTTGTTTTACTGATGGTGTCCTTTGCTATACAGAAGCTTTTCAGCTTGATATAGTCCCACTTGTTCATTTTTGCTTTTGTTTCCCTTGCCCAGGGAGATATGTTCATGAAGAACTCGTTCATGTTTATGTCCAAGAAATTTTTGCCTGTATTTTTTTCTAAGAGTTTTATGGTTTCCTGACTTACATTCAGGTCTTTGATCCATTTTGAGTTTACTTTTGTGTATAGGGTTAGACAGTAGTCCAGTTTCATTCTCTTACATGTAGCTGTCCAGTTTTGCCAACACCAGCTGCTGAAGAGGTTGTCACCTCCCCATTGTATATCCATGGCTCCTTTATCATATATTAATTGACCGTATATGTTTGGGTTAATATCTGGATTTTCTATTCTGTTCCACTGGTCTGTAGGTCTGTTCTTGTGCCAGTACTAAATGGTCTTGATTACTGTAGCTTTGTAGTAGAGCTTGAAGTCTGGGAGCATAATTTCCCTTGTTTTATTCTTCCTTTTCTGGATTGCTTTGACTATTCGGGGTCTTTTGTGATTCCATATGAATTATAGAACTATTTGTTCCCGTTCCTTGAAGAATGCTCTTGGTATTTTGATAGGGATTACATTGCATCTGTAGATTGCTTTAGGTAGTATAGCCATTTTGACAATATTTATTCTTCCTAGCCAAGAGCATGGGATGAATTTCCATTTGTTAATGTGCTTTTAATTTCTCTTAGTTTTCAGGGTATAGGTCTTTCACTTACTTTGTTAGGTTTATTCCTAGGTATTTTATTCTTTTTGATGCAACTGTGAATGGAATTATTTTTCTGATTTCTCTTTCTGTTAGTTCATCGTAAGTGTATAGGAAAGCAACAGATTTCTGTGTGTTAATTTTGTATCCTGCAATTTGCTGAATTCAGATATTAGTTCTAGTAGTTTTGTACTGGAGTCTTTAGGGTTTTTTATGTACAATATCATGTCATCTGCAAATAGTGACAATTTGACTTCTTCTTTACCAATCTGGATGTCTTGTATTTCTTTGTTTTGTCTGATTGCCATGGCTAGGACCTCCAGTACTATGTTGAATAACAGTGGAGAGAGTGGGCATCCCTGTCTTGTTCCCGATCTTAGATGAAAAGCTTTCAGCTTCTCATTGTTAAGTATGATGTTGTCTGTGGGTTTGTCATATATGGCCTTTATGATGTTGAGGTACTTGCCCTCTATTCCCATTTTTTTGAGAGTTTTTATCATGAATGGATGTTGAATTTTGTCAAATGCTTTTTCAGCATCTATGGAGATGATCATGTGGTTTTTGTTCTTCTTTTTGTTGATGTGGTGGATGATGTTGATGGATTTTCGAATGTTGTACCATCCTTGCATCCCTGGGATGAATCCCACTTGATCATGGTGTATGATCTTCTTGATGCATTTTTGAATTCGGTTTGCTAATATTTTGTTGAGTATTTTTGCATCTATGTTCATCAGGGATATTGGTCTGTAGTTTTCTTTTTTGGTGAAGTCTTTGCCAGGTTTTGGTATTAGAGTGATGCTGGCTTCATAGAATGAGTTTGGAAGTATTCCCTCCTCTTCTATTTTTTGGAAAACTTTAAGGAGAATGCGTATTATTCTTCTCTATATGTCTGGTAAAGTTCAGAGGTCAATCCATCTGGCCTGGGGCTTTTGTTCTTAGGTAGTTTTTTGATTACCTATTCAGTTTCTTTGGTGGTAATTGATCTGTTTAGGTTTTCTATTTCTTGCTTGGTCAGTCTTGGAAGGTTGTATTTTTCTAAGAAGTTGTCCATTTCTTCTAGGTTTTCCAGCTTGTTAGCATGTAGATTTTCATAATATTCTCTTATAATTCTTTGTATTTTTGTGGGGTCCATCATGATTTTTCCTTTCTCATTTCTGATTCTGTTTATGTGTAGATTCTCTTTTTCTCTTAATAAGTCTGGCTAGGGGTTTATCTATTCTGTTTATTTTTTCAAAGAACCAGCTCTTGGTTTCATTGATTTTATTCTATTTTTTTATTCTTCTGAATTTTATTTATTTCTTCTGTAATCTTTATTATGTTCCTCCTTCTGGTGACTTTGGGTGTCATTATTTCTTCTTTTTCCAATTTCAATAATTGTGTCTTTAGACTATTCATTTAGGATTGTTCTTCCTTCTTTAAATAGGCCTGGACTGCAAAATACTTCCCTCTTAGAACTGCCTTTGCTGCATCCCACAGAAGTTGTGGCTTTGTGTTGTTGTTGTCATTTGTCTCCATATATTCTTTGATCTCTGTTTTAATTTGGTTGTTGACCCATTGATTATTTAGGAGCATGTTATTAAGCCTCCATGTGTTTGTGAGCCTTTTTTGTTTTCTTTGTACAATTCATTTCTAGTTTAATACCTTTGTGATCTGAGAAGTTGGTTGGTAGAATTTCAATAGTTTTGACTTTACTAAGGTTCTTTTTGTGGCCTAGTATGTAGTCTACTCTGGAAAATGTTCCATGTGCACTTGAGGAGATTGTGTATCCTGTTGCTTTTGGGTGTAGAGTTCTGTAGATGTCTGTTTGGTCCATCTGTTCTAGTGTGTTTTCAGTGCCTCTGTGTCTTTACTTTTTTTCTGTCTGGTTGATCTGTCCTTTGGAGTGAGTGGTGTGTTGACGTCTCCTAAAATGAATGCATTGCTTTCTATTTCCTCCTTTAATTCTGTTAATATTTGTTTCACATATGTCGGCGCTCCTGTGTTGGGTACATATATATTTATAATGGTTAGATCCTCTTATTGGATTAACTCCTTTATCATTATGTAATGTCCTTCTTTATCTCTTGCTACTTTCTTTGTTTTGAAGTCTATTTTGTCTGATACAAGTACTGCAATACCTGCTTTTTTCCCTTGTTGTTTGCATGAAATATCTTTTTCCATCCCTTCACCTTTAGTCTGTGTGTATCTTTGGGTTTGAGGTGAGTCTCTTGTAAGCAGCATATAGATGGGTCTTGCTTTTTTATCCATTCAGTAACTCTGTGTCTTTTGATTGGTGCATTCAGCCCATTTACATTTAGGGTGGTTATTGATAGATATGTAGTTATTGCCATTGCTGGCTTTAGATTGTGGTTAACAAAGGTTCAAGGGTAGCTTCTTTACTGTCTAACAGTCTAACTTAACTCTCTTGTTAAGCTATTATAAACACAGTCTGATGATTGTTTATTTCTCTTCTTCCTCCTCCTCCATTCTTTATATGCTAGGTGTTTTATTCTGTACTCTTTTACATTTCCTTTGACTATTTTTGTGGATAGTTGATTTTACTTTTTGCCTTTAGTTAGTATTTGGATGGTCTGCTTTCTTTGCTATGATTTTATTTTCTCTGGTGACATCTTTTTAGGCTTAGGAGTGCTTTCATCTAGAGTATTCCCTTTAAGATATCCTGTAGAGGTGGCTTGTGGGAGGCAAATTCCCTCAGCTTTTGCTTGTGTGGGAATTATTTAATCCCTCCCTCAAATTTAAATGATTATCATGCTGGATACAGTATTCTTGGTTCAAGTCCCTTCTGTTTCATTACGTTAAATATATCATGCCATTCTCTTCTGGCCTGTAAGGTTTCTACTGAGAAGTCTGATGATAGTCTGATTGGTTTTCCTTTGTAGGTTATCTTTTTTCTCTCTCTAGCTGCCTTTAATACTCTGTCCTTATCTTTCATCTTTGTCATTTTAATTATTATGTGTCTTGGTGATGTCTTGCTTGGGTCCTTTTTGTGGGGAGATCTGTGGGCTTCCATGGTCTTAGAAACGATTTCCTTCCCCAGCTTGGGGAAGTTTTCCTCAATTATTTCTTCAAAGACACTTTCTATCCCTTTTTCTCTCTCTTCTTCCTCTGGTACTCCTATAATGCGAATATCGTTCCATTTGGATTGGTCACACAGTTCTCCTAATATTCTTTCATTCCTAGAGATCCTTTTATCTCTCTCTGCCTCAGCTTCTGTGTATTCCTGTTCTCTGATTTCTATTCCATTAACAGTCTCTTGCATCTTGTCCATTCTGCTCTTAAGCCCATCGATCACTTGTCTGATTTCTGCATTGTCTTTTCTCACGTCCTGCCTTAGTTCTTGCATATTTCTCTGTACATCCATCAGCACGATTATGACTTTTTTTCTGAATTCTTTTTCAGGAAGGTTGTGTAAGTCTGTACCATCAGGCCCTCTCTCTTGGGTTGTCAGGGCAATCTTTGTCTGTATCATAGTCCTCTGTCTTTTCATGGCCATAGAAGTGGTCGCTGGTAGGTGCCACGTGTATCAGCTTGGAGAAAAAAGTCCCTTCCTGCTTGTTGTTCTCCTTGCCCTTCTCTGGGGCCTGAACTGGTTTCTCGCACACTGGGAGGCAGTCTCTGGGATAATCCCCTGAGCTGCCTATGTGGGGGTCGCCCTCAGCTTAGCCTATATATACCACTGCGTGGGTTTGAAGTCTCGCTGGGTGCCTTCTGGTCCCCTTGGTGCTTTCCAGCCCTTGTTCTTGGTTCTGGGATCCTTCCCACTTAGCTGCATGCCAGCTGGGAGTAGATTCTGTGAGGTTGCTGTGGCTGGGGCCACTCCTCTGCTGTTCTGCAGGAGTGGTAGATCCTGGACCCTTTGCGGTGCAGGCCGGTGGGGAGAAACAAGTGGCAGGCTGCTCATCTCTGTGGGAAGGCTCAGCGTGGCTCCTTTGCCCGGCTGCCAGACAGGGCATCTGAAATTCCCCAAGACTCACAGCCTCCTGGGCTGAGTGCGCTGGGATGATTTTGTTCCCCTGTTGGACCCTTGTCTCTTTAAGACTTTTAAAAAAAGTGCCTGCTTTTCTTTTGTCCCGGGGAGTCGGCTGAGGGGACCCACTTGCAGCCTCTGTCTCGGATCCTGCCCTTCTGTTTCTCTAACCTCTGATCCACCACGCAGTATATGTCAGTGCTCCCAGCGCAGATCACCAGGGCTGGTTATTTGGCAGGCCTATGCTTCCACTCCTTCCCCACTCTGAATCTTTCCTCCTGCTGGTGTGCTGGGGTGGGGGGTGCTCGGGTCCCACCAGGTCATGGCTTTGTATCTTACCTGCTTTGTGAGGCGCTGAGTTCTCACAGATGTAGCTGTAGCCTGGCTGTTGTACTGTATCTTCTGGTCTCTCTTTTAGGAATAGTTTTTATTTGTTATATTCTCACAAATATATATGGTTTTTGGAGGGGATTTCTGCTGCCCTGCTCACGCCACCATCTTCCCAGAAGCCAATATCCCAGTGATTGCAATCTTAAGACTCTTATTAACAAGATTCTTGTTTGTTTATGAATCTACTTTTTACTTTGACTCTTGTCCTAAAATCTCAATCCTATCTTTGACTTGTCTTCTGGAAAACACAATTTTCATTTATTTGATTGATTTAGTTGTTGTAATGAATCTCTATAGTCTGTAAATTATGATAAAAGGAAAAACCAAGTTGGGTGAATTACAGAAGTAGAATGCAGAGAAAAGAAATACTGTTAGAGAATTTAGGTTATGTTTGTTTTTAAATACCTGATTTGTAGTCTTGATACTATTATTTTATTTTTGTTTCTTATTTGAAAATTCCTTAAATTCAATACTGTTCAGTTTTAATTGAGAAATACTGTTTCTTTTTCTTTTAGGACTGGGGTTTTTTTATGGATAAAACTTTAAAAACATTTCAGAATTCTTTTCATTAGGTGCTCTCAATATGGGTCAGTAGAAGGCAAAGAAAGTAACGGCACAGAAGATACAACATATTTAGGTTTTTGTAGAAGTCATACATGACCAGTTATCACACTTAGTAAGTCAGAGAAAGTATTATTTTTTTCTATGAAAAGCTATATATAAGAATTAGTTTCAAAGGAATGTATTTCTTCATTGAACACTAGAGGGCCATGTAATACCTTATTGCTATTGCTATAGCTACTTTTAATATATTTAAATAAATTACTAAGTACTTGTCTCTCTTCTGCTTTGTGTTTTAGTACACTATTTCTTGCTCAGAATTTGAATTCAATATTTTGAGTAGTTATGTACATTGTCATATGTGAGATACTAGGGTGGCTTTTTTTTTGTAAGCCGGCAAGTAGCATACTTTCATTTTGCTATTTTAAAACAACAGTGACAACAAAAAGTGAAGAAAGAGTGAGCCTTGGGATAAATATAAACACGTGTACAAATTTACCGTGCTTTGGAAACACAAGTATGCTTTTTGAAAAGTATCTGCACATAAATGCATTAAAAAAACAAATGTCATTGTTATGTGCTCCAGGCTTCCTCAGCATATATGGGAGAAAAGAATGATCCCTCTCAGAAGCTATTCTTTCTTGTTCACATTTCCTGTTGTGTTAGCATAGAAGGTAGGATATAACTACCTGGTTATCCTGAACTAAAGAATGTTTGAACAGATGATTCTTCTCCCCACAATCTTTTGGTTGCTTGGGGTGAAGAAATGAGAAATATAATGTATAGGGCACAAATAGGTTGTGTGAATGAGTGAAGAAAGTCATAATTGAGTCAGTAAGATGGCTCAGGCTTTTATGAACTGCAGAGCATATATATGCCTTTCCTAAAAGTTGTTAACATTCAGTTAAAAAAGAAAAAGAAAAATATTGTGCAAGCTCCAAAAAACAAACTAACTTTTAGCTACATTTGGCTTATGGACTATTATTGATATATATATATTTTTAATTGAAGTGTAATTGACTTACTGATCGTTGTTAGCTTCTGAAGAGGATGTTCAACATCTTAAGTAGAGCCTTAGTTAAATTTTTATTTCCCCCTTAGATATACTTTAGAGAGCACTTTTAATTGTTAATTTCTATATTATGTTTTTTGGGGAAAATAAAGACGTTTATCTCTTTAGCTACCAATTATTTACACTTCTTTTTTTGTGAAGGATGATTAAGATAATGCAAGGGGAAACATTGTTTATACCTACAGTAGAGCATGAAAGAGGATAAAGAGGATCATGTGACAGAGAGAAGGAGCAATAATACATTTAAAGACTTAAAAGAATGTTATGAGTTTTTCTTCCTTGGACTTGTTAATTTCATATCTTAAATTATTTCCTCAAATTAGTTACTTTAATGAAGTGACAAAACTTCAATCTAGATTTTACTGAGGAGTTAGTCCTCTTGAATACTGATGAGCTTCTTTTCATTTTAAAGCCATTGCTTTAAGTGGTATTCTCTGATGAAGTTATATTTTGTGTGTGTTTGCTATTTCTTGGTGTCATTACCATTTTCTGAAAAGCACATTTATTGCTTTATTTTGACAGATTAACATGAGCTTAAGTGATTAAACACTGAGTTTGAATTCTGATCTTTTTTCCAAGGTAATGAAATTAGCTATTAATAGCATGATCTATTTGGTAAATGATAAATGGTTAGGAGTGTAAAATAAGTAAAAAGAAAAAGAGATCAGTATCTGAATATGGTGAGAAACCTCTTCTTTGAGAAGGAGAGATACTAGATGTTATTGATGATAGAAAACATTAAGGTTTATGTTTATATTTAACATATATCTGGAGAAAACATTAGCTTACTACTTGAAATCTGATTCGGTTTAGCAATATCTTTGAGTACTGAAAGAATTGCCATTTTTCTTTTAAAATGTGCCACAGTTTAATACTAGTTTTTATGGGAGTGAGGATGAAGGTGTTGGACACATTACTGTGCTAAATGCATGCATCCACTATTAGGACATTTCATTTCCAAGAGGTTAATGCAGGAGGGGCAAGTGCAGGATTAAGGTTATGTGGTATTTTACAAAGGTAAAAGATCACTTTAATTCCCTCAAAAGTCAAAAGGTTTGGGAAAATCAGGTCAGTATGAGTATTAGAGATGTTTCTAGAATTCCATTCACCTGTATTGTAACTATTTCCATCAGTTATTTCTTGACTACAATGAAATAATTTTCAACCAGAAAACCTTCTTGGTCTTATTTCCCCATATCATAGTTTATAAAGAGACACAAACTCAAGAGATGATGGGGGCAGAAAGGTAATTTAAATGAATGAAATGGATTAAATATAAGACAGGGGAGCCAAAGTGTCTCTAAAGGGAGTGACTATGAAAACTGTGATACTGTTATTGCTGTATTTTTCTGTTTTTCCAAAATCACTGGAATTCCAGGTTTTTAAATAATTCCTCAATTTTCTACATTTTGGCATCCAGATTTTTCAAAAGCGTTTTTCTGTGGGCTGGTTTTATCTATGGACCACACATTTTTACTAGACATCATCTATGGAAGAAGAGTATGCTATTCATCACTCATTGCAAATTGTTAATAGGATACAGGTTGGCCACTCATGAGTGCTTACGCCAGTATTTTTCAAAGTGTGACCCTAGACCACATGCATCAGAAACATCTGGAGTGTTTATTAAAAATGCAAGTTGCTGGATTACACATGAGAGATACCTAACCAAACCACTGGGGTTGGGATGTGCCCTTTTAATAAGCTCCCATATGGTTCTAATGTAGATTAAAGTTTGCAAAACATTGGCTTATTAGTTTGTTTTTGCTTCCTTATGATAAAATTAAGAGGAGAATATGCTGAGTCCTCTCAGGAAGAGAAAATGTGTCACTCATACAGATACACAGAGAACACGGATACACCCAAAATCCTTTTTCCTAGTATTATATAAAGGCAGTTTCTCACATGGGCCTTATGAGTGATTCAGTAAACTGTGCCCTAAACAGCATAATATCCCTAATAAATGCATCAGTGCTTATAAATAGTGGTCAGTAAGAATGTGACCTCTGAAGCCAGGCTGTGGAATTTTCAAATACTAGCTCTAGCTTGCTTTGTCCCTTCATGGCAGTTTGACCTTAGGCAAACCGTTAAACTCTCTTGTAGAGCTTTCTTAAGGATGGTAGTATTATCATTAATAATACAGTGTTATTGAAAGAAGTCAATAAGATAAAGTGTGTAAAGTACTTAAAATGACAGATATTAAGTCCTTAATAAGTGTCAGCTATCATATTTCATAAGATTTATTATCGTAATGTTATAAGACTGTACTAAAACTTACTTAATTAACTAGTCCAGGCTAGGTAACATGCTATGCAAAGTATTTTTAATTCCAAAGATACCTACTCTCTTAGGTGGGTTGAAACTATTCCAGTGATTTTTGCCTAAATTATTGTGACTTTTAACATAGAGTCCAGCTGTTTGATACTCTAAATCTTGTCAGTGCTAACTATAAAGCATTTTTGCTCTCTGGCAGGAATTTCCCCCCCTATTTGGTTGTTTATGCTGAACCCAGAAGGAATTTTAAAGAGGACCTAAAAGCAAATTTAAGTCATCTTGGGGGTTTGAGTCCTAAAATGAAAATGTTCAGAAGAGGTGGAAATTCTGGTTCTATTCTGTAATGATACTTGGGTTTTCTTGAACTGAATAGCTGAAACTAGAACAAATGCAAAGGAAGATTCTCTTTGGTATGTCTGTAGAAATGCTTGATACTATAAGAAATACCTAAAATTTTCACAGCTAAGAGATGATTATAAACAGACGAAAGCAGTCATTACAAATGGAAGAGTAGTTTTAGTGAGGTCAAAATTATTTCTATTTAGGATACATTTTAGAGAACACATTTTGTAAAATGTTGATATAGCTAGTAGCGTATCTGATGCAGATAGTAACTTGATACCTCCTAGTAGTAGGAATTGTTGTCATGGTAGCATCTTGCATGTAAACTTTAACCTCTAATTATATGAAAAATAAATAAGAGAATGATGACTGTTTTCAGAGATCACCAGGGCTAAAAATAATGCAGAAGATTTCTTTTGGTATTTTTTTCCAGAAAAGAATTTACTTTGTTCAAATGTACCATTTCCTTCTGTTCAGTTGGTCTTTGCTGATGCTATTATTAAAGGTAGCTTCCTGGCTTTAGAAAATAACAACTCCTTTTAAAAAGTGCTTTACTTTCAAAGTGAAAATGCATTAATTTTCTGTGTTTCTGGTTGGTCTTAAAGGGCAATTTCTAGTTACTGAAATCACATGCAAATGAGGAATGGAAGTATGAAGAAGGTACTGGTGAATTTGGGAACTTAACTGCCAAGAGTTAGTTACTCATTCGCTTAGCTACAGATGTTGGTTTTATATGTCTACATTATAAATTTAATTTCCTAGAATGAATTGTTTATACTTTACCAACATGCTGCCATCTGTCTTAGGGTCTAATGAGTGTAAATTTTAAATATGCTGATATATATCTGTAATGTTTATCACTTACAGTTTCAGTTTTGGAATTTATTATTACTATTCCACTCTGTTAACTGGTATAGAAAAGAAGATTAAAACTTTAATGTAGAATCATTATTGTATAGCATTTAAATGTCTGGTATCTTATTTTTAATTTTTATTTTGCTTTTATGCTGCTCTATTCCAGAAAGGAACAGAGATTGCTAACTGTTATCTTATATGGTTGGGTTTTTTTACACATTTATATTTGTTACCAACATTTAAAAATCTAGAGAGTTGAGTTCCAGGAAGATGGTGGCATGAGCAGGGCGGTGGAAATCTCCTCCCAAAACTATATAAATCTATGAAAATACAGCAAATACAACTACTCCTAAAAGAGAGACCAGAATTTACAGCACAGTGCATAGCCTGCATCTGCACCCTGCGAGGCGGGTAAGATACAGAGCCGCGTCCCGGTGGGACCCTAGCACTCCCCCACCCAGCGCACTGGCGGGAGGAGAGGATTCAGAGCCAGGAGGGAGTGGAAGAACAGGCCTGTGAAATAACCAGCCCCAGTGATCTGCACCGGGAGCGCTGACACACATCAAACGGTGCATCGGATATTGGAGAGGCAGAAGGTTCAGGTTTTGAGCTGGGAACGCGCCTGGGTCTGTGCAACGGGTGCCCCGGGACAAGAGAAAAGCACGCGCTGTTTTTAGCGGCCTTGGAGAGGCGGGGGGCCCAGCGAGGGAACACAATAGCCCTGACACGCTCAGGCCAGCAGGCTGGGAGTACTGAGGAATTTTGGACCCCATGGCTGGCGACTGGGAAAAGGTAGCCACACTGAAACTTTACACAGAGAACAACAGCCTCCCATTCGTTTCCGCCCCAGCCAGAGCTACAAAGAGCCGTGTGCCTGCAGCTGCAGAATAGTGGAGCAACAGCGCCACCTACAGCACCCTAACAGAATCCACTCTGGTGGGCGTTCTCTTTTCCCTTTCTTTCTTTTTTTCCTCTTTTCTTTCTCTTCCTTTTTTTTTGTTTGTTTGTTTTTCTTGGTTTTTTTTTTAAGTCTTAAAGAGCCCAGCTGACATACGTGGCAACCAGTGACCACTTCTATCGCCATGAAAAGACAGAGGAATATGGTACAAAGATGACCCAGACCCAGAAAACAGCTGAGAGGGAACCTGAAGGGATGGAAATGCACAATCTTCCTGAAAAAGAATTCAGAATAAAAGTCATAATCATGCTGATGGATCTACAGAGAAATATGCAAGAGCTGAGGGAGGAAGTGAGGGAAGTCAGGAAAGACAATGCAGAAATGAGATAAGCCATCGACGGGGTTAGCAGCAGACTGGATGAGATGCAAGAGACTGTTAATGGAATAGAAATCAGAGAACAGGAATATAGAGAAGCTGAGGCCAAGAGAGATAAAAGGATCTCTAGGAATGAAAGAATATTAAGAGAATTGTGTGACCAATCCAAACGGAACAATCTTCGCATTATAGGAGTACCAGAGGAAGAAGAGAGAGAAAAAGGGATACAAAGTGTCTTTGAAGAAATAATTCCTGAAAACTTCCCCATGTTGGGGAAGGAAATAGTCTCACAGCCCACGGAAGCCCACAGATCTCCCAACACAAGGGACCCAAGGAATACAACACCAAGACACATAATAATTAAAATGGCAAAGATCAAAGGTAAGGACAGAGTATTAAAGGCAGTTAGAGAAAAAAGATCATCTACAAAGGAAAACCCATCAGGCTATCATCAGACTTCTCAACAGAAACCTTACAGGCCAGAAGAGAATGGCATGATATATTTAATGTAATGAAACAGAAGGGCCTCGAACCAAGAATATTGAATCCAGCACGATTATCATTTAAATATGACAGAGGGATTAAATGGTTTCCAGACAAGCGAAAGCTGAGAGAATTTGCCTCCCATAAACCACCTCTACAGGATATCTTAAAGGAACTGCTCTAGAGGGAAGCACTCCTAAGGCTAAAAAGATGTCGCCAGAGAAAATAAAATCATAGCAAAGAAAGCATCCAAATACTAACTAAAGGCACAGAATAAAACACCTAGTATATAAAGAATGGAGGAGGAAGAATAAGAAGGGAGAGAAATAAACATTAGACTGTGTTTACAATAACTTAACAAGAAAGTTAAGTTAGATTGTTAGATAGTAAAGAAGCAACCTTTGAACCTTTGGTAACCATGAATGTAAAGCCAGCAATGACAGTAAGTACATATCTATCAATAATCACCCTAAATGTAAATGGACTGAATGCACCAATCAAAAGACACAGAGTAACAGAGTGGATAAAAAAGCAAGACCCATCTATATGCTGCCTACAAGAAACTCACCTCAAACCCAAAGATATACACAGACTAAAAGTGAAGGAATGGAAAAAGATATTTCATGCAAACAACAAGGAGAAAAAAGCAGGTGTTGCAGTACTTGTATTAGACAAAAAAACTTCAAAATGAAGAAAGTCACAAGAGATAAAGAAGGACATTACATAATGATAAAGGGGTCAATCCAACAAGAGGATATAACCATTATAAATATATAGGCGCACAACACAGGAGCGCCGACATATGTGAAACAAATACTAACAGAATTAAACGAGGAAATAGAAAGCAATGCATTCATTTTAGGAGACTTCAACACACCACTCACTCCAAAGGACAGATCAACCAGACAGAAAAAAAGTAAAGACACAGAGGCACTGAACAACACACTAGAATAGATGGACCTAACAGACATCTACGGAACTCTACACCCAAAAGCAGCAGGATACACATTCTTCTCAAGTGCACATGGAACATTTTCCAGAATAGACCACACACTAGGCCACAAAAAGAACCTCAGTAAAGTCAAAAATATTGAAATTCTACCAACCAACTTCTCAGATCATAAAGGTATAAAAGTAGAGTTAAATTTTAGAAAGAAATCAAAAGGCTCACAAATACATGGAGACCTAACAACATTCTCCTAATTAATGGTTTAACGACCAAATCAAAACAGAAATCAAAGAATATATGGAGACAAATGACAACAACAACACAAAGCCACAACTTCTGTGGGACGCAGCAAAGGCAGTTCTAAGAGGAAAGTATATTGCAATCCAGGCCTATTTAAAGAAGGAAGAACATTCCCAAATGAATAGTCTAAAGACACAATTACTGAAATTGGAAAAAGAAGAACAAATGAGGCCCAAAGTCACCAGAAGGAGGGACATAATAAAGATCAGAGAAGAAATAAATAAAACTGAGAAGAATAAAACAATAGAAAAAAATCAATGAAACCAAAAGCTGGTTTTTTGAAAAAATAAACAAAATACATAAACCCTTAGCCAGACTCATTAAGAGAAAAAGAGAATCTACACACATAAACAGAATCAGAAATGAGAAAGGAAAAATAATGACAGACCCCACAGAAATACAAAGAATTATAAGAGAATATTATGAAAATCTATATGCTAACAAGCTGGAAAACCTAGAAGAAATAGACAACTTCTTAGAAAAATACAACCTTCTAAAACTGACCAAACAAGAAACAGAAAAACTAAACAGACCAATCACCAGCAACGAAATTGAAGCGGTAATCAAAAAACTACCCAAGAACAAAATCCCCGGACCAGATGGATTCACCTCTGAATTCCACCAGACATATAGAGAAGAAATAACACCCATTCTCTGTAAAGTTTTCCAAAAAATAGAAGAGGAGGGAATACTTCGAAACTCATTCTGTGAAGCCAGCATCACTCTTAATACCAAAACCTGGCAAAGACCTCACCAAAAAAGAAAACTACAGACCAATATCCCTGATGAACGTAGATGCAAAAATACTGAACAAAATATTAGCAAACCGAATTCAAAAATACATCAAGAGGATCATACACCATGATCAAGTGGGATTCATCCCAGGGATGCAAGGATGGTACAACATTTGAAAATCCATCAACATCATCCACCACATCAACAAAAAGAAGAACAAAAACCACATGATCATCTCCATAGATGCTGAAAAAGCATTTGACAAAATTCAACATCCATTCATGATTAAAACTCTCAATAAAGCTGTATATGACAAACCCACAGACAACATCATACTTAACAGCGAGAAGCTGAAAGCTTTTCATCTAAGATCGGGAACAAGACAGGGATGCCCACTCTCTCCACTGTTATTCAACATAGTACTGAAGGTCCTAGCCACGGCAATCAGACAGAACAAAGAAATACAAGACATCCAGATTGGTAAAGAAGAAGTCAAATTGTCACTATTTGCAGATGACATGATATTGTACTTTAAAAGCCCTAAAGACTCCAGTCCAAAACTACTAGAACTAATATCTGAATTCAGCAAATTGCAGGATACAAAATTAACACACAGAAATCTTTTGCTTTCCTATACACTAATGATGAACTAACAGAAAGAGAAATCAGAAAAATAATTCCATTCACAGTTGCATCAAAAAGAATAAAATACCTAGGAATAAACCTAACAAAGTAAGTGAAAGACCTATACCCTGAAAACTACAAGACACTCCTAAGAGAAATTAAAGAGGACACTAACAAATGGAAATTCATCCCATGCTCTTGGCTAGGAAGAATAAATATTGTGAAAATGGCTATACTACCTAAAGCAATCTACAGATTCAATGCAATCCCTATGAAACTACCAACAGCTTTCTTCAATGAACTGGAGCAAATAATTCTAAAATGCATATGGAACCAAAAAAGACCCTGAATAGCCAAAGCAATCCTGAGAAGGAGGAATAAAACAGGGGGAATTACGCTCCCTGACTTCAAGCTCTACTACAAAGCCACAGTAATCAAGACAATTTGGTATTGGCACAAAAACAGACCCACAGACCAGTGGAACAGAATAGAAAAGCCAAACATTAACCCAAACATATACAGTCAATTAATATTTGATAAAGGAGCCTTGGATATACAATGGGGAGATGACAGCCTCTTCAGCAGCTGGTGTTGGAAAAACTGGACAGCTACATGTAAGAGAATGGAACTGGACTACTGTCTAACCCTATACACAAAAGTAAACTCAAAATGGATCAAAGACCTGAATGTAAGTCATGAAACCATAAAACTCTTAGAAAAAAACATAGGCAAAAATTTCTTAGACATAAACATGAGCGACTTCTTTATGAACATATCTCCCCGAGCAAGGGAAACAAAAGCAATAATGAACAAGTGGGACTATATCAAGCTGAAAAGCTTCTGTACAGCAAAGGACACCATCAGTAGAACAAAAAGACATCCTACAGTATGGGAGAATATATTCATAAATGACGTATCCGATAAGGGGTTGACATACAAAATATATAAAGAACTCACGCACCTCCACAAACATAAAGTAAATAATCCATTTAAGAAATGGGCAGAGGACATGAATAGACACTTCTCCAAAGAAGAAACTCAGATGGCCAAGAGCCACCTGAAAAGATGCTCCACATCACTAATCATCAGAGAAATGCAGATTAAAATCACAATGAGATATCACCTCACAGCAGTGAGGATGGCCAACATCCAAAACACAAACAACAACAAATGTTGGTGAGGATGTGGAGAAAAGGGAACCCTCCTACACTGCTGGTGGGAATGCAAATTAGTTCAACCATTGTGGAAAGCAGTATGGAGGTTCCTCAAAATAGAAATACCATTTGACCCAGGAATTCCACTCCTAGGAATTTACCCTACGAATGCAGCAGCCCAGTTTGAAGAAGACTTATGCACCCCATGTGTATCGCAGCGCTCTTTACAATAGCCAAGAAATGGAAGCAACCTAAGTGTCCATCAGTAGATGAATGGATAAAGAAGATGTTGTACATATACACAGTGGAATATTATTCAGCCATAAGAAGAAAACAAATCCTACCATTTGCAACAACATGAATGGAGCTAGAGAGTATTATGCTCAGTGAAATAAGCCAAGCCCAAAAAGACAGGTACCAAATGATTTCACTCATATGTGGAGTATAAGAACAAAGAAAAAACTGAAGGAACAAAACAGCAGCAGACTCACAGAGCCCAAGAACGGACTAGTAGTTACCAAAGGGAAAGGGACTGGGGAGGATGGGTGGGAAGGGAGGAACAAGGGGGAAAAGGGCCATTACAATTAGCAGATGTAATGTTGAGGGGACTCAAGGAGGGATGTACAACTCAGAGAAGACAAGTAGTGACTCTATAGCATCTCACTACACTGATGGACAGTGACTATAATGGAATTCGTGGGGGGGACCTGATGAAAGGGGTAATTTAATCACCGTAATATTGCCCATGTAATTGTAGATTAATGATATCAAAATAAACTATTAAAAAAAAATCTAGAGAGTTTGCAAAAATAATGGTTTTCCCTGTTCTTTTGCAAATGTGATTATCTAACCCTTTTAGACTCAGTGTGCTTACATGAAAACAATCAGCACCTCGTGGGCTTTGCAGATCTTAAACCTGACCTGCTTCCCTCCTTTATTCTGCCTGCTCCTCTAGTCATTTGAATTTATTTGGAATAAAAACAAAAGCATGATTGTAAGGAATTCAAAAGTAGGTTGACTTTTCCTTTTTTTATCACATCAAATGGAATATCACATCATATGGGATAAATCTGTGTTAATGTGTAATATAACAGTATGTCAAGTGTGTTATTAAAATAGCCAGAGACTTGCTGAACACCTCATTTCTAGTAGGTATTATTAAGGTTAGGGGTTTATTACCAAAACTTTTACCATGTCCAAATACTGATTAAACTTTCATTCTGAATCATCTCTTAACCTTTCCGTTCTTGTTAAGTGTTGAAGTTAACACTCTACCACGAACATTTGTTATATTACAACAGTAAGCAGTGTTCTTGGAGCTCCTTGTTTTGTAAATTGTTTTAGATATATACTGCTACCTAACCAATCATCCCAAGACATTATAGATTATAACAAACAACATTTTATTATTTCTCATTGTTCTTACAGGTTTTGAATTCAGGAAGGGCTCACTTGAGCATAGCTGATTTAGGGTTTCATTCAGATAG
This sequence comes from Phataginus tricuspis, assembly GCA_029783875.1. Classification (NCBI taxonomy): domain Eukaryota; kingdom Metazoa; phylum Chordata; class Mammalia; order Pholidota; family Manidae; genus Phataginus; species Phataginus tricuspis. The sequence goes on from JAQQAC010013566.1 coordinate 13,046,221, forward strand.
TGGTTGGAGGTAAAACAGCAGGGGTCTTCAAACAGCTTGGGGCTGGCCAAGAATCTTTCTCTCTTCATATAGTCTCAGGATTTCTCCATATGTGGCCTTTTTTTACCTAGGCTAGTTTGGGTTTCTTCACAGCATGGTGTCCTCAGTGCAGTAAGACTACTTAAAATAGGGCTACCATGTGAGTTTTCTACCAAGCAAGGTGAAAGGTGAATCTCCTTTTTATGACCTAGCCTAGGAAGTGACATAATGTAACTTTCACATTCTCTCTTAGTTGAAACAAACTACACCTCTCAATAGAAGGAGTGAAAATACAATATGAAATAGTATGCTAGATGGGGGTATTGCTGTGACCGTCTTTGAGAAACACAGTTTGCTATAGGAAGTCATAATATATTTAGTCTTATAACTGTTTTGATTTTTCCTTTGAATTTCAGAAAAATCAGGCTTCTGAAACAGATTCCTTACATAATATATGAGTCTTATATAATACTTTATTTCAGTTATCCAGAACTCAGTTATCTGGCAAACTTCTATATCTGAAACATATTTAATAAAAAGTAAATTTCCAAACAATTAGATTAGAAAGTAACACAATGAAGTTAGGCTTAATATTCTGTAGAATAGAATGTATGTTATTACATTACAAAGCATGAGTTTAGGCATCTTACTAGAGAAAAAATCTAAACTCAAGGAATTTTTTAAACCTTTCTGAACCTCCATTTCCTCATGTAGAAAATGTAGGATAATGATATCTCACAGTCTTATTGTGATATTTAAGGGAAATAAAGCATGAACTAGTGGGAGCTCTGTCAGTGTTTAATTCTTCTCCCATATTATGTACCCGCCTGAGATAATATATTTGTATTTTCTAAGCCCTGTAGTTGCAAACTTCCTTTATGTCTCTTGTTGATGTCTGATAGTCTTCTAGCATCTCTAGAATTCCTTCTTCCATCCCAAGATCTTTCTACTTCAGGCATAATCAAGAATTGCAGGGATTGAGCTTTGTTTTTCTTTTAGTCTTTCTCGCTAGTGTTTTATTTATTGGGAAGAAAGAAAACTTTAATGGTCAATTTAAACTTAAGCTATAAAATTAATGTTTGTCAAACAGTATATTTTGTTGAATATGTGATTTTCCAAGTGAACATGTTCAGTGGTGTCAACTGTCAGCCCATCCAAGAATGAGACCCTAAATATGTATTTTCTGTAACTTAATTCTATATTTTCTAATGCTTAAAGTAATTCTATACTTAAATTTGATAAATGTATTTTATTTATTCATATTATTTATTTGCTTTTGTGACATGTTACTGAGAATTATATAAAAGAAGTTGGCACTATGTTCATCTCATTCAAAATGACTGATTTTTATTTATAATTGTGTCAAAATTCAACAGTGTAGAAAACATAAGTAGCTTCCTCCTCCTATTTTACTTTCTTAAATTGTCACTATTGTGAAATATCTTACATTTCCATAGATTCAGCTTTTTATATTTTATAGCATAAATACCTATAATGTGTTAAACTATCAATTTGGTGAACTTCCTGAATTATAGTTTAGTTTTTTTAAAGAAAAAATACGTGTATTATTTATTGTGCTTTAAAAGAATTATTAGTATTGTATCCTTATTTGTTACTTCCTAACCTGCAGCACTCTTCAGAATTTTTACAGAAGAAATAAATGATTGATAAGTAACACTTAAAGTGGAAGGTTAATGAACCTTTTGTGCTTAAGTTTGTTCATAAGAGTAACAAATGGTGGACCTTCAAAAAACTGGTATTAAAAAAACATATAAAATGTGATATTAAAGTTTGTTTTCTTTCATATACTTAAATTTTGAGAATTGTGGACAATTACGTTGCTTTAAATCAGTTGCTCTGTCATCACATGAGGCTTTTGCATGACTGAAATACCTGTAATTACTATGTCATTTTTGTCGTAGTTGACTTAAAGGTATAACTATAATAATCATCAACTAAATTCTTGGTGAGCAGCTGTTTAAGACCAATCTAACAGCTGGGGTAACCCAGCACAGACTGTAAGAGTTAAACTTAATCATGAGGCAAGTTATGTTATAGTCATTGAGTACTTCATACTAGGCATTTCTGAAATACTTAAAAAATTCAATCCAATAGTTGGATTTTTGTTTTATCTCAAATATTTCTTTAAATGCTGAAAAAAAGGGTAAGGAAAAGTTTAATTTTAATATAACAACTAAAGTTCTAAGACACAAATATGGGAAAATCCAAACATAACTCTTTAAAAACAAATCCAATATACTTTCTCACTGTGGTAGGCCACTCTGGTAAGTAGGAAAGGAAAAATATATGCAAATGATTGTGGTATATGTTTAAAAAAATCATTTATGCCTATTAATTTTTTTCCAATGAAAATGTTTTCTAATTTATTAAACAACACCACTACATATTCTCAACAAAGGGATAGATGTCTGTTTTTAGAAGGTATACACAAATTTTGAAGCAGTGAGTTTTATTTAGATCTATTTTATAAAACAATAACTACACTGTTCACTAAACTATAATAAAGGAAGGCTTACCAGATTGACAGTCCAGCACAATACAAGAAGATGCTGTAGTTGGCGCTATTAGAACTGTAATGCACTCTTAAAACTGCAAGGGACTTCATTCTCAGTTAGCTGGTCCAGGCTTCTCATTTTAGGGATCTGAAATCCAAGACAAGTTAAGAGACTTAACTGAGATCACAGGTCAGAGTTGGAACTGAAACTACAATTTCAAATTCACCCAGTATTTTTTGTATACTGGTAAATTTGCTAGGAGTCTCAACTCTGGGTAATTGGCTGATAGTTAATTGAGGCAATAGTTTAGTCAAGAATAATTTAGTTGTAAATAGATTTTGTTACAAAAAAGTTAATAGAGTTTTGAAATGAAATTTCTAGGGTACCATAGGTGGTTTTGTCATTTTTAAGGGCTTTTTCTTATATTTTACTTTTTAACTTCTGTTTTCAGCCAATTATTTGGAAACCACTGGAAATTTCCAGCAGAAATTGAAAACAACCTAGATGTCCAGCAGTCAGACCTTCATTATATAAACCAGAGCAGTTACAGTATTTATGTAACCTGTTACTGTAGTACTTTTATTTTGAATAAGCTACATATATGTGTGCACATTCATATATACATGTATATATGTAATGCTTTTATTTTGCAAATGTCCAATTTCCAGGTCACATTTTTATAATGCTTGTATGAACTGTATATGTTGTTTCAGAACCCAACCTAATTTAAGTAATTATGGGCTGCCCTTGGTGCCTGGATAGAGAAAATTAGCAGGGAAATATACAGTAGTCTCTTATCCATGGGGAACATGTTCTGAGACCCTAGTGGATACCTGAAACCACCACTCAACTGTATATTACTATGTTTTCTCCTATACATATACACCTATGATAAAGTTTACTTTATAAATTAGGCACAGTAAGAAATTAACAACATAATAAAACAATTTTGTCAATATGCTGTAAAAAAGTTATCTAAATGTGGTCTCTCATTCAAAATCTTTTATTGTACTGCACTCACTCTTCTTGTGATAATGTGAAATGATAAAATGAGTTGAGAAGAAGTGAGGTTGATGATGTAGGCATTGTGATGTAGCCTTGAGCTACTATTGACCTGATGATTTCTCAGGAGGATTACCTGCTTCAGGACCTTGGTTGACTGCAAGTAACTTAAACTGTGGATAAGGGGGGGGGGATTACTGTACAGTAATATGTTGTGACCTATTAAATGTTCACATGAATATAATATCCCAAATACATTATAATTGGAAGTTGTAATCTTTCTTAATGAACACTTTGAGAGATGTCTTTTACAACGTTTTAAGAAATGTGATTTGATTTTAGAAATGTGAATGCGATTTTAATTTTTATAAAACATTTCTATTAATTTAACATATGCCTTTTATAAACAGTAAAACTTTAAGAAGAATGTCATATATAAATTTTTCTTTCATACTAAATATAATTGTATTTTTGTTTCTACAATTTAAATAATGATATTGGGAATTTTTTTTTTGCAGTTGTTACTAATAAAATCTTGATAATTCTTTATCATTAAGAAAAGAACTTACTTTATTGATTTATGCTTCTTTTCCTCTATGTTTAAACTGCTTTATTTTTGTACATGGATTGTTTAGACTAGGGAGTTGTACATGGATTGTTTAGACTAGGGAGTTACTTTAACACTCTGGTATCTAAGGTATTAGGAAACACTGAAAACAGTGACTTAGATACAAAGAATAATCTGTCTTAACTTTATATCCCTAAATAAATGAGTATGCTTTATAATACCACATTCTCATCCCAAAAGGATATATTGATTCTGATTTATTTCACTTTAGTAGGGTTACAGTTAGCATCTGGAATTTTTTTTCTATTTCTAGAAAAGAGTAAGTCACTTGTTGCTTAAATTCACAGAAGTAATGAATAACATTGAGTTTAAATAGCACATGGTAATATTGTCCTCAAAAGTTTTTGATGTGAGATTTTGAAAACTCTTGGTACAAAGCCATTCGTGCTTGTAGGTAAACTTGTATCTTTCAAGTGATTTAGCTAATTCAAGAATAGTTTATGAAAAAGGAAAATGTTTATGCTGCTTGTATGCTAGCCTTCTGCATAATAATGAAAGAAAATGTCAAAATTAGAATAAACTACTGTAAATATTTTTGTTGTAAGGGAACTGGAGTATTTTGGACTGTAATACATTTTAGACATACCACATTGGTAATATTTTGTTACATGTAGCATTTATATGTAATCATCTTTGAGCAATTCAAACTTTTAGAAGAAAGAAATCAGAAAGTGGTAAATGGGCAAAATATCTTAAATATAGATTTTCTCTTTACAAGTTCCCCAACATTGAGTTCTTCTTGAATGGATAGTCAGTGATTTCTGGACTCTTCAAATGCTAAGACACTACAGCCAAGATGCCACAGCTTCATTGTTAGGTAAAAATTTTGACAAAATAATGGAAATCTTTCTAAAATTTGTAGATAGGTTATGTTTTAAAATATTCTGTTCCAAAGTTATTACAGGTGGATTTTAGACTCTTCTTGGTTTTCTTAATGACTTTTAAAATTGAAATATAGGTATTAATTTAAGTGATAGAACCAGGCATTAGATTAAGGCAATTTGGCTGTGGCGTTGATGCTTCTTCCTTCTATATTATACCCCCTTAATACTTGTATCATCTCAAAAAGAACTTGTCTGTTTTGAACAGTCTCAGTTTGATAGGGTGGTTAATAGTTAAGAATATCTTAAATGTTTTTAAAAGCATAATTGAAACTAAGCCTTCCCTTTATCTTACACATAGAACTAGCTGCATTTTAAGGTATTAACAATTGGGGTTCTCCTCTGCATTGTCTATGATTTTCCTCATTGACTAGGGTGTTCTTCTCTATTTGAAGATTTTGTATTGAATTTCTCATGCTGATTGAGAACTTGCTTTAGAAGTACTATTAACTTGAATCCTCCAAAAAAAGATGAAACTTGGTAGTATACACATTTAGAAATTAGTGCTCACTTTGCTCAATCACTAATATCTCTTTTTTACAAAAATATGTTGTAGACATACAACTGGATTTAGTATTCGTTTGTATTAGGGTTGCAGTACTCTGTACTGTCCTGTTGAGGGCAGCTATTCACTGACTAGAAAAATGAGTTGATTTAGAATGTTATCTGTGTTCACCAAACCTTGGTATCCAGGGTGAAACACAATACTTGATACACAAACAGCCTTAATTTTTACTCTTTTTATTATAGTAAATAACTTCTTGAAAATGAAAAACTAGCTTTACTTTGTAATAATTCCTGCCCTCTTATAAGCAGGAGAATGAACACTGTTGGTTTTAGTTTTAATTTTCCTAGTCCATATTCTTATCAATTCCAATTTTTTTCCTCCTTAGGATCAGACTCCAAGGATATTAAAGAACCTTATATCTTCCTTATTTGTATCTGCATATAAATACATGTGACTGTAAAGTTTTTTGAGGACTTTTAAAAGTGAAAAATTATAACTTTTATTATATTCTCTCTATTAACTAATAGATTAAGTGAAGGTTAAATTTGGGGTTGATCTTTTTAATTCATTTTTCTATGCAGGATTAATGTTAAACTTGGGGAATATAGTACACTCTTACAATTTTTCTGCCTTAAAGTAACCATAGTTTAAATTCTGTCTTCTATGTGGTTCAGAGAAAGGGTTTTTGGCTGGGGCGGGGGGTTGGGAGGTGGGGAGGGGGTGTTAATTAACCAATTGACTTCAAAGATAGCACTTTGAAATGGATTTTTTTTGAGAATAAAGAATGTCAGCCTACATAAAACTATATGTAATATTAACAAAGTAGACAATGATAGTATCTTGGAGATGGGGCATTCTATGGGAGCAACTTAAAGAGATTTTTCTAATGAAAGGGAGACACTATATGACTGAAGATTATGTTATAGAAAAAGTTTTGTGTTAAGAAGTAAAGAGAGCATCAGAGGAGATGCTGAGACTAGAATGAGGCTAGAGACATCCATTCTGCAAGATAGTAATTGTTTATTGGGGTTGTAGACATGGTTATCCTAAATTTATTTCACCTTTTTTCTACCATATCAACTTACAGGTTTCCAGGACCCTCTCTTCTATCCATAAGATCTCTGTTGGTGTTTTTTGGTGATGATGATTCTATTCTTAGTCACTTACTTTTCTATTAAAACAATTTTTTATTGTGGTTAAATATCTGTAATATGAAATTGACCATTTTAACTATGTTTAAGTGTACAGTTCAGTGGCATTAAGTAAGACCACAATATTGTGCAACTATCTCCACTGTCCATCTCCAGAATTTTTAAATTTCTTCCAACTGAAACAGTACTCATTAAAACACTAATTCTTCATTCCTTTCTCCCCTTTGCCCACCCACCATTCTGCTTTCTGTCTCTGTGAATTTAACTAGTCTAGGTACTTCATATAAGTTTAATCATAATATTTGTCCTTTTTTGACCTGAGTTATTTTGTGTTCTATCTTAAGGGTTCATCCATGTTGTAGCATGTGTCAGAATTTCCTTCTTTTTTAAGGCTGAATAATATTCTCCTGTATGTATTTACCACATTTTTAATCCATTCATCCATCCAGGTTATTTGTGTTGCTTCTACCTCTTGACTATTGTGAATAATGCTGCTGTGAACATGGGTGTACAAATATCTGTTTGGGTCCCTGCTTTTGATTCTTCGGGGTGCATATCCCAAAGTGGAATTGCTGGATTATATCGTAATTTTTTGAGGAACTGCTATACCATTTTCCACAGGAGTTACATCCGTTTTACATCCCCACCAGTGATGCCCAAATGTTCTGATTTACCCGCATCCTTGCCAACACTTGTTATGTTCTGTGTGTATGAGTACGTATGTGTGTGTTTAAATAATAGCCATCCTAATCAGTATGCAGTGGTGGTTCGTTCTGGTTTTGATTAGCATTTCCCTAAAAATTAGGATATTGAACATCTTAACATATGTTTATTGTTCATTTGTATATCTTCTTTGGAGAAATTCAGTTTTTTACTTTTGTGTAACTAAAAGTTTCACCTCTGCTAAGATTTTGTATTTAACTACATTTAAATTGTAGTATAAGACAAAGACGTACTTTAAGAAAGTAGCATCATGGTAGGACTGGGAATATTTCTTATGTATGGATTGACTTCCGAGCAGTCCACTTTTGTAAAGCAGATCTCTCCAAAGTCAGAAATCACCCATTTCTGACATTCTTTTTTCTAATTCCCTCCATATCATATTCTGGATTCCTGCTGTAAGGATCCATAAAAGCTGTTGGAAGAAGAGATAAGTGTGATGACTGGCTATTGGAAGAAGAAAATAGAATGGAAGGAGAGAACAACTTGGCTAACTGAGCATTATGAATGGATAGTTCACATCTATTATTTACCATCTATTTAAACTTCTTACCTACTAATTCTCACATTCTGCCTGTTTTCTTATCATTGTGTAACAGTCTAGTTCATGGATTTGAATATGAAATGTAGTATAAAGATTATTTAACATTGGCATAAGTGGTTAATTTAGAGAAATGTTTGATATAATGCTGGAAAGATTAGTTTGGGGCTACTTTGAGGAGTCTTCATCTCTAAACTTTATCTTTAGACATTGGGGAACCACTGGAAGTTCTTAGAAGTGGATTGTACACCACATTTCCTCTCTGTGTTTTAAGATTTATCTGACTGTGTGGTATGTTGGAGAAATAAGGTGCTAAGGATTTGCAATGTACTGTGTAGTTAGTATTCACTTTACTACATTGCACATTACATTTATAAATACTTGATATTTTTTAAATACCTTTAATCAACATATGATTGTTATGCTTTCAAGTAGAATCACTGACTTCTTCAGAATTATAGAGATTGAATGGAAATTTTCAAAAACTAAAATATCCACTGGTAAAACTAATCTGAAGTGTATATTAATAGCTATAGAGAGAGGGAGTGGATTTAATGATGAGGTAAAGAATGGTATGCATGGAAAAGGAAAGAAAAACATTCTTAAGATGAAGCTAGAAAATATAGTGCCCCTTCAAACTATATCTAAGAATAAATGTATTCATTTTTTTGAACATGTGTACTCCTTAAATTTGGAGCACAATTCAAAATATTACTAAAATATTAATGCTGATATTTGGATAAGGAAGACTGAATAAAATATTTAAGAGAAAATACAATGTTTATTTTTTTGGATTTTTTGTAAAGAAAACCTTACTTTCACTTTCTAGGGAATACCTAGGTTAATAGTTGGAGAAGTTTTGAAAGGGCCCTTACAAGCATAGCCTGCTTTGGTTGTATTCGCATTACTGACTTTGTATGGGACGTTCACCAGCTGTTTGACTGGCAGGAGCAGGAGCTTTCACTTCAGTAGTTTATAATTCCTGGCTATTCTAGGATAGTTTGCACTTCACCAAGCCTCAGACAGGTCAGGACATTTGGTAGGAGAAGGTTGAAAGACAAAAGCAGCAGGCCTTTGGTTCTCAGTCTTTAATTTTTTTAATTAGAAAATTATATTTTAATTTGATGGTTAGAGTTTTTAGTAATGTGCCTTTATTACATGTAGAGAGTATTCATCAGCCAGGAGAAATTCTAAAATGTCTAAACTTGGGAAAGCTACTCTAAACCATGGCTTGGTTCCTGTTGATCTTAAAAATGCAAAAGAGCCTCTACCACATCAAACTGTGATGAAGATATTTAGCATTAGCATCATTGCCCAAGGCCTCCCCTTTTGTCGAAGACGGGTAAGTCTCACACATTTGAAAAACAGGAATATTTATTTACAAGAAATACTTCTGCCTCTCTTAGTGAAGAAATGCGTCAAATTTCCATTGATATTTATAGCTAAAACTAACAGAGCAGTATGTAGTCAGTGAAAACTTATATAAGTGATCATTTTAATAATATGATAGAGAGCCCAGAGGGCAAGGTTGCCCCATCCCCCTTACTGTCTCATTTATTTTTCATGATATTAGAATCCTCTAAATTTATTTAAAATTGGTAAATGTAAAAAAGTTATGTTTTGAAATATGTTGGCAAATACTAAAACCCAAAATCTGTGTTTCGTATTTTGTTGGAAAAGCAAAAAAGCTGATAGTGTTCTCCTTACACATGGGAATTACAGCATTTAGCCCTTTTTTAAAAGTGTTCCAAATTCCCTACATTTATTTGGTTCTTTAAGCTGTGTTTTTAAATTGCTGTTTCTTATTCTCAAACTTGATGAAATAGAGACATTGCTTTTTGCTGTTATAAAATAAAAATAGCATGCTATTGTGTGGCAGTTACGATACAGTTTATATATAGACAATCCTGAACTAACAACCATTTTGCAGAGCTTGTGTTCACTTATAATGAACTTACAATCTATCGGATGTTTTTCAAGTTATGATCTGTTGGATCTTTTCCCCTGCCAAGTTTTGACCCTGTTAATATTAGCAGTTTTATTATATTTTCTGAGTTACTTGGTATTATCATTTTGAATTGTTAACTCGAGTGATGTATTTTTAGATCTAATATATATTTATGATCCTGAACATATTAAATAGCAGCAACAAAAAAAAATCTGAGAATATTTTCATGTATCAGTGCTATTAGTGTTTTAGTCTCTTTTTACCCTTTTTTATGTTTTCTTAACTGAAAGGGAAACATTGTGTCAAACAAGCACATTAACTTATACTACCTGAAAAATATTTTTTCCTCTTAATAAAGAGAATCTTCTATTTGCTGGGACTTAAATAACCTTTGTGAAAATACGTTTTCTAATTATCTTAGCTCTTTTTGAGTAATTTCCACTTGTACTCCAAACAAGTGGTAGCCATGTTGAAAAACATTTTGAGTTAAGTTTAAGAGCAATAAAATTCAAACATTGAAAATGGAATACAAATGTCTCCATCACCTTTTTACTTTCTTCTTTACTATCATTTCAGAAAGTGTTTCTTTTATTTTGTATTTTTTCACTTTGTTACTTTTTTAACTTCTGAGTGAAGTCATTGCTCTGATTTAAGCATTTACACAGAGGCCTCTAATAGATTTTGAGTCATTAATTGACTGATTTATTATTTTAATAATTCTGTAAGAGAAAATACCAATGCAGGTCAATTCTTTTAATTGAGAAAAGAAGTGTAGTTTTTTTAAATCAAAGGTCAAGGTATTAACAATCAAGATAATTTTGTTCTTTGTTGAATATTTCTAATAAACTTACAATATATGGTAGGTTACTTCACTGGGTCACAAAGTATGTTTTCTCCCTTTGTTTCATACATAACGTATGTATGAAATTCGAAAAGCTTGGAAGCATATTTTGTAAGAAAAATTAATAGAACTTGGGCTTCCTAGAGTCACTATTCAATCTGACTTTTCTAGGTTACTGTGTTAAGTTAAATTATAGCCTTGCATCTGTAAAAACAGAGGAAGACTATATTTGAAAAATAAAATTCATACTAAACAAGTTTTTGGAAGATAGTTAAAAAACACATTCAGTTTTATACTTCCTGCTTGTCAGTAATTTATTATTGCATAACTCATTGACTCTGACTACTAGAAATATTAGAGGGATAGTGTAATTATATCCTCCCCCCTTTTTGCTGCTGATTAATTTTGATAGCTTTAAATTAATTCATATGCTCTTTGTATTTAATTTACTAACTTTCCCTTGGTAAAATTAATGACAAACATTTTGAAATGTGTTAATCTTAAAGATAAAATAGATTTTTGGTGTGATATGTAATTAAATTTTGTGTCTAATATCTAGTATATCTTTTACATTAGGTACATCTAGCTCCTTTCAAGCACATTGTTACACACTGACAGCAAAGTTCACAGAACAGATAGACTTTTGTATTTTTTAGGCTTTTTTTCTTCCAAGTAGTGAGTTAATGTGAAGTACCTCTGATAATACTATTAGCAGCTGACCTATTAAAACTTGAAAATTTTGAAAAACATGATATGGTCCTTCCTCCATCATAGATGTTGATCCACTTAATATTTGTACTACAATTGAAAATTGTGAAAAATCCTTTAAAATAGTTGTCATAAGTACAACTTCAATTTGTATCTCTTGAAATGTTTTCAGGAAATTTATTTACCTCACTATTAAGAATAATATTAGTACTGGTAGTCTATTGTTATATAAATTATTCTAGTCTCTCATCAGAGATACTTTGGACTTAATACTAACAACAGTAAAGAAATAACAATCAAGCTATTAACCAGTTACTTTAAATCAAAATGTTTCCGTATTGAGGTCCTCATAATTTATTTATATTTGCTCAGACTTTCTTGACTGTAAGTATTACCTGGAATACTTTTGAAAATACAGAATCCTGGGTTCCCCACTTTTGAATAGTCTTATGTCAAAATCTGGATTAAGGTTCAGGGATCTGTATGTATTTTTTTTAAAGTCCTGTAGATATTTCTCAGGAAAATCTGAAACTACTATTTAAGTACATAACCTTTTATTCCAAAAGAACTGATTGTTAGAGGGAGAGAAATTTTATAGGAAAAACTTATTTAATCTATAAAATCACTGGAAAAATTTTTTTCTTGAAATCAGAATGCCTAAATATGGTATTTCTGTATTTCTTAAATCCTAAGATACATTATTTTTTACATCTTAAACATATAAGATAAGGATACCTCTTGATGGAGTTTCATAGCTCATTTGGCAGCATTCTTTTCTTTTTAGTAATAAGAGATATAATGATGTCTTAATAGTATGTTGAAAGAAAATGCACTTCAATGCTTAAATCTCATTTCTTATTTTGTTTTTGTTTGGAGACATTCAAGTACTTAGAATATTCTTTTAAAGTTATTCTTCAATGTTATTTTGGTAGAAATTTCCAAATGATATGCAGTTGTAGGTTTTAGAGGACTTTTTAAAGACATCTGATTGACAAATGATATCTGATTGTTTATAGACAAATACTGTTCTTAGAGTGCCTTACATATTCTTGGGTTTGCACCATGATTGTGTTAGATCGGGGTAGAGCTGCTGGTGGGGAGCAAATGGGGGCAATGTGGGATAAGAACTTGTTCATCTGCAACCCACGAGTTCAGGCAACATTGAAATATATGATTGGGATTTCTGATAGTTCCAAACAGTGTTGACCAAGTTCTATTCAAAATACCACATTTAATATAATTTTTTAATGAAAATAGAAATAGAGTATTTGTGTCATTTGACAAAATATTAATGTCACTGCCATGTATTGTTGTTATTGAGGATTAGCTTAAATTAGGTGTTACAAACTTTTTGTGCAAAGGGCTGGTGAATATTTTAGGCTTTGTGGACCATGTAGTCACCATGTAGAACTGCTCAGTTCTGCCATGGTAGCATGAAAGTAGCTTCAGACGACACTTAACAAGTGGGCAAATGAACATGACTGTATTTTAAGAAAACTTTATTTATTAAACAGTGAAATACAGGTTTTTACTATTGTAGCAGTACTACAGTAAGTCTTGTGCATACATGCATACATCTTACTGCTTATATGTAAGTTATAGCTCATTGGTAAAATTTTAGAATGAGCGTATTAGAGCCATAAACCTTTCATTAACTTGTTTTCTAATTCTTTTGTAGTTATACAGAAAAAAAGTCTTTGTGTGACTAATCACTAGAATTTTAACATACCACTTACTATTTCCCTTCTTAATGTACAGTATTAGCATAATATTATTAATGATTGCTATCATTTTTAAAGAACCTATGTATTCTTAGCACTGTCCCAGCTATTTTGTATACTTTGACTCATTTAATCTTTAAATGACTTAAGTGTTTGTTAAGAACTCTAAGTTAGGTATTATCTCTATTCAGTAGACTAGAAAACTGATGCTCAAACAAGTAAACTCTCCCCAGTTTTCCTGGTATTTAGTAAAGGTGATGTTAACCCCAGGACTCTCTCATGCTGCAGGTAGTAGTAGTCATTCTCTTTGTACCTTTTTTTTCTCATGTGAACTTAGTATTTTTCAAATAACAGTTGACCCTTGGACAGCATGGGTTTAGGGAATCCCAAAGCCTGTGCAGTCAAAATCTGCATGTAACTCATGACTCCCCAAATCCTTAGTTGCTGACAGTCTGCTGTTGACCAGAAGCCTAACCAATAACAAAAACAGTCGATTAACACATATTTTGTATATTTTGTACTGTATTCTTACAGTAAAGGAAGCTGGGGAAAAGAAAATGTAAGTTGTCACATATCTCCAAAAGTTCTTCCAATATATTTATTGAAAACAATCTGCATATAAGTGGACCCACACAGTTCAAAGCTGTATTGTTCTAGAGTCAACTGTACTATTATTTGGAGGGTAAGCCTGGGAGCCTATCACTGTTGACATTGTTTCTATGAGAAAATAACGTTGACCTACAAATAACTTGGTAGCATAGTCCATTTATAAATTTAGGATTTTGTGTCATCTCGTATGATGTTTCACTTACAAAATTATCTCACAAAATATGCAGTAAGTATAGTCATGAAAACAAATTATTCAAACAGTATGCATGTTTGTCTGTTGTCTGTGTATAGGCTGAGGTTTGATACCTTTTGAAGAAAAAATTATTCATGACACTTGCTAAAATAGTAAGGCTTTATTCAGGGAGGCTATGGTGATAGGTATAGGGACCACTTCAAGGGGGTAGAGGGGAGAGATTGGGCCCAACCGTGACTACAACAGAGAACGCTGAGACCTTATAGCCAAGGAGCAGTGTGGGGATCAATGGGTGTAGAATTATTTATAGGAAACTTAAGTTGTAAAGGAGGGATTCTGATTTTACCAAGGTGGTCAGACATCACCTGGAGCATGATGGAGCATGAAGAACAGAGGGAGGATGATCCGATACTGAGGGTGATCAGATATAAAGGATGCAGAATTCTTACCCACATTGCCCCCATTTGTTCCCCACCAGCAGCTCTACCCTGATTTTTTAGTCAACAGTGTTGTCAGTGCTTTAGCAGGATTCTTGGCAAAATTTGGCTATTGAGAACATGCCCAAAGAAAGGGCCTCATGAAAAAGAGCACAGGGGAGCCCGACTAGAGTGGTCAAGGAGAAAGTCTTTGTCTTCAGGGTCTGTGTTTGCAGGCAACACCTGAGAACAGGGTGCTGACAGATTAACTGACCTCAAACTACAGTGTGGTAACATTTTCATCAGTTTGTTCAATTAGTACTTTTGACAGTGATGATGAAAATTAAAAACAGCATTATACCTCTCTTAGCTTCATTACTCTTTTGGGTTTCAAATTTTTTCTTCATTGTTGAGTTATTGATGATAATAGGCAAACCTACATTCAAAATTTTAATCTCATTCAGGCATAGTCATATTGGTTGTTTTTGTATGTATAATCTTCAGTTTGTCAAAGCTGTATAGAATTTTAATCTGTTCTCCTTTAAAAGACTGTTGATGAGTCCATTGGTACCTTTTCATCAAAGGTCCTTCCAGTTTTATCAAATAGCTGTATTGCCTTTTCAGGAAATATCTATTTACTTTGTAATGAAATTTTCATTTTTATGAAGATTTTATTTGTACTGAAAGGGTAGTCTGTGATAAGCTGTGTGTTGATAAAACAAGCTTGTAAGTTAGTACCCCTTTGAATTTAATAATTTAATAATCCCCAGAATTCTCTGAGTTGAATGTTGATATAGGGAATTTTTATTTTCCAATACAAATGGAAATTGTATTTCCAATAATTAATATGCTTTACATATAAGATAAGACATGCTCAAGTTGTAAAATTTAGAAAAAAAGATTTTTCTTTACAATTTCCTAAATTATCACTAATTCCACTGCTCAGAAATAACCACAATAACAATTTTAAGTAAATCATGTTTTAATGAAGTTGGCACTTCAGTCCAATTCTAATGTATTGCCAGTGGTTCCCCATGGTTGTAGTTATTCAGAAGTACGTAATCAGCCAAGTGAACGTTCCTTACTGCTGAGTTGATCAGAGACCTGATCAAAAAAAGCTTTGAGCTTTTTATACATAATCTTTTTTATACATAAATCTTTAATATCTCTGTATACAAATTCTAGTAGAATTATTAGGTCAAGAAGTACGGTTTTTACATTCTTTATCAGTACTGCTAAATTTTTTTCCAGAAAGATTATACTAATTAAAAAAAAAAAGCGTGAGGGACTTCTAATGTTGTTTAAAGAGAAAGAAGTCATCTTCCAAGCAAATCTATCTCTACCATGACAAAGTTTTCCGGATTTTACATAGTTGATACTATGTCACTGTATTTCCATGTTTATTATTCTAGGTTTTCTATTGTGGGATTTTTTTTTTGAGAAAATAATGATTTATGGTTACACTTAAAACTTCATGAGGAACGTATGTGGATAGATTGTTGCGTATGGTGATTTTTAAAAATTCTTTCTGGAAAATAATATATGCCATAAACCTGTCATGTATATTATTTTCAACTGTTATTTTCTTCTACTACTACTGTAGTTTTAAAACTATAATCTGTTCTTATCTATACAGATGATATATACAGTTTTAATATTTGTCATTTAACACATTTTTACTTCAAGTTTTAGGGCTATCTCAATTTTTATTTGTCATGTTAGTTTCTACTTCTGCATTTTTAAATTTTAGTGTGATATTTTCACAGTATAAATGACAGCCTCTCCCCAAGTAATTGCTATTAATAATCTCTGCTACAGGAGTACTTCTCATGCTAGCAAGAGCAGCTGCCAGGAATACTTGCCTATTTCTTATAGCACTAATACTTAGTCTTACATTTCTGATAGAGCTTTTTCCTTTAGCCCAAATTCAGGCTTGTTTGTTTGTTTGTTTGATTCTAGTCTAACCATGATTAATTCACATTTGAAGTAGCTGTAGCAACTCTGCTCTTCTAAAATGTCTGATGCCTGAAAGGCATTTCATGAAACTCAACAACCATTTCATGGAACTCTTAGAAATAGGTGGATAATTTCTTAGCATACAAAAATATGAAACCTTTAAAAAAACAGTATCTTCCTTCTCTCCCCCATACTACTCTGTTCAGTATCCACTAGTTACATTTGTGCCTTTGTCTCTCCAGATCCTTTTTGTGACCTCAGAATCTAGAATCTTCCTTCTAGCACTGGTTGCCATTACGTTTGGCCCTTAGGCATATATATATTCTGCTCAGTAGTATTACTTGACAGCTCCATATAGTTGTCTTGTCTCCTCAATTAGGCTATAAACTCTTAGAGTTCAGCAATTATCTTTAATATCTTTTTATGCTCCTGGTGATATGCAGAAGAATATTATTATAAATATTTGTATGACCAGTTCTTTGAGGTATGTGTTAAACTTGGAAAATTCTTTAAGAAGTTTTTATAATGTAAGAATATGGCATGTTTTTGTTTACTAAATGTTTTAAAATGCCTGTGCATCTGTGATTTTGAATATTTCATTTTCTAAATTTAACTAAACTCAGATACAGCTTGACACTTAATTTTAAAAGTAATTACTACTTACCATTTTGAAAATGAAGGGGAAGCAAATGTAAAGTCATTTAGATGGTGCTTTTGAGAGTCTGCAGTAGCTCAGAAATGCCAGAAATGCTGAAATACAGAGAAACTATTGCAGCACTTTGGTGAGAAGGAAGAACAGGGTGATGGGGTGATGGTCTGAGCAAGTTTGGAGAGAGATGTTAATAGGGTACCTGATTTTTTTCTTTTTAAGTGGATAAACTAAAATGTTGACTTCCTAAGTTTTTTCCTTACACATATATTCCATTGAAACTTGGAAAAAAATTCGCATTTTCAGATCATCAGGTTGTATTATATTATCTCTATTTTATCTCTATATTATCCCTATTATATCATCCCTCATCCCTATTTCAGTTGAGGAATCTATCTTGAGGCATAGGAAGGTTAAATAACTTGCCCTAGAGCTAGTAAGTGATGTAGCTGAGATTCTAACTTGGGTGTCTGGCTCCCTCATTATGAATACTGTGGGCTGCTAACCTGGGTGAGGTTTTATTGAGTAAACAAATCCTTAGTGTCAAAATGTTTAAGGGTTAGCTTTCGCTATGTAATCCTGAATTTTTAAATATGTAAGAACACTTTGTCTCCACAATTTATGATGGCCTTGATATCTAATTACTGATAACATTGCTTTATAGATTTTTTTTTGTCATCAGCTACTGTCTTAGTACTAGGTTGTGCCTCAATTGTCAGATATGAATGTAAAGCAAATTATAACATGATTTATAAATCTACAACTACATCATAGAAATAAATGCCATGAATTGTTATCCCTTATGTTGCTAGGTAACAATCTGTACAAATAGTTTAGTAATTTTAACAACACAAGGCAAGGTTATTTAAATTTATAGGTTACAAACTACTAATATTCTACAGAAACTAGCTTAATATTAAGACTTGTAGTGTGAGAGACAGAAGAAAAATATGCTACAACTAAATTTGCTTGGTACTGAGCTTCTGGCAAGGTAAAATAGGAAATAAATCCACAGTCCCTTGTCTGTTGACCAAAAATCCAACAAACTCTGAAAACTAAAACCTAGCTCTAACAGAAGACAGTTCTTTTATTATTTATCTGAATTTTCATATATTTTGCTGCAGAAATATTAACATGTAATGTATGGGAAGCATTGTTACATATATGCACCCTATTACCTCTTAAAACTCTAAAACATTCTGAAGTCAGGAACACAGCTTTCTCCAAAATTGTGGAACTAACTCTATAGACCTTTGAGTTTGACAGCTATCACCCACATATAAAAGTGGAATACATTTTGAAGTGTCAAGTAGTCTAAGCTTTAAGTCTCTGAGTGTATGCATATTTACATGCTTTACAAGATATAGAATATAAATGAATACCTAAATTTTATTAACCTAGTTATTGGTAGCTCCATATAATGTAACATTAGTTCAGAGTTTGTTATTTTTCTTCAGTGATTAAGTGCAACTTGTGCTAGCAGATTTATACTTTAAATGAGGGATGAGAACCCGGATCATGTTTTTTCTTCTCCCGGTATTTCCATGGGAAATTAACACCACTAAATTAATTTTAATTCTGCTGATATGTATTAAGCAAACTCCATGTATGTGTTGCCCATATAAAAAAGATGAATAAAGCAGAGATTTTCCCTTAAGGAGGCTACAGATGCTTTTCTCTCTCTGATTTACCTTATTACCCTATTCTGTGGTCACATATCAACATCAGAGGAAATGGACTCATTAATTCATTCAACAAATAAGCACCTGCTAATTGCCAGATACAGTTCTAGGCACTTGAGATACATTCATGAACACAGCAGAAAAAAATCCTGCCTTTTATGTAATAATAACATTTTATTGACCCTGAGAATTCTGCCTAGTTAAGAACAGCATGTTTGGTCTGTTCCAGTATACAGCATGTCAGCAGACTCCTTTATTCAGTTGCACACTTTTCATTTCTAAATCAACTGGTGATAATTTGTGTCATAGTTTCTCCATATGTGTATGTAGATCCCTACATACACATGCATACATACATGGATATACTCTTCACCCGACTTGATAGGATTACATTGGTATAATGTATAATCTACTGATTTTCAAATACTGATTTTAGATAGTGTCCAGTACAGAATATCATTTTGAGGCTCTGAGAGATTAAATATAATTCCATCTCATTCTATTTTTCGTGTTTTTGCAAAAAAATTTTAGTTTTTAATACCCTATCAAACTCACCATAGTGATTTCTTTCTGGATTGTTCCTGGGTCAGAATTAAAGTTCTTGGCACTATCCCTCTCTTGTTGTGGAAAGTTACATAAATTAATGTGTGTCTCACATATAACTGGTTAAAAAATGGTATATATAATTTATGGTAGATACAATGATAGATATAATTTAAGATTGTTTTAATGTGATATAAATTTTACTATAGAAGTAATTGCAGAAAGGACTGCCATTTGTGGTAAAGCCATTAATATTCCAAATGTTAGGAGTTACAATTCAGTTCTTTTACAGGTACCCATTCATGTAATACATCTGTTTATTTGCATATATAGTGTTTTATTCCTAACATGTGAAAGCTAAAATAATTAGATTTTTTAAAATAAATCTGATGGTAGATTAATAAGTGTTTGTCTTGTGACTTTGGTAGTGTTTCTGTATGTGTTCACATATATTTATAAACCTTATTAATATTTACTTAAGTCTTGAGGGAAACAACCCAGAGTAAATATTTCTCAAACATTAATATATTAATATTGACCCCCAAAGCACATGGTTAGTTAGCCATTTGTTTATGGTTATTTTATGATATCTTCATGTAATGTGTTTGGAGAGAAAAAAATATAATGTTGGATGAAATTCTCTTATTTTACATTTGTTCTTACTACTATTGAAAATGAAAATTGATACTTGTATGTTATTCCTATGTTTAATTACATTTTTATGTGTGGGTAGTTTTATGTATTTCACCTGGAAACCATTTAAGCTTAAACAGCTTTTCAGTAATCCACAGAAATTTCTGCATTATCACTTCAAATTTTTTAAATGTCATTGTTGCTACTAGTTTGAACATGTAGGGGCAGTATAGTACTATTTTTGTCAGTCTTGTCTGAATTTGTAGGGTTTTTTTAGGTTTGTAAGTGTTGTTAAAAGTTTACTCCTCTCTGAAAAAATGCAAAAGCATGTTTTCTAAAGGATGATAAGTACTGTATCATTAAGTTTTAACTATTCTTTCAATTCAGGTTCTTATATATTATACAAAATATTTTGTATTTTGGAAACTTATGGCCTTAATTTATATTTGAAGTCAAAGAATGTTAAAGCTAGTTAACAGGGAAAATGCATTTTTACAGTTAAGAAAGAAATAAGACAAGTGGATTTACAAAATACACAAAATACTAAAATCAATGCAATTTTGTTCTTATTCTTTCTGTACCAGCTTTTCAAAATGAACATTTAATTTTGAGAATTAAAAAAAAAGCTTTAACTTTTCAACCTGATGCGAACAAAAACTAAATTACTAAGCAGTCTTATTTTAAAATTCTTTAATTGGTAAACATTTTTTTCATCAAAATGATTATGGGTATTATACACAAAATTTACAGTAGCTTTTTTTTTTCACTTAAAGTGATTTACTCCTAAAAAAAGAACAACTGAGTAATTATCTCTTTCATCTAATCTATCATCTACTCATTTAATTTATTCAACAATTCCTATCAGCTAAGGTCTGTTTTAGTCATTTGAAGTACAACAGTGAATGAAACAGACCCAAATCCTCACTCTTGTGGAGTTTATATCAGAATAGCAGAGTGCTAAAGAGTATAGAGATGATAGATAGGGTCAATTAGACTTGAGGTTAAGGTCTTACCTCCGCTACTTACTAAGCCTCATCTGTAAAAATTAGGTAATAATAGTAGTACCTACTTTATAACGTTGTTAGGGTAAAATGAAATAATCTGTTGAAAATAGGTCATGTAGTAAGAACTAAATAACTGTTATGAAGTCTACATAAGACTTTTTTAGATGTGTTGGTAAAAATTGTAATAAATTCTCCTGATATAATAGTACTTATTTCTTTTACTTATGGTTGCTGTTTTGATTTTTTTTTCATTTTAGTTTCTTCTGATTGTGAAAGAAAATACACAGCACCAATTTTGAACAGTCATTTTTCTTACAGTTTTCTGAGTGACTGTGTATCTCTATGGAAAGATACTACACATAAAAAATTAATGTGATTTGGTTTTACTTACATTTTCTAGATTCATTCAGTGTGACTATGTAAAAAATAACCCCATTATGTCTTCCTAAATTAGGAAGGTAATATGTGCCATCTTAGTATTTTGTTTAGTTTCCCAGATATTCAAAATAAATGTGTTGGCCTCCAATATCATTAAATTTAAAAAAATTCACTTGCTGTATAAGATTTAAAAACAGCTTATTGATTCACATATTATTTTAACTGCTAAAATGTCTAGCAGTTTCCATTATGATTTTAAGTTCTTACTATTTCTTTCCCTAAAGGCCCCAGAATAAGTTAATTAAGAAATAGAACATACTTGTTAGCATCTTTAAAAACTAGCTTGTCAAAATAGCACCTGGTATATTGTTATTACATGAGAATTGAGACTTAAAACATTTAAAGAATTGATACACAAGTCTTGACAAAATCAGGAAGAAATTTAGAACTTTCATTGGTACACTGTGCTGCTGTTGTTTCTTTTTAATTATGCAGAACCCATATTAACACACACATGTTCACACCCACAAGCACCCCTCCCTAAATACACACAAAATTCTCATCCACCCCACCTCTGTTTAATAGCTTATCTGCTGTGTTCATGCTGCAACTGCTTCATAGAGGGATACTGTTGTTCTGCCGTTTTCGTTTTAGCTTTGTTATCATGCAGTATTTTCAGCTGCTCATACTCATTACCATACAGCTGGTATGTAGAGCAGAGAGGGAAGCAAGCAGAAGCTGTACTGTCTACAAGAATAAGAAGCTCTCTTGCAGATGGGGTGCTGGCAGATGGGGCATGTGTTTGAACAGGTTTTACTAATAACAGAGTGCATTAAAAATCATTCTGAGAAAGTCTAAGGTCAGTGCCATGAATTCAGAGCTTGAGAGGTTGTTCAGCTTTTTGTAGACCTTTTTAGAATATTAATTAAATCTAATACAAAAAAGTAATAAATGGCTAACCACACCTCTTTCAAAAATTCTTTATCAGTATTTCTTTTTTAGTATATTTTGTTTCTTTTCAATATAATTAAAAAAAAATTGATACTGCTAGCTAGTGCACTCTTCAATATATTTACTTAAAATTCCCAGACTAAAAAATTGTATATGCTTTGAGCAATCTAATAACATTCTTTAGTTTTGATATATAAATGTTAGAATATTTATTAGAAGATAAAAACCAAAGATTTGGAAATATATATATACAGTGTTGATTACATTGAAGATTAGGATGAGGTATGTTCTGTTGGCATCAAGTTAGAAGTGAATGGTATGCCCCCAAATGCATCTATTGCTAAAAATTATTACTTGCCTATTTTTCATATTCACAAAACCGAATTAATGAAGTAGTAATTTAAATAACTGTCAATAATTTTTTAAAAGGTATTTATTTCAGTGGGCTTTTAGTCTTTTGGACCCTTTTTATTGTGTAGTGTTCCTTGAAACATCCTGTCTCAATGAAACATGGGGATAAAAGGCAGTCAAGCAAAATAATGCTGGACATTTACATGTAATATATGCAGTATTCAATTTAATTTTAATGGACATGAAGCTCAACCTGTTTATTCTGTTCATAGAGATGAAAATATATATTGCTAAAGGTTACTTTTTGCTTTGTTATAGTTTGCTATAGTTATAATGCTTTAGGTAACTCAAAAACTTTCATACTTCAGATTTCTTGTCAGTAAAATGGAGGTACAAAAACGCTATCTGCTAGGTTAATACCTATGAATAAATGAAATACTTCAAGTGAGGTTTGTGGGAAATGGTGTATATTGTGTTGTTAAAGCTGTATATTTCTTTTCACAGTAGAAGTTTATATTCTGTTGGGCATTTTTAAAGGTACAGGAAGTCCTAAACCAGATTGGCTTTTAATAACAAAGATAATTGCATTTTCATTGCATATTAAACTGTTTATTTCCTTCCAATTTAATTTATACTTGAATTATGTAACTAATAAATATATAGAAAATTGTATTACTTTTCCCTGAGGGGAAAACAGATATGTATAAACATATAAAATATTAATAAATAACATACAATACTAAATACATGAAATTATTTATTCATCTATAGCACCTTTCTTTATTCTTAAAATTATGAGTTTTTCAAATGCTGAAAATTAATATTTTTCAGTTATTTCTGTGGTTCCATCGTTGTTGATTAGAGTAGGTCTTACATTGTTAAGTACTCACATAAATATTATTTATTGATACCCTAATGCAGGAACTATGTGAGGAGCTGAGGTACAAGAATGAAAATAGAAGTGGTCACTGCTTTCATGGAACTTGCAGTCTAATGGGGAAGATAGATAAATAATTAATTACCCACACCGTGACAAGGTACTGGGTTCAAGCTCTATGATTAACAGCTTTAGAGTGAGGAAGAGGTGTCTGGCTCTGTGAAGAAAACTGGAGATGGCCTGTGTACAAATGATTTCCATGTTTTCATCTCCAATCCAGACTATTCTTCTGAGGTCCTGAGCGAGTTGGAGCATGATATCCTCACCTGAGTGTCTCAAAGACACCTCAAACTAAATGTGACCAAAAATGAAACTTGCGATCCTTCCTACCCCAGAGAAGAAAAGCAAATCACTGACTCTCGTCCAGTATCTTCTGTCATCTTCCTTCCATTTGCCTGAGTAAAAAATGTTGGTCTCATCTTTGATAACTCTTTCTCTTTTACTTTCCATGACCAATCTGTCACCAAATCCTATCAGTTTTATGTCCTAATTATCTCTTACTGATTTACCTCTGTCCATCTCTTATACCTAGCAAGCCCAAGTCAACATTTTTTCTTGCCTGGTCTAGTGGAGTAACTTAACTTCCTCACAGTCTGTCCACATCTACTCTCACTTACTTCCATTCTGTTTTTAACATTGCATTCAGAATGATGTCTATGAGGTCTTTCATAATCTAGTCCCTGCCTACTACTCTACCTCATTTTGCACCTGCCATAGTACCTTTATTCTGTGGCCTGCAGTCACTGGGGTACCCCCACCTGCCACACGCAACACAGCTTAGTCATTCCTTCAGAGAAGGGAAGCCTTCTCTAAACCCCCAGACTAGGTTGAAAGCTTAACACTAT
Source organism: Phataginus tricuspis (assembly GCA_029783875.1). Classification (NCBI taxonomy): domain Eukaryota; kingdom Metazoa; phylum Chordata; class Mammalia; order Pholidota; family Manidae; genus Phataginus; species Phataginus tricuspis. Next base: position 13,070,551 of record JAQQAC010013566.1, read on the forward strand.
GAACTTTTCTAACACTGTAGCATTTACCACAGTTTCACTTTTGCTTTGTTTTGTTTCATTATCTTTTTCCCCTACTACCGTATAAACACCAGTCATGAAGTTGAGACTGTACTTAATTTACCTGATGTACAATAGGCACCCAAATAAATGTTGAATGAATGTTTGTGGGTTATTAATATAACCATATAAATTTACATTTGTTATTATGTAGACTCTTTACCCAGGTAGAGTAAAGGCAATTAGAGATAATAGAAATAATAAACTATAAGATGGAATTACAGTATCAACACTGATGTTAACTACTAGGAAGTGAAAACCGTACATGGATCAAATTGACATTTATTAAAGATGGATTATTTGCAGAAAAAGGTCGTGATGAAATTATAAACAGGGCCAAAGTGATAGCCATATATTTAAGAGCATGTTGTATGTACTAAGAGAAGTGCTGTACACACACACACCCATGTAGGTCATGTATACACCACCTGGTTAAGTGAAGTATTTCCAGGCTGTCAACTAAACAGAAAAGTTCAAGATCAAGTAGAAGTCATAATTCCCTGTTAAATGTATTTGTATTTAAGAGTAACCAATAAAGAGCATTTAAAGCAGTTTCTTCAGTGAGTGTTACGTAACTTTTGGCAGCTTTCCTATAGCATTCAGGTGATTTTGATAAGGGTAAAAAACCTATTAACCCTTTCAAAAGGATCTCCCAATGAGGTTACTTTGACATAATCTATTCTCAGCTCTTTTTCTTTATTTCCTGTTTTAGGAAAGTAAAGCACAGGACATGAACAAGTAAGGGTAGGACATGGAAGTTCTTAGAGGCTTGGGAAAAGGAAGCAAAACACATATTATGAGCACCTTTCATCAGACTTTCAACCACTATGCTTACTGATGACTGCCTAGCCTCAATATAATGTCAAAGGTGAAGGAAGCAGTTCTTCACCAAGGAGGCATGGGCAGTAGGATATTAACTCTTTGTCAAACTGCTCTTGGTTAATTCCCGAAAGTAAAGTGTATCAGAGTACACAATTAGTTGCCTAGTTTGCTTCTTCTTTCTCTGCTGTGAATCTACCTTAGATTTCATGCACACATCACACATTTGCATACTGAAATAGCTCAGAAAACATCCTAGAGATTTCTTAATTACCAATACTTGCTATGTATGTAGAAAACCCTGTTTCATTTTCTGTAAACTAGAGACCAAGATCTGCCTGTGTTCAAATCCTAGCTACCTTTCTGAGTAGTTGTGTGACTTGGGGAAGTTACTTAAACTGCGCTGCTCATTAGTAAAATGAGATAATAATAGTACCTACTTTAGAGAATTGTTAAACAGTTTCCATGAGTTAATATAAGTGAAGCACCTAAAAGAGAGCCTTACATAGTAAATTCTCTTTCCTGTATACTTCATTTTCTTAAGAGAACATAGTTTTAGAAAAGAGTTCCCTATTCAGTTCTAATTCAGACTTACTCAGAATTGCTTACAGTATCTTTGATGGTGGGCACTGAAGGAGCACTCAAGTCAGATTAAAATCTAGTGTTTATTTTTCCCTTATTCTTTTGGTTTAAAATACTGCCATGTGCGTTTCCTGAAAATTTCTCTCTTCCTCTTTCTAGCTCCCTCTCTTGTCATATAAATGGAGCAATTTCATTTATCAAGTGTATTGATTTGTCATTTTTTATTGATTTGTCTGTCCTTCTGCCTGAATTGGGAGTTCTTCCAGGACAGAGACTGCATCTTGCTCAATTGTGCATCCTTTTTGCTTAGTGTCTGGCTTTCAGTAACTCAGGCTAAATATTTCTTGAATGTGGTTGATCTAGATCTATAAAAATGAAATGTTTGAGTCACTGTTTAGTTTTTTTCCCCTTCTTGTTTCATTGTTTAGAAAATAGAGAACCATTATGTGACTCAGAGGATTAATATGAATGAAACTGATAATATTGTAATGGAATTTGGGGTTAGAGTATCACCATAAATTTTTTTCACAGTAGTTTCCTTTTCCTAGTTTATATATGAACAGATATATAACTGAATTTCACAGAGTTAAAGCCCTTGAAATAAGTGAATTGGTGGGAAGTAAATTACATCTTGTTCTAACAAAATCTGTTCATTGCAATTGTTTAATAAACATTGAATAAAAATATATTAGAAAGTACCTTTAAGTTTTAATCTTTGCTGTTTACATTGTGAATATGATTAACGTCTTCATTTAACATCCCTTGAAAAAATTCCAATATGCTATTTGTCTATTGATAGAATAAAGGAAGGGCTTAAAGAGGGAAGTATATGTGTGTGTGTGTGTGTAGCCCAGAGCTAACAAAATATTACAGTTTTAAGAATATTCCGCAGTTCAACATCTTTTTGCTAGCTTTGACTTTACAGGCATGCCTTGGAAATACTGTGGGTCCAATTTCAGAATACCGCAATGAAACTAATATTGCAATACAGTGAGTCAAATGAATTTCTTGATTTCCCAGTGTAGCGTTATGTGTAAAATATATATATATATTTAAAAACACTTTATTACTAAAAAATGCCATCATCTGAGCTTTCAGAGAGTCATAATCTTTTTCCTGGTGTAGGGTCTTGTGTCAGTGTTGATGGCTACTGACTGATCAGGGTGCTGGTTGCTGAAATTTGGGGTGGCTGTTGTAGTATTTTTAAGTAAAACAACAGTGAAGTTTGTCTCATGTTTGACTCTTCCTTAAACAATTTCTCTGTAGTTTATACAATGCTATTTGATAGCATTTTCTCCATAGAATTATTTCAAAATTTAAGCCAATCCTCTCAAACCCTGCTGTTGCTTCATCAATTAAATTTATGTAATATTCTAAATCCTTTGTTTTCCTTTCAACAATTTTCACTGCATCTTCACCAGGAGTAGATTCTATCCCAAGAAACCACCTTCTGTGCTCACCCCCTAAAAAGCAACTCCTTATCCATTCAAGTTTTATCATGAGATTGTTGCAATTCAGTTACAACTTCAGGCTCCTTTTCGAATTCTACTTCTCTTGCTGTTTTTACCACATCTGCAGTTACTTCCTCCACTGAAGTCTTGAACCCCTCAAAGTCATCCATGAGGTTGGAATCAACTTCTTCCAAACTCCTGTTCATGTTGATATTTTGACTTCTTCACATGAATCACGAATGTTTTTAATGGCAACTAGAATGGTATATATCCTTTCCAGAAGGTTTTTAATTTACCTTGCCCAGATTCATTAGAGGAATCACTATTTAAGGAAGCTATAACGTTATGAAATGTATTTCTTAAATAGTAAGACTTGAAAGTTGAAATGACTCCTTGATCCATAGGCTGCAGAATACATGTTGTGTTGATAGGCATGAACACACCATTAATCTCACACATTTCCATCAGAGCTCCTAGGTGACCAGGTGTATTGTCAATAAGAAGTCATATTTTGAAAGGAATCTTTTCTTTTTCTGAGCAGTAGGTCTTGACAGTAGGCTTACAAATTCAGTAGGCCATCTTATAAACAGATGTGCTGTCACCTGAGCTTTGTTGTTCCATTTACAGGGCCCAGGCAGAGTAGATTTGGCATAATTCTTAGGCCCTAGGATTTTCAGAATGGCAAATAAGCATTGGCTTCAGTATAAAGTCACCAGCTGCATTCACCCCTAGCGAGAGCATCAGGTTGTCCTTTGAAGCTTTGAAGCCAGGCATTGCCTTGACCTCATGAACCCACCTCTGCTGGCTTTGGACTTTCCTTCTGCAGCCTCTTTGCCTTTCTCAGCCTTCATAGAAGTGAAGAGAGTTAGGACCTTGTTCTGGGTTAGGCTTTGCTTCAGGGATGTTAAGGTTTGATCTTCTATCCAGACCACTAAAACTTTCCCCATATCAGCAAAAGGCTGTATTGCTTTGTTATCATTCGTGTGCTCACTGGAGTGAGCACTTTTAATTTCTTTCAAGAACTTTTCCTTTGTATTCACAGCTTAGCTGATTGGTGCAACATGCCTAGCTTTGGGCCTGTCTCAGCTTTTGACATGCTTTCCTCACTAAGCGTAATAATTTTTAGCTTTTGATTTAAAGTGAGAGATTTGTAACTCTTTCACTTGAGCTCTCAGAGGCCATGCAGTGTTATTAATTGGCCTAATGTCAATTTTATTGTGTCTCAGGGAATAGGGAGGCCCAAGGAAAGGGAGAGAGATGAGGGGAGGACTGGTTGGTGGAACAGTCAGAACACATACAACATTTATCAGTTAAATTCACGTCTTATATGTGCACAATTTCGGGTGCCCCAAAACAATTCCAACAGTAACATCAAAGATCATTGATCACTGATCACCATAACAAATAGTCATAATGAAAAACCACTAAGTATTGTGAGAATTACCAATATGTGACACACAGGTAGGAAATAAGCAAATGCTATTGGAAAAATGGCACCAATAGTCTTGCTTGATGTGAGACTGCCACAAATCTTCAGTTTGTAAAAAACACAGTATCTGTAAAGCACAATAATAAAGTGCAATTAAAAAAGGCATGCCTGTACATTCCTTGGTAAATTCAAGCTATTCCTCATAGGATTTTCTTTTTTTTTTTTTTATGTTGTAGAAGTTTGAACATTCACTGAGTCCAAAAAAAATTTAAGATTTTGTTTTTAAAAATGTTCTCAAATTACCATGTAGCAGTACTCTACAGACCAGAATATGCACAGAGCAGTTCTTAATTAAGTTGTAGTGTACATTTGTTCAATAGTTATCTGCCATCATTCCATACCATGCCTTCACATAACTGGTGCTAAGTTCATGATATCCATCCTGTAGAAAGAACTTTTTATAGAGTCATTATCAAGTGTGACAAAGTTTAAAAGTTGATTTTTAAACATTTGGCAGTGTTAAGTATTTATAGATAAATATTTCTTAAATATTAAATAACTTTTTAATAAAGAAATGAACTTTAAAATATTTCTATTACAGTAATTTTGCCAAGATATCAAAATGCTTCTAACCATCAGTCTTACAGTTCACTGCAAAAAAAAGAATACTATAGATACCTTTACAAATTAATAGTTTGAAAAGGTTTCCATGACAAGCAAAATTATGTCAAACCCTACTCATGACCCATCTATTCCCTGCAATATGTCTTTGTACTCAAACTTTTATTTACTGAATCTTCACAGTCTTTTGAAATGTCCTGAAAAGGTGTAGGGGGTCATGTAAACATTATGCTAGTCATATAATTTTTGATTCAAAGCAAAGAATGCAGTTTATTAAACTATATATACAGTATAATTGCTTTAAAACATGAATTAGTGTTTCATGAATATTTAGAAACCTCCTTTTTTAATGTAGTGGGGCATGATTACTAGGTTCTTCCCTACTTGCTTGACACCTACATCAAACACTTGAATATTTGAAGAGCAGGCAGACTACTTTAAAGTAAGTAAAGAATTGATTAAAGATTACTATGATGTACACTTTCTAGAGCAAGATCCTGGTATGATTTATGTTTCTTACTGGCCTGGCACAAATACGGAATTAATAAATGTTTTTGAATAAGTGAAATTAGTTCCAGTCACAGACTTTGATTCATAACTAGATTTTTAAAAGATTGGTTAAAGTTGTTCCTTCTCATTTTGAATTCTTCTGGAAAACTTGTAAGATGCTGGACATGAGAAGAACTGCTGTATTTTAAAAAGAGCAGTAAGTTTGACTCTGGACTTTATGTATCTGCTAGTCAAATATTTACAATTGGACATGATTATCAAAATTGGTAAGCCAACTAATAGAAGATCACAGAGTTGATAATTACCTGTATTTTAGAACAAGTAGATTCTGGATGACTGCATGCTAGTGAGGGTGTACCTGAAGCTGTACCAAACTTCAGTTGAAGGCTTTTTCCAACCTTAAGATTCTATAATTATGTTTAGATTTTTTAGTGACCACAGAGAAGCAAGTTTTAAAAGTGTACCATGGGTAAAACCCTTTCACTTCCAGTAACTAAGGGTAACCATGTCTTTCACCATCATAGCCATTTACTAAAACAGGGCTGGCAGATGAATTGACAACCTATAGAGATCTGAGCCCAATATCTCTATTTTTCTTGAAAAGAGAAAATTATCTACTGGAAAGATAAAATCAGAACATAGAAAGTGGAAGAGCAAGGAAACAGAGATATGTTATGGTAGATAACCCTTCATTCTTACAGAATTGAGTTACTAGATATAAAAAACTGAAATAGTGCTTGGCACATAGTACAGACTAAGAATTACCTGCTATTTCAACTCTCTTCCTTTTCCAAACTTAGAAATCTTTTGGGATAGGTACTGAGTTTGAGAGTTAGTAGGAGGTAACAAGTGATGAGCAAAATGGAAGAATTATTGCTACATGAAAGAGTTGAAAGAGTTAAAATATAGTTATGTATTCTTTTCTCTTTATCTCTAATTTCAAGTGAGAATTACTTTGTGAGTGGTTTGTTTTATATACATTTAAAACATTAAATAAATGAATATATATACAGTTATTTAAAATTATTTGTAAACCAGTCTCATTTATGATATTTTGATTTACTGAGGTTAGGATTTTATATATTATCAAAAGCATTCCATGTCCTTCTCCCCAACAAGTTTATTTTAAACAAAGTTGTAATATTACAATAGTGTTTGGGATTTTTTTCCTAAGGCAGTAGTATTTCAATATGTGTTTGTTACTTGGATGGTAATTTCAAACTAAATCTGGCTTACCTTGTTTCATTTTACATATTTTCAAAAAAATTTTAGAACTAATTTTAGTGAGAGTTCTTAGGGTGTGTGTGTGTGTGTGTGTGTGTGTGGTACCCTATTCTCCTAAATTGACCATAAATTCAATAGAGGAAGAAAAAAGTTCTCTTAACGATATAATATCCTGTGCCTGACACATAGTAGGTGCTAAATGAATGCTTAATGATGAATCAGTGTGGGAAATAGCTTACTGATCAATACTGCCACCTACTTGCATTAAGGAAAAGGTAGATACTAAGCATACATATTATTTTAATGATAATACCTGTGATAAGACAGGTTATTAATTTTCCAGTTTCAGTTGTGAACCTTTTAGTAAGAACGTGGATCTCAGAAAGTTAATGACAGTGGGTGAGATTTCCAGAAGTTTGTTTTAGCCTCAACATGCTTGACATTCCTTTCTTTGATGTTGAAAGTTTGAACTGTCTCTAATCTAAATTCTGTGTCCAGAGCCAGACAACTAACTGTGGTAGGTAGTTTTCCCAGTGTAATATTAGAGTAAAGAATGTTGGCATGGTATAATAAAGAAAATCACTGACATAAAATATAAAAACATTCTCCAGCTTACTATAAAAGTTAAGTAAACTTTTAAATACTAGCAAGGTAACAGAAAGAACCAATAGTAGTCATAATATCAACTAATTATAATACAACAGATAGACTTTTTAGTACTAACTATAATTTGTATTTATGCTTTAGAAAAATGATGCCATGGTTGCTACTATTTGGCCAGTGATTCAAAAATATTAATTACTTGTTATATATATCATTTTTCTACTGTATCTTAGAGTAAGCTGTGAACCTTCAAGGAATAAATAATAAGGGAGAAAGATGTATAAAAATAATGACCATTACATATGATAAGTGCAGTAATAGAAGAATACATTTAAAATGGAAATAATGAACTCTGAGAGTCAGGGTGAGGAAAAGTGCTCTTACTCCTGTCGATACCATGTATATACCATCTTCTCTGAAGATACATGATTCAGTGAAGACTGTTTTACTGTGCATATTTTTCTCACTATATATACGTAGATTAGTTTTGTTTCTGCCCGCAACTACAGTTTGCCCTTCAAAAAACTTAGTCATCCCAACCAAGAACTCAGAAAGATCCCTTTCTCTTGTACTAGCTCACAGGTTAAGCATTCTATCTATTGCAGTTATTTCCCAGGGGTGTAAATTCTGGGGCAGTACATCTTCATATCTTTGTGGGTTTTCTTTTTCCAAGTTACTGCTCTGATCCATTCTTTTCATATACATAGCTCAATGAAGTGATGAGATGAGCACTGATGAGCACTGGATCTGAGTTGGCATTCTAGACCTCATTGTTAGTTACTCCTCTTGTTAATAGGTTTTCAATAGGGCCTACAGATTGTTAGCACAAGAAATAATTTTTTATAGAATGGGATAACTGAAATTACATGAAGATTTAGTTTACTGTAGGGGAAATATATTTAATACATTGAGATATTAATTCTAAAAATTTGAATGACAAACACAAGTATTTTCTTAGCTATAGTGATTGACTAGCTAGCTGCCTTTCACTGTACTTATTAGTTAACCTCCCTAGCTTAAAGCATAAGTTATTTTTCTTTGGAAACTTGTTTAACATAGATTATGAACTGACCTGTTTTAAAATGTTTCTGTCTACCTCAGAGATAAGATAGATGTAGATACACAAAGGCTTTTTCAGTCATACTACTAAAAACTTAAATCTCTGAATTAAGTTTTAAACATCTGGATTTTAGCCAATACTCCCATGAATAGGAATGTCAGAATGATTTTCACTTTCTTTGTTCATATCGAGAGTATGATAAAAGTAAATTAAAAAAAAACAATTTTCATTAATAGTACTTCAGAGAATTTTGGAAATCATTTTTATTCTTTTAATTTGAAATCTAGTTAGAGACTTGGTTGAGTAGCTTTGCTTGGCATATTCTTCCTTCACAGTTTAAATTAACATTGTAAACAAGATATTAGGGAGAATTATTTAAATACTTGGGAAAATAAAGTCTTCATGTGAGTACTTACAAGCATATACATTCTCACTTAAAGGATAAACAGACTAATAAAAATAATTACCAAGTGGAATCCATGGTAGATGGGGAGATATAAGGGGTGGAAAATCTTTTCAATGTATACTTTTTGTACATCATTTTGGTTTCTGAACAGTGTAAATATTTTGAACCATGTAAATATCTTGCCTGTTCAAAAATACAACATGAATATATATGCATACCTACATATAAACATACATTTGTGGATGGGTTTATAGGTTGTCCTATAAACTTCATAGCCATCCACAGGAGCCATGTAACCATAAAAACATTCCTTTGAATATACAAAAATTATTTGAATATACAAAAAATATACAAAATTAATTTCTTCTTTAAACATCTTAGGTTTTGAGACATTGGCCCTTGTTTATTAAAGCTGGTCTGTGTGCTAAACTGAGTAGACTTAATTTGAAAATGTTAGTAGGACATGATTTCAATTGAAGTCATTTGTATGACTGTTGGGTAGTTCATTTGTCCTCTGACAAGCTAGTTACCACTGACACATTTTAGAGGAAATTTCAGGTGTTTGTTTTACAATTAGTTTTGTAGATGGCCCAGAATAGAGAGGGGTGGAGGAAGAATTATTTTTATTTTTTTCAATCCTGAGTGCTCTGAAGCCTCTAATAAAAGGGTGGTGGGTCCATTCCTAGCTGTTGGAGTTTTTTTTACTAAGGTAAGCTACTTCTTTTAAAAAAAATTTTCCTTTGAAGTAAGCTAATTGTTTGTTTAGGAAACTGACTTCTGCTGGGTACATGTACATATTATTTTTGAGGGTAAGAATTAATTTCAGAGCCAGGTTGGAGATTTTTAAAAAAGATAATAGACTATAGAATATAATTTCAAATAGGAGACCCTAGAATTACATCTTCATAAAATTTTATATTATCTTATTTCATTTATGTTTTAAAGTAGAAGACATTACACTGACTTAAGGTCTTTGTTATAAAGGTAAACATTTATTCTTTAGATTATGATACTACTTTGTACAGTATTTAGAATCATTTTCTTAATGAAAGTCGTTTATTACCATAGCAGAGAGTATTAAAATGTTAAGTCCAACTAGTATTTCTTTTATTTCTGAATAAACTTTCTAAGTACTTAAATGACTATAGGCACACAGTTTGCTTGTAATAAAGAACATTAATGGGGAGGGTAGGAGTTAATTAACTAGACCCTTAATAATGGGCCTTTCTAGTCCAAGGAATCTTATAATTGCCTCTGAAACTTTGTTATGTAGCAAGTTGCAAAATGAAATATCTAGATTTGTGCAGTAGTCATTCAAAGAAAAAGGCTGCCTTCAGGCAAACTTTGGTACCTTTTATTATTATGTAAAATGCCTTTTTAATGACAAGCAATACACATTGTCAGAATAATTTTGGAAGTAAAAGTCCAGTGCCTCCTTTCACTCAAGATTAAATTGACAAATAAGGATTAGACTCCCCAATGAGCACAGTTTTTGCTCCCTTTGGAACAATAGAACCTCTTGGCCAAACTTAATACTAGTTTCATAATCTTGAAAAGATATTCTCATGATTTCTAAAGTTGATGAAGTGTGTGGTAATTTATTGAAAACTATGTTTAAAACGAATGAAATGGGAGCACGTAGGGAATATTTTCATTAAATCTTAATAAAAGAAATATACAAGGCACATTATAATTTACCACCTAATTTCTGCAAATGCTGTATGCTCCAAACTGCTTTACTTTATTGTAAATACCCCCAGAGAATATTTAATTTCTCCCTTTGGGATTGCCCATTTTGTACCATCTAAGCTACTTGAAAGATCTGATCAGCCTGTGCCAACCCTGCAATAGGGGAACAGTTACTGAAAAAGCCTGCTTTGCTTCTGTTGGGAGGACTGTATGAAAATATATTCCATTTCAAAATGTTTCTGAAAGGACTTACTTGTGGCAGTGATGCTTGCCATTTAAAACTCTTGAAAAATGCAGGTTTTACAAAATAAAAAATGATCTCCAGAAAGTTTGAAAGGGGAGAGGGGTGCTGTCGTGTGGGGGCGGTCTCGTTTGCTGCCCACACCCCCCTCTGTTCGGTGCGTTGCGTGCTCACGGGTTCCCTGGAGCGGATCACCATATAATTGATGTGCAGTCTGCATTGCTGAATCCTGGACTGCACCATTCTGTGTTCAAGGGAAGATGTAATCTGATCCCTCTGCTGCTGAGGGAGGAATCTGTTCCGTCAAGGCTTTGACAGGGCATAGTCTCCTCCAATAATCTTCTCGGTTCTCTCTCATTATTCCCTCGAGTTCTCCTGAGTCAAGCTGCATGTATGTATGTGTGTCCCGAGAAGCGGTTTGATACTGAGCTGCATTTGCCTTTACTGTGGAGTTTTGTTGCCGGTTCTGCTCCCTAATCTTCCTTTTCTGACGTGCCTGAGCATGTCCACATTAGAATCTGTGACATACCTACCTGAAAAAGGTCTATATTGTCAGAGACTGCCAAGCAGCCGGACACACGGGGGCACAGAATCACTGAAGGGGAAAAATACAGAAAATATGGGTTTCTACGGCACACTAAAAATGATTTTTTACAAAGTAAGTAATCTGTTTTCTTCCTGTGCTGTATGATTGTGTGTGCGTGCCTGCCTGAGAAGGAAAATCTGTATCATCAGAGATGGCTGCAGTATCCTCTAATTTTGGTGGGTGGCTGGATGTCTGGTATTCTGTTTTATATCGTGAATGTAAGCAAATAATGGGAAGATAGCGTGAGCTCTAAGAAGCATTAAATTTAAAATAAAATGTACATTTTAATCTGAGAATTTTTCACTAAAAATATGTCCAGACTTCAGAAATGTGGATCCATTAAATGCTGACCTGGAAATACTCTGCCCTTAGTTGGCTTTTAGTGAATCTTTTTGCTTTTTTCCATATCATATATATATATATATATATATGTTTCTTTTTTCTTTAGTTGACTCTTTTAAAATGGAGAGCATTAGAATATTTGGAATTTATATTTTAAAAGATCATATTTACTTTCTGCACCCCTTAAAAATTGCAGAATTGATTTTTTGGTTCTAAAGTCAGTATTTTCAGTAAACAATATAATATCTAAAAGACTTCCATAGTCACGCGGAAAGTGCTTTATTTTGTAGAATATTCTAAAGGTAAAATCCTTTCTCATTAGTTCCCTTGCTGTGTATTTCAAACATTTTTTTTCATTGTAGGATCTCTAAGATAGAAATAAAGTTTGGTTTTAGTGGCAGGTGGCATTTGCACCAATGTATTTACCAGATATCCAGGGAAGTTCTGAAAGCCAGTATCACAAACTTAATTAGAATGAATATCAGAGTTTCTCATAATAATTTTGAAAGTAAGAATCTGTGGGCATTATTAAAAAACTAAATTTCCAAGGTGCCATGTACCTACTGACCTTCCTGATGATATATTTGCGTGTATGTATATAATTTATATACATGCAAGCACATGGCTACCTATGTATTAAAGCTCTATATTTATTATTGATCTTTATTAAAATTATTTGGACAAAATATAATGGTTTTTTTAGAGGAATCACTTTTAAACAATGTAATGAGTACAGAAACTTCTAAAGGGTTGAAATAAGACAATTCCATTTCTTTCCTGTAGGTATTTCATGAACGGAGGTATAAATTGTGGAAGGACTGGTTGTACCCTCACCTCTAGCCCCTAATATTTTAAGATAGTCTCTGTATTGTGGAAGACTTTTTCATGATGATAGATAGTCTTTTTTACCCTAGTTGGTTCAAAAAGAATTTTTAAAGTCTTCTGGTTCTTTTTAGTATTTACAGTGTAGCATGCTGTGTTATGATGTTCCCATGTGAGGCTATAGATAAAAAAATAAGGCCACTGCAATATAAGTTTATCCTTATAAAGATGAGGCTAGCTGTCTATCACTCTGGGGTTTTCCCCTGTAATTTTAAATAATACAGTAATTAGCAGACACAAATCCGAGAAGGGTGTTAAAGTAGAAAAAGTTAAGCCGTATCAGATCTTATTTTATCTATAATATATGTATAGTTAGATGACCTCAGTTAACTGATAGTGAAATATAAAAAATAAGTATTTCAGTGTTGATGTTGACAAAATGCAATCCCAAATATTTTACAGTATTACTTATATGTAGCATAATGAAATTCTTTAAAAGTATAGATGTTGGATATACCTTACAAAGATGCATAACTCACTCTTTCAAGTTAGAATGTTTTGTCCTGAGCAAGTATCTGTCAGTAGTTACATCCATGTAAATATCAGTTGGTGGCTTTTTTCACCGTTCTTATACCATCTCCAGATTTCTCTTTTACAGATTTACTTTTTTTGCTGTCCTCATTGCCCATATTAGTTGCTTTATGCCTTATTGTAATTAATTTTCAAGATCATTTTACTTACATTGTTCTCTTTACCCTTTCAATGTGTTTTAAATTCAGTTACTGTTACTTCCATTCTGAATTTGAAATGTTGAATTTTGTTATCTTTCATAAAATATGTTTTTAAAGAAAAATTAAAATGAGTAAGAAAGGCATGTTAAATATGGTTCTTTTCTGTGTGAATTAACATAACATTTTCCCTTATGTTGGTTCTTGAAAATGTGAAGGGTATAGTACATTACTCTCAAGGAATATATATGATGAATTTCAGTTTTTAAGTCACTATTTGTTCTTCTGAACAAAATATTAGGGAGGACAGTTCACCTTTCCAGTCTTGCAAAGAGTAAAACAAAGTAGAACTAATAGAAGAAACTATGAAAACATTTATTTTCTATATTAGTTAACTATGCCTAATTAACATTGTAGGCATATAAAAATATAAGAATTTTTTTCAATATTACCAATGCTAACATTAAGATTTGCTAGTTGGACAGATTTTTTTTTTTAATGTATGTTACTTGTTTTACCTTATAGATGAAAAGAAAGTTGGACCATGGTTCTGAGGTCCGCTCTTTTTCTTTGGGAAAGAAACCATGCAAAGTCTCAGAATATACAAGGTAATATTAAGTGTGATAATGTGTTCTTTCATGATTCTCATGTTTCTTTATAGAGTTGATGATTCTAAAAGCATTTCTTTCAGCTTATTCTCATAGAATTATAATGTCACTAGTATTGCAGACGGTTTGACACATTTTGAGATCCCTGAAAATTAGAAAATACATCATTTTAAATGAGAAGAATGACTGCCACTATAGCTTTATATTTGTTACTAATACATTGAAGTAAGACACAAGCAGGAGTTCTCTTATAAACGGAATTACTAAATCACAATTTTTAAGGAGTTCTAAAAAAGTAAATCCTAAAATATGAACATGAGCAAATGTATCTTGTTACTATAGCAACAGCTCTTCTAGGGTGGATATTTATGTATGAAAAATTGAAGATACATTTTTTAGCAGGGAAATAAACATCACAATTACTAACAGTCTTACTTCATGATATTACTGTGTTAGAAATCCCCTTTTATTTGCTTGGCAAGTCTTATGTTTTTAATGCATACATTTCTGCACCAGTAGAATAGTTCCCATAACAACTAAGTACAATTGTAGTCTTGTTTTGTGCACCATTCCATCATTTTTGGATTTTGCATCAGTATAAAACTTTTCCCACTCTCACGCTAATTAGACTAACTTAACCACAGTATCGATTTCCCAGCCAATTAAAATGACTTTGGATGTCGTTCGGAATGTGATATTTTAAAATTTAAATGACAAAAGTATCTTAAGAGTTTTTTTAGGTTTTCTTTGCATAATTGTCACCTCTTCAAATAACCGATTGAAAGTTAGCTATAGAAACCATAAGAACTTCATGATGGTGACATTTCTTATTTTTTCCCTAAATATTTTGATTTTAGAGTTATTTTTGTTCCATAAGATGAAGTATAATTACATTGCTCAGACATAAGGTTTTGTGCTTGAACATGGTACAGATTGCATCTCTTTTATTCAGGGAAACTGTCTCAATTTTTATTTCATTCAGTTGTGGAAAATATTTCTTTCAAATGCTCTATCGTGAAACTTAGACATCATTATTATGATTTAGAATTAGCTTTAGATGAATTAGAATTAGAATTGATTTATAAAACTATTAGTTTTATATGCACAAAATGCAGAGATGATACAGAAGAGAAAAATAAAACTATCTCCTGAGTTATTCAGGAAATGCTTTTCGTGTGATTTCCCCATGTTAACTGCCCCCTCGTACTTACTCTTTCACTGTGCAAATTTCACTGTGTTTGGCACTAAAACCAGAGGGTGTGGAGTGATACAGAGACAAGTAAAACTGTTCGCTTCATTTTTGCTTTTCCCTTCTAGTCTTGATAAAGTATTTCTTGTATGAGAAAGTTTAATGTTAGGAGTGAACTTTTTTAAATATATAGATTCCAATCAACCATATAGTTTTGGTTTTCTATTAATATGGATGATACCAGGACAAAGGTATTAAATTATTCAGTTGTTTTTAAGATGATTTATAAATGACTGCTGAATTTTTACTACAGAACAACATTTTAGTAAAATTTATTTTTAGTTGCTCACTTTTTATATTGGGAATGCAACTGAAGAGGAAGAAGTTCTATTTTTAATCTTTTAACATATAATTTTACTAAAACAAACTAAACAGCATATTGATTCCATGTCTTTTTATGTACTGACAAAGATGTCAGTACATATTTGGGGACGTCAGACTTTTAATACTAAAATGAAACTGACTTTCCATCATTTTTTATTAGAGAATGTTATAATCACATATAATCTTCATTTTTGAGAAGAAAATAGAGCTTACCTTTGATAGAAGAAAGAATAGATTTAATTGTTGAATGTTAGAGATTGTTTTAGATGGATAATGTTAAAAGATTTAAAGGTGGTAAATATGAAGATTTTTCTGTAAAATGTGACTGGGATACCTTTTTTAACAAAATAATGAGATATATTAGATGGAAAACAATTGGGGGAGTTGTTTCATTAGTAATTTATCAGAGCTTAATATTCAACTATTAGGATACAATTTGTCTATTCCTTGGATTTAAAACATTTTATTATCAAGCTCAATAAATTAAAAGATTATCTTACAGATGTAATTGTGTTAACTGACTCTCCTTGCTCTTTTTTTGAAATGTCTCTAAAATAGAGATGTTCAGTATTTACCTTGAGTTTATAAAATTTCATTAGGTATTTAAATTAGAAAGTAAAGTTCAGCATATTAATAACATAGTTACAACTATACTCTTTTCTGCTATTAATTAGTCATTTTTAGAGAGTTGGACAATTTTAGAAATAAGTCATCTAGTATTACTCCCTCATTTTACTAGTGGCAGAGTTGAATTTCAGGTTCGTTTTGTTTAAACTATCTTCGAAGTTTAAATTATCACATGAAAGTGTTTAGATGGTCTCATTTCATTCAATTTTGCATATAAGTTCTCAATACTTACCATTTTGAGTAAATACATTTCCAATCAAGGCTTTTTACTGTCAAATAATATCTAGACTAAGTTATAAATAACACCAGAAAGTTGGAGAGAAATACTATATACAGTTTAGAAGGCATTTGTGGCAAACTTCATGAATAATGTCTAGTGGATTAGTGATCTAATGTCTAGTGTCTAGTGAAATGTCCAGAACATTTGAAAATACTACTACATATGAATATTTTAAAGTGTTACTATCTCACACTTCTTTTTATAAAGTATATTTAAACTTTTATTTAATTATGTTGCTGAAGACCCGTCGTAAAAAAAGTGGGACCTGTATCTTCTAAGGAAATATTTTAACATTATTTGTATGTGTCAGCAACTACTTGCAGTTTTGCCATAGAGATTCTGTCATTTGATTACAGTTAGCATTGCTGGGATAATAACAGGTGGTTATGTAGGAGAGAGGAAACTAACTCAAGAATAGCAGAATAGGGTTTGTGTATACTTGCTCTCTGGGAATAAGCAAAAAAATAATAATTCTGTCGATTTTTGAAATATGCCAGATCATCATTCTTATTAAATTATTATTAATTTATTGTTACTAAATAATTTTATAATTATATATATAATTAAATAATGTTATTCAATAATAATATGTATCTTTGTTTCCACTCTTGTATTTTCTGTAGTACCACTGGGCTTGTACCATGTTCAGCAACACCAACTTTTGGAGACCTGAGAGCAGCCAATGGCCAAGGTCAACAACGACGCCGAATTACATCTGTCCAACCACCTACAGGCCTCCAGGAATGGCTGAAAATGTTTCAGGTGACATGTCTAAACACAGTATTTGAAATGCTTCACTTAATTGCTGCAAAAAATAAGAGATTTTTCAGCCATGAAAAAGGAACTGTTACATGCTACACCATGGATGAACCTTGAAAACATTATGCTAAATGAAAGAAGCCAGACACAAAAGGCCCTATATTGTATGATCTCATTTATATGAAATATAAATATCCAAATAGGCAAATTCATAGAGACAGAAAGTAGATTAGTGATTGCTATGCCATGGGGGAGGAGAAGTTGTGACTAACTGCTGATACAGAGTTTCTTCTTGGGCTGATGGAAGTATTCTGGAATTGGATAGTGGTGACGGTTGCACAGCAGGATGGATGTGCTAGGAACCATTGAAGTGTACATTTAAAATGGTGAATTTTATGTTATGTGAAGTATATCTCAATAAAAATGCTGTTAAAAAGGGAGCTCATTTTAATTTTTAAGTGTATTTCAAGAGAGTCTAATGCTTATTTTGTATAAATGTGCATTTGCATTTTTCCTTGCCTTTTTAGATAATAAGACCTTCCTTTTCTCCTTTACGTTTGGGTTTCTAGGGTTGCTGAATGTACTTGTATTCTAATCTACATTGCTTGAAAGTTAAGCATTTAGGATTAATGTCAGAACTCCACTAATTGGTCACTGGTGGTAATTTACCCATCAGTGTTATCCTAGTAGCCTCCAACAGTTGATGCAGCTTCTTTACATCAGTGCCATGCTTGTATATGGCTTTTTGTGTTCAAATTCTGATTACTATATTCTACTAACATTTAAATTCTTTGAAAGTTTACCGGGAGAGTTGGCTATAACCAAACCTTGAATCTTATGAACTCTGTAACTCATGACAGTGATATTAAATTGATTTATCTCTTCTTCCAGTGAGGTAATGCATATAAATCAAGTATTTAGCAAAATAGTTGTCATGGATTAAACACTCACTTATTCTTTGTATATAGTAACTTAAGTAAATAATGAAAAGTGAAGGCATCTCTGATATTAGCCACCACGCTAATGTAAAATGAGTATAGTTCCTTACTTCTGGCTGCTTGATTGGTGCATGAAAGAATATGAATGCGTAAGGGAAAAAGAAGATACTTTATTTGACTTTATTTGGTATTTCAGATTTTGGGATGTCCATTTATGTAAATCCTAATCTTTTAAAAAGCTGAATAAATGTCCCCAGTTTTTTCTAAAAGTAGCTGGAAAACTCACTTGAATCAGTGTTGCTTTTAAATGGATTTTAAAAATTGTTTTTCACCTGAAAAAATTGATTACAGGCAGAATAGGATAACTTCTTTTTTTTTTAATTGGTAACTGAAAGGTGAGAGTGGTGGTTCTTCTCAGGGAGCAGATTTTCCCTTGGTTGAGACATACATGGTTGTTACACTCAGTGGGGTGGAGGGCAGGAGACTGTTGGCATCTAGCGCATAGAGAGCAATGTAAAAGACAGCCTCACACAACAAAGAGTTATTTGGCCCAAAATGTCAATAGAGCTGACATTGAGAATCTATGGGTTAGAAGAATGAAAGTTGTATTTTATTGTTTTAATGTCATGAATCACTACAATTACAGAGAATTTTTTTCATTTTCGTAGTCATTTGTTGATTTAACTTACCTTTCACCAAAGATTATTCCCTCCTCTCGTCCCCATTCTTTTACCTCAGGTTCATGATTTTTTTTTTTAATTATTTTTTTCCTATGCATGCCCTCAGAATTCTAAGTTTTTGGTCTCCTCCTTTTAAAATGTGTCCATTAATAAGAGGTAAAAATTGAACTCAGACATTTACACAGTCTTTAAGAAATACTTTAAAGATATTCACCATCTCTGATTAAGCCAAGGAAGTGGGAATATGGCTATGTGTTGTCATGTTTGCACAAGCTTATTGTGTGAGCAACACAGCTCTTGAGAATAGTTGCAGCAGTTGATTTCATACCATTTTTATAAGGAAGTACCAACACGAATGACAATTACATTATTAGTAATAGTTGTATCACCATTGTAGACAGCCTCCAAAATGTTTATTTTATATGAAAAGCTTTACTTCTTATCAGGAGGTAGTCCAGAATGAGATTTATTTTTAGTGTGATAAGGGCCTATTTTTTCCAATGGTTCAGAGTATCAAAATATTACTTGCTAGCCATTTAGGCTTTTCCCCAAATTTAAGAGAACTTTCTCAAGTATTGTCTTATAGTATAGAGTATTTGTGCTTTATTTTGTAGTGAGGATGGTTAGGGAGTCCTTTGTACAATGTTTGTTTAGCTGGCTCATGCTTTTCTTAATGAAATGTTCACATGTTGCCACATAACTGTTTGTCATCAAATCTGGGATACCATAGATATTAGATGCATCCCAACTTCACAAATGTTCATTGTGAACAAATAAACTTGTTTCTCAGAATTAATGAAATTCAGTAAACTAAACAATATTAGGCTAGCATTTGTTCTGTAGAAACACTCATTTGATTGCTTTTCAAACAAGTAGGTGCAGTGAAGATAACTCATTCTTAGTAAGAATAACATGTAGAATTATCCCTCCTGATAAATAATTATATATATATTTTTTCAGATAAATATTCTTGTAGCAAAGAAATCTACTAGCAACAAAAGGTCAATTAGAGAGGAAGATGTCTGTCCTAATCCTTACCATGTCTGTCTCTTGACACACCCAGGCCCTCATTGTTGCATGCTGCCCTTTGTTTTCAGGGCCGGTGCCAAAGTAACTAGAGATGAATCACTTGCCTAAAGGCTTATGATGCTTTAATGCCTAACTTGTGGGGAGATGTAATCTCCTAGTAAAGTAGAGGAATCATGAGGTGACCTGTGTGGTACAGTTGAGGGATAATTAAACTGGCATAATTTCTACTGATATGCTGTGGGGGTATTTAATGATGACTTTTCTGTTGTATAACAAGCAAAATGGGAGAGCTTGTCCCCTTAGTGTTCTGCTATTGCTCCTCAGGCGGTGCTACAGCATTGTTTTGGTCCAGCTCCATCTATTCTGACCAAGACTGTGTACTAAATTTATAAGTTGAATTGAGAACAAATGATATGCCATTTTGGATAAAGGGAAATTGAAACAGAATGCCACTGCAAAATAGTAGTGCAAATTAAAAACAAAACAAAAATACTCCAGAAATTTTGTACAGTTTGAATTTTTCAGTAGCCATAGTTCTTGCTTTTTTTGGCAGCCAGATTGATGCTTCAGATTGTTGATTTTGGGGGAGAGGATTGGTCTTTTTTGTTTGTTTGTTTATTTATTTGGGTTTTCATATATGGTTTTTCACTTGAAAATTTTAAGCTAAGTAAAGACACCAAAAACATTAACATTCTCTTATGTTGAAATTTATATTCAGAGGCATCCTGATAGAAGCACGTATGACTTAGAAGAAAAAGCTCTTAGCACAAATTCTGGCTTTGTCACTAAATAACTGGATAACTTCATTGATACTATGTAGCCAAATTCACATTTGTTCTCAACCTTTGTAAGATAGATAAAAAGCTAAAACGTTGTCAGAAGGAGACAACGTGTATATGTGCTTAAAGCTATACTTAGAAATACAGTGGAGACTCAAAAATGTTAGTTTCCTGTCTTGGGAAAGAAATAGCCTTGTGAGCCTCAGTTTTCTCAAGTCTGAAATAATAACAGTAGTTACATCCATGTGTCATTAGGTTAACATCTTTAGCATTTGAATCAATGCATATTTGCAATGCATTAAAACTAAGAATGTACTTTGAAAATTCCTATTATACTCAAAATGATAAAGTAGAAAATATGTGTTTTAAAATTGAAAGTGGAGTAAAAACTACTTGTGTTGAAGGATTTAATTAAGATTCATGGTAACACTTAGAAATTGTACATGTCCTCTAACTTACTTAGATCTCTGTTTGCTGGTCAACAAAATACTGAAACAGAGGAGTGCTAAAACAAAATGACTTTCCAATTGTATTTGAGACAGCATGCTCAAGAAGCCTTGTTGTGTGTGAGAAAGAGTTGAAGAAAGTCATGTATTTAGCCTTAGAGTGTCTAAAATTTTGAAGACTTCCAAAATTAGAATCAGATGTATTCTTGGTTTCTTCACAAAGCAAAACCTGGTTCATATACCCTGAGTTAAACTTAATTAGAGCTGACCCACAGTAGAAGGGGAGATAGTAAGTATGCCAATCCTGAAACTGTTCAAATAGACTGGATAACCATCTGCAGAAGGTTCTTTGCCACATGAAGTTCAGGTGCAGTGCTGCCCAAAGTCATAAAATGAATATCTGGATGGGATGCTAAGGATCGTCCAGGCTAGTAACTACTGCTGGTTTGTGAGTCGCCTGCATCAATTCTGGATGACTTGTTTATTTAAAACATAAAAAAAAGTCCTCAACCTCACCTTGACCACTGAAACAGACACTTTGATGGTGGGTTGTAGGACTCTTGATTCTTACACTCCTCAACCAGCATTTGGGAACCACTGGCCAGGACCAAGCCCCTCATTATATATATAAGTAGGGTCTCTGAAGCTCAGACTTACTAGGGAGCTTCCATGTGGTTTACTGGTGGGACCCAGGCCCTGGTGACAGTTCAGTGCTCTTTGCACTCTTCTCTATTACCTGTATTCTTCAATTATCTGAAATAAAATGCCGCTTTCAAGGGGAATTGTCAAGTTTACATTTGCAGATTTTGTCCACAAATCAAATTTTGTTTCTCCTAGTCTTTTCTGAGTTTGGAGGTCTTTCCTTTCCCCTTCAATTGATCCTTCATAATTTGACCATGAAAGACCAAAGGAGATGCCTTTTCTTTCCCAGGACAACTTCTTTTCAGAACAGAAGGAAAATAAATAATATCAACCAACGCCTTTGCAGATAAAGAAACTTAAGTCGTGCAGAGGTTAATATGTAACGAAATGAGTAACTTCCTCCAAAAGTTGCATTTCCTGATTCAGTGCTCTTTCCATTATGCCTCATTACAGGTTGTTGTGGGTTATTGTTTTGTTTTAATATAGCCATTAACTGCAGTTTTTCAAGTTAATGCATACTTCCCTTGCTGCTAAACCGTGTATTTATACAAAATGTAGAACCAATCTCGGAACCAGACTAAGCAAGTCCTAGTGATACCATCATATATGAAGGCTAGAAACATGCTCTTGAGAGTTTTGAGATAGCACTGGCACAGTATTTCCTGACTTCTTGGGTATTCATTTGTTTATTCAACAATTACTGAGTACCTGTCAGGTGCTAAGTCCCCCTTTGGCTCTGGGATACAATAGTGAAAATAATAGAAAAAAAACCTTTCACAGAACATACATTCCAGTCAGGAGGGGGTGGGTTTGGTGGTTTGGAACTGTTTTTTAATTTTAAAACATTGCCCAGAGAAGATCTGAGGAGGAGGTAGGGAAGCAAGCCATGCAGGTATCTAGGGAAAGAGTGTTCCAGGGAACAGCAAGTAAAAAGGCTCTGCAGCTGAGCGTAATTGGTGTATTTAAAGCACAGAAAAAGTGTCTACAGCTAACACAAGTAAACAAGAAGGAAAGGACTAAGAAATTAGAACTTTGTAGGCCAACCTAAACTTTGGCTTTTACTTTGAGTGAAATGGGAAGCCACTAGAGAGTTTTAAGCAGAAGAGTGACCTTTAGCAGTATCACTCTGACTACTTTGTGGAGAACAGAATGAGGAGGGCCAGGGTGGGAAGCTGGGAGACTAGGTAAGAGGCTATAGGAATAATCCAGGTGAGAGAAGATGGTACCTTCAAACAGTGTAGTAATGATCAGATTCTGTATATGTTTTGAAATTTAAAGCCTTGGAATTCATTGATGGATCAGAACCATCTGATACAGGGAGGGACTCAAGGATGAATACAGTTTTTGGCCTGAGCAGCTAATAGAATTGAGTTGTATTTTACTGAAAGAGGCTTATGGACATGTATATGTAAAGAGAAAGATGGTGGATATGTTGTTTCTATTACATATCCAAGAATATGTGTTAAGTAATCAATTTTATATATAGGTCTGGAGTTCAAGGGAGAAATCCAGGCGGGAGAGGGAAAAGCTGCCTATATGGTCTAGACCTTTGTTGGAACCATCTAAGAGATGTGATTTTAAGTAATTAGGCTGTTGAATATGTATGGTCAGTAGAAACAGTCTCATTTACTATGTAGTTTATAGTTTATGTTTCTAATCTTTGTCAGTGGTATACTTTTCAATAAAATGTCACAAAATAACATCTGCTGCATGTATGTATAATTTAAATAGAGATTTAACTTTAATTTTAATTGTTATTTTGTCTTCTTAAATATTATTTAAAACAACAAAAATATTGTTTAAAATTTTAGAAACATTTTGCTATCCGGGCATAATTTTAGTCATGCACTTTACCTTAAATGTAAGGTCTGACACAGTTTTTAGCATTCACCTAAGTTCTAAATTAGTTTTTTATCTTCTAGTCTAGCTTTTTTCTTACTACATCCAATTCCCTAAAATCCTTGATGGAAGATATTTTTCTGTCTGTTAGCAATCATGTACCATATATTCATATTGTTGTTCTATTCCTTTTTTAAAAATAGTAATGATATACATTGAGCCCAAAAAACTTATATTAAACATGTATAGTATATTGCCTTAAATTAGAAATATTATAGTAGCTGTTAGTCAATATGTATAATTAGTAATGTAGTAATAGTAATGGAAAGATATTTTTCACTCTCTTTTTACTATGGAAGATTACATAGGATATTTTTATATTTGTATAAAAAATTTAACCATAAACACTCCCCAAAATATTTTTAAAGCAGGTATTCATATATGCAAAGGAGATTAAGAAGTTTACATTGGAATTATTCTGCCACCAAGTGATATAATTAAAGTTGCATTTTAATCAAGTCAGCATAGTTATCCATCACCCAAAATGTGCATGTCCTTGTAATAGTATACATGAATCCATATAATGTAGATGGAGAGGAACAACATATTATAAAAGCCCACTTCAAATCCTGTGAGGAATGTAAATCAATAAAGCAGAGTCTATAGTACTCACACTAAATAGTCAGAGATGAGTGGAGATTGATCAGTGTAAGTTTTGTCAGAGGTAAGTTTTGAACCAGGATTTAAAGCTATGTCAGTGAAACTGAACAGAATAATCAAACTTAAAATTAACTGCTTTTAAATGGCCATGTGTATGCTTCTACATGTATATGAGTAATTATAATTTCTCTATATAAATCCTCACCCTAACCATAAAGGATACCAGGTGAGTACTCAAGGAGAGTGTTCTAGTATGTGTATGCTTAGAAGTACAAGGAAATGACACAACTTATTAGAGCTTGTTTCTTCATATTAGGTGATAAAATGGGGACATTCCTCAGGGATTTTTATGATGATTAAATGAGATGATGTTTGTGATAAGTACAATGGAGGTACTGCTAGAAGTTTATGATAGGTGGGAAGAGGTGAAGTACATTATAGATTCTAAAGGAGTACTTTAAAAAATACTTTTAAAAGTATTCTGAATAAGGCGTATCCTCAATATATTTCAGTTTTCAATTAATATCTATTTCACATGTTACAAAATCCAGCTTCCTAGTTTGAGCAAGAAATGGAATATCAAAATCCAGATCTTTCTAGCTCCAAACCTCACCTTTTCTCTCTTCATTGACTTCCAAAATGGACATAATAATTCACAAAGGCACTTAAATCAGCCTGCCCAAGGATGTTCTTTCACTTAAGTATTGCAAGGATATATGTTTTACATGATCATTGTGAGGGGAAATTCTAACATTTTAAATTATTCACATGGCTTTTAGTTTTTCCTTTTGAGAATCATGGCTTTTCTGTGCAGGTGTTCTGAATGGGAATTTCTTTTTTTTTATAAACAATCCCCTAGTATAGCTTAAAGGAGCTCATATTTTTTAAGTGTAATTATGTGTTTTTGTTTTTCCATAATGTAGTGCTTTATTTCTTACCCTTTTTGGTCTTTGTTCATATTGTAATTTTACTACTAAGTCTAGTCCTAGCTATTATTTTCTATTGTTTGCTGTTTTTTAAATCTGGAATTATTTTCACATAACATATCAAAGCGCTTTTTTGTAGAAGACACTTGTCAGATGTGTAGTATATCCAGCTATTAATTTTTCTCCAAATGCTGCTGCCAGTTTCCTAACTCTCAGATGAGTACCTCATTAAAACCATCAAGTTTTATGGTACCCACTAGAAAGAGAAAGGAAAATCATCTGTCAGAGTTGCCTGTTTACTCAGTAACTCAAATTGATGTTTCTGAATAAAATTTTCATTTCTCAACCACTATCTTTGTGGCAAAGAAACACAAAACAATTATAATAATGTGTAAAAATATTCTTCTGTCAAAACCAAGACTTCTTCAAAGCTTTTACAAAATAAAGTTAACTTGGTGGACTTGATGAGACTAAATGATTTTCACTTCAATGCCTTCTGGAGAAAGTGTCACTACAAGCAGCCACCTTTTAGGTTGTGTGTAGATGTAGATGTTCCTTTATGAGTTTATAATTTGAGACTCTTAAAATAATGAAAATTTCTAATTACTCTTTGATAGAGCTGGAGTGGACCAGAGAAATTGCTTGCTTTAGATGAACTTATTGATAGTTGTGAACCAACCCAAGTAAAACATATGATGCAAGTGATAGAACCCCAATTTCAACGAGACTTCATTTCCTTGCTCCCTAAAGAGGTAAGGATTATACATTATATTCATTGGGTGCTATTTGAAAATATAACTTCAACAGCTACCACCTTTAAACATTGTCATGCTAATTATGGTATTCAGTATTGTCAGTTCAGCACTCTTAATCAGTGTGGAAGAGGGTTGTAAATGGTAAGCTGCCATGACGATGTTATTCTCAGATTAAAGTGTACTTACGGACTAAGTGACTTCTGTCCACTGTGCAATAAGTCATATATGAGAGTAAGCAATTGAGTTGCACTAATTTGATTGTTTTTTTACCAGATTTTCTCCCAGGTTATTTGAAGCCCAACTTTACTTGTCTTCATTTTAGTAGTAGATTTTTTAGAAATCCTGTTGTTATTATAATAGCAATATTGTTTAAGTCCCTTTGAGACTAATAGTTTTATGACTGTTGAATTGTTCTGTTATTTACATTGTGTAATTACTTTGAAGTATATGGAATTTCATATGTGTGTCTTTTCTGATGATTACACCCCTTCTCACCCTCACCAAACACACACACACATGAATAATCACAGATTTCCTGTATTAGTTACATTCTTACACCATTTCTTTTGGAATTATTTATGCCCATTTGTTTTCATCTTTATATAAACTGGCCCAATTTTTTATCACAGATTTCGATCATATGGGCATTCTTGGTTGTATAAATGAAGCATAATTTAGAGGTAGTTCTTTATTGATGTTAGGTTTCCTAGTTTCATTTTTATCAGCAAACAAATAATATAACATTAAATAATCCATGTCACCATGATTTATACTTTCACAAATTATGTGTATGTCACTAATTATATGTCAGCTAAGAAGACTATAAAATATGATATACTATTGAAAGGACCTTGAAATTTCAAATTTGAAGAGAAAAGAAGTCAGTTTTTCCAGATAATCTTTTAAATATCCTAATGGCATTAAAAATAGTCCCAGTAAAAATTTCACATTTCTGGATTTGAACTGATTATTTATTGGATATGAATAAAATAGTTTCATCATATTTAATGTATGAAACTAAGTTACAACTGCCAGAAAAAGAAAAGGGGACAAAACATCTTTTTCCTGAAATGTTTCTTTTTTGGAGTGATTTTTTTAAAAGTGACATTGTGTGTCCCAGAAAAAAATTTTTATTCTTGCTGGCTCATTCTAAAACTGAACCCTTTGAATAGCTTTGGCTTATGAAAGTGACATAAGCTCTCTTTGCTTCCAAAAAGATGTTAATAATAGGAAGCACTTATATAAGTATTTGAAAGTGAATTTATTCACCTTTGATATAGTCTTCATAGTTTCCCTTGATATCCTACTTATTTTAGAAGGTAGTATTTTTGTTAAAATGTAGGCTTTTTCTTTGTCCCCTTACCATTAAGAATGGTGATTTCTTTTGTTTTGGATTGGTTTTATTTGGATTTCCATAGTACTTTCTTAACATGCAAAATATGATTTAAAATCAGAAGAATATGAAAATATTTTTAAGAATCTAAGAATTGAGCACAAATTATTGATAGCTGGAGTAAATGGAGTAAAGGTTTGCTTGGATTAAATGTTCTTTGAAAGATTGTCCAAGGAAAAAGAAGTGAGACTGGATAGAAGAATGAAAGTGAGCCCTGGCTAACCATATCACTGCGTTCTCCCTTTTTTCAATTACTAGAAAAAATGTTTCCTATTCTGAAAAATGCTTTATTTTATATGTGGAAAAATAATGGTATCAATCTAAGTGCTTAAGGAAACTAACATCTCATTGAAGACCAAGTACTGCCATTATTTAAAACATTATTACATTCATGTCAGGAAGTAGACTTAACAATAATTTTCTTATAATTCCTTTCATTGGAGCTCAAAACTCTTTACCACCATCGTTTACTGAGTAATCTCTAAAACCTTATCAGAAATCTCACTAATCTCACGTGGGAGGTTGGGATAAATAGCATTATCCTTATTTTATAAGTAAATACCAAGAAAAGCATAGTAATATATAGTATATGATCTAGAACAAAATCTAAATTATTAACATAGGATCAGCCAACATATTCTTTATTATTGTTTCTTTTACTAGTTCAATCCACTGAAACAGCAATTCTGAGAAACTATTAGCTACCTTTTAATATGGTCGTCTTTTATATAGGTTATAGAAAAAAAATTGCAGCTCTTGCTGAAATAACAAGTTTGGGCAAGAGAAAAGGTAGTTGAAAAAAAATTTTAATTTAAGAGCTTCTGTCTGGTGGAAGTGATCCTTAGAAAGAATTACTAATCTAGATTTTATCTTTAAGACAAATGAATAAAAACCTGCATTAACTAGGTCATTTAACTTGGCTATAAGAAACCCATAAACCCCTACTATGTTGTAGAGATGTCACTTGGGACAATGCCCACTCTCTGTCCCCTATAGGAATGCCACATGAGAAAACCTTACTTCCTTTGAGGGACTGGTATACTTCCCCATAATACACACTAATTGCTGTTTTCTTTTTACTTGCCAGTTTAATTGAAAAACTATGTAAGATATTGTTGCCAGCATATTTGTATTCTACTTTTTCCCTTGTTGAAACCTTCCTTTCTGACTTATTTTTTCCTGTTTCAAGTTTTCTTAATCTTAGTTTTCTGTTTCATTGTGTGTCTTTTCTATAATACCAAATAGTTTTAATAGAACTGGCTAATGTAAATAGGCAAACATTTAGAAAGTTGAAGCTCATGAATTAGGGCCTTTGCTGTTTTAAGTGTACCAGTTACCTATGGAGTTAGCACTTCAACTTTCCTCAGCAGCTGGGTGTCTTTACATTTTGTTTTAATACATGTAGATATTGTCTAGATGTCCTCTTATTTACCAGAAATAAAGGAAATTTTACCTGTTGATATTGAGAGGCACCTTTGAAAACAAAACTGCTCTGGATCTGTTTCCTAGGCTTTAAGATCCATTGAATATTTCTGTAAATTACCTCATTTCTACTCCAGCTGGATAACTAAAGCAACAAATAGACTTTTTCATATGGCCAATCTAAATATCTTGGGCATTAAATAGCATCTCTTTTCCATAAATATAACTTTGTGTCTGATAATTTCTGTTAAATATCACTTCACATTGAAGATCAATAATACAGTGTTATCACATTACTGTTAATACTGACACTAAGCAGCATTTGTTCAGGCTTTGATAATTTCAAGGTGAAGTGGCTTATGGAGTACCATTAAAAAAATACAATGTTGAGATATATATGTATGTGTGTATTTGTATATGTATTGTATATTTGTAGACACATATACATAGACTAGGACCCAGTTTCTATATTTGATACTGAATGATCTCTGATAGAGAATAATTATTCCACAAAAGTTTTTCATGGTCATTTATCAGTAGTAGTTTAAATTGAATACTGACTAGTTGAAGTACTTTTTATATAGAATGTACTAATGATGAGATCTACATACAGAGTCACTGGGAAAGCATAGTTTATATCATGTAATTCCTATTTAGCATCAAATAATTCAAACTGTGCTTTTTATTCCATATATGGCCCTAGGCTCTTTAAATAATTGTTTTAATCCTTATAATTTAATTTATATGAAAACTAAACTTATTGCTCTATTTTAGATCATTATTATCCTAATACCATAATTTAAATTTTTATGTGATTTGTAAGGCTAATTGAATAAGCATACTCAGAAGCTATCATTCTCCCTTTTCTTCTCTTTCCTCTTCCTTTATTTGAATAGACTTTATAGACTGAAAAAAAAATCAGTGGTTTGCAAGTATTGGACAGGAAAACTTTAAAGTCAATGATATTTCAAAGAGCCAGTGATATACAAATCTGTCTGGCCCATCAAGAAAATTCCCATGAGCAATGTAATTAGAACCCAGTTCCTTTTGCATGTCTTTGGAGTAGTAATTGTCCCCTTTCATCATTTACAGGAAAGGGCATAAATGTTTGAAAAGTTCATCATTGTGATAATAAACACTTTGATGTTTTAAAGAACTATTAATTATATCTAGTTATGGAAAGTGATCTGAAATCATACCACACAGAATATATGGTAATCTCATTTCTTTCTCTAACTCCTGTGTTGAGTGAATTTACAGTGTGGTGGGGAGAAAAAAAAGACAAAATTTAAACAAAGTAAAATAAATACATAGATGAATAGAGTTGAGGCTCACAGAGCAAAGGCAAGAGCAGAGGCAGGTTTAATACATATTCCTTGAAGAAGTGGAGTTAGTAGAATAAAGTTCATCAAAACCAATAGAGTAGGTTTTACATCTGGTATGTATTTGTTAAGAGTGAATATTAGAAGCTACTGCCTTTCATAATTTTATAAATTAGAATGTAGAATTATATTTATATGTACTTCATCCTGTAGAGAATAATTAACTTATTATTTATATATATAAACTTTTAAAATATGGATTTACTGTGTCTTTTCTTTTCATAGCTGGCACTTTATGTGCTTTCATTCCTGGAACCCAAAGACCTGCTACAAGCGGCTCAGACGTGTCGCTACTGGAGAATTTTGGCTGAAGACAACCTTCTCTGGAGAGAGAAATGCAAAGAAGAGGGTAAGGTTCAAAATCACATAGAGAAAATATTTGCACTTTAAAAAAACAAAGTGATTCTGAAAACAAATACAAAAAATATAAATAAGTTTTATGTACAAATGGTATAAAGAGTTGATAAATGAAAAAAGAACTGGCAGCCTATCAGAGAATCAAGAATGAATCTTCATTTACATTCACCTACTTAAATAAAATCCACAGGCTCTTCCATGTGCTCAAATGAGCCAAAACAAGCACTGCTTCCCAGTTTCTAGTAGAGCTAATAAACAACGAAAAAGTCAAGATGAGGACAATCTCAAGGAAACCTAAAAAACAAAACAAATCAGATCTAAACCCAGACCCATAGATAAAGAGAACAGATTGCTTGTAGTCAGAGGGAGGGGTTTGGCGGGGTATGAAATGGGTGAAGGGGATGAAGAGGTACAAATTTCCAGTAAAAAATAAGTAAGTCATGGGGAGGAAATATATGGCATAGGGGATATGGTCTATAATATTGTATTAACTTTGAATGGTGACAGATGGTAACTACATTTATCATGGTGAGCATTTCATAATGTATGTAATTGTCAAATCACTGTGTTTGTTATACACCTGAAACCAATATAATATTATATGTCATTTATACCTCAATGAAAAAGAGACAAACCAAGACCCAAATATAAATTGCTTAAAATAAGATATAGCTGAATTTCTGCCAGTGATTTCATGGAGAAAGGTGTCCTCTCTCTCTCATACCTATACTTAGAAATAAGGTTTTAATTGCAGTTACCCTTGGGAGAATAACTCACCAGTATGAATTCATACTAATCCATTGGCATTCCTACTAATAAATGATTATTCATTAAAAAATAATAAAATAAAGGAAACAAAAAATTAATTAGCAATTAAACACTCAAATATTCTGTTTTTTGTTTGTTCCTTAGTATTTATTAAACACCTTCTATGAGCTAGACATTCTTTAATGTTGGGAATAAACCAGTGAACTCCCATTTTCTTCCCATCAGGGAGCTTATGTTCTTGAAAACTGTAAAAAAAAAATTCCCTTTCTTAGTAGATGAGTAGGCATCATCCATATTAATTAAAGAAAGGACATTTTTTTTTCCAGCAGACATCTAAAAAGATAGTATTTTTGAAAAATTATACAAAAGTATTATGTTCCTTGACAAGCAATTTTTTGAAAAAGAATCATAGAGAGTGAGACAGATATATTTTATAGGATATCCTCCCCTTTGTGGAAGTTATATATAGTTGAGTGGGAAGCACTGATGGTTAGTAAAGGTTCAAAGTGAAGACCCAGGATACTTGGTTTGTCATCCTGCCTGTGTCCTGACTGTGGCTTGGACTAATGAGTGAACCTTTTCTTCTCAAGTGCCTATATATGTTAAGGGGGTTTAATCACCCCTGCCTTATGTTCTCTCATAGAATCATTATTTTAATGACTTTTTAAAGAATTGTGGGAACATATACATAACATAGAATTTATCATTTTAAACATTTCTAAGTATACAGTTCAGTGGCATTTAGTATATTCACATTGTTGTGTAACCATCACCACCATCCATTTCCACACCTTCTTCATCTTCCCCAACTGAAACTCCATCTCATTTCTAACAGTAACTCCCTAGTCCTCCTTCCTGCAGCCCCTGGCAACCACCATTCTATTTTCTGTCTCCCTGAATCTAACTGCTCTAAGTACCTCATATAAGTGTAATCATACAGTATTTGTCTTTTTCTGCTTCGCTTATGTCATTTAATTCAATGTCATCAAGGTTCATCCAGGTGGTAACGTGTCAGAATTTCCGTCTTTTTTAAGGATGAAAAATATTCCGTTGTATATATACATAACACTTTTTGTTCACCCATTCATCCATTGATGGACACTTGGGTTGCTTCCATCTTTGGGCCTTATGAATAATGCTGCTATGAACATGTGTGTACAAATATCTATTCGAGTCCCTGATTTCAATTCTTTTGGGTATATGTCCAGAAGTGGAATTGCTGGGTCCTATGGTAATTCTATGTTTAATTTTTTTGAGGAAATGCCATACTACTTTCCATATCAACTACACCATTTATATTCCCACAAGCATTGCACAAGGGTTCTAATTTCTGCATATCCTCACCAACATTCCATAAATCAGTTTGAGAAGGAAATAGTTAATATAAAAACATGCCATACAGAATGCAAACTTTACATTAGTATTTTATTACAAAATTGGATGGTGTCTTGCATTCCCTGGTTTTGAGCATAGGGGAAAATGAGATACATTATAAAACATGTAATTTTTATTATTGTTGAAGGCAATTATAGTTTTCCACTCTTTAAAACTTTAGGTATTGATGAACCATTGCACATCAAGAGAAGAAAAGTAATAAAACCAGGTTTCATACACAGTCCATGGAAAAGTGCATACATCAGACAGCACAGAATTGATACTAACTGGAGGCGAGGAGAACTCAAATCTCCGAAGGTAACTGAACCGATACACAGTATAACAGAAACCATTAATCAGTATTAGCACCTAGTATACTCTTTCACTTCTTGGCAAATGGTGTAACTTGACACCCATTTCCTATAGTAGAAAGAAAACAAAGTATTTAAATAAGTGAAAGTGTAACTGACAATATTGTTCTATTATTGATTTCTCTAACAGCTCATTGTACTAGATTAAAAGATGAGTTGAATTGCATGTTATTGTATCTTACGTAAGTGAAAATTTCTGAATATTGTGTTAAATTTTGTATCATATATGTTTTACCTAAGAACTTGCTACCCTATCTGAGCACATAGTTGGAACATGAGTTTTTGAGGAGTGTCCATGTTGGGGTTTTTTTTGGTGGCTTTATATGTTTTATTTTTCCAAATTTAAGCACAGTTCTGATTTTCTGTCTTACAACACTTCAAGTATATAAAGAGTGGCAAAATGCTTGAAATTCTTAGATATGTTTTTACAATTGGAGAAAAGCAATTTGGGAGGACACTGTTCTGTTAAATTTTAAGTTGAAGAAGTTGATAATTTTTACTCTTGTCTTTTTAGTTAGTGGGTGCATTTATTTTTGTGTGTGAAAATTGCAAAGCCTAGATGCATAGTTTTTTGGTTTGAACATATAAAATAGAAAATTATAAAATACATTTGAGTTTGAACCATCTTTATGAGATCTTGACTCAGCAAAATTTTAATATTAGTGTCTCAAATATAAAAGAATATGGAAACAAGAAAATGTTTAATGTAGTTGACCCTTGAACAACACAGGTTTGAACACCCCACATCCACTTACATGTGGATCTTTTCCAGAAAATATGTTGGCAAAATTTGTGGAGATTTGCATCAATTTCAAACAATATATTCTTTTTCTAGCTTAGTTTATTGTAAGACTATAGTATATAATACATATACAAAATATGTGTTAACCAGCTGTTTATGTTATTGGTAAGGTTTCCAGTCAACAGTAGGCTGTTGGTAGTTAGGTTTGGGGGGAGTCAAAAGGTACAGGTGGCTTTTAGGTTGTGCAGGGAATTAGAGACCTGTGCCCCTAACTCACACGTTGTTCACGGGTCAGCTGTACTGGATTCATCAGCCAGTAAGGATGATGATGCTTCATGTTTTACATTAATTTTAATTTGAGAAATAAGCTACAGGTTGCTGTTCCTATTTATGGCTTCTTTTTTCTTTTCACCAGTATCTTTAAAAACATAATGAAACAACATATTTCTAATCTGTACATCTATTTTGTAGGTGCTAAAAGGACATGATGATCATGTGATCACATGCTTACAGTTTTGTGGTAACCGAATAGTTAGTGGTTCTGATGACAACACTTTAAAAGTTTGGTCAGCAGTCACAGGCAAAGTAAGTTCATGTCTTTCTGCACTTCATAAGTCAACATTTTGTGTATGTCTTTGCAAAGATCAACCAGGGAAAGGAAAAACAAGGATTCATTTTTGACCCTCACTTATTCTTATAGCAAATATCAGAGCCTCTAATTTAGCTTTTTCCTTGGCATGAAGATGATGTTTCTCATGATAGGGGTGTCAGTTGTTTCTTCTCTTATATGCTTTGTCTATCTTTGTGACTTTGCTATTTTAGCATTTTACAGATGTGCTTTTATCTTTTTCTTGGCTTATTTTTTCCCACCTTTATTTACCATCTAAGACCTCCTTCCTTTTTAGTCTTTTTTAAAAGTACATTGAAGGATATTTGTTTTTACTTGTAAACTGTTTTGTTGATAAAAAACCTGCCTGTGGTTTTGAAGTCAAGTAAATCTTGTTAATTTAGACTTAACCTCAAACCCTGTGAGAGGGAGGTTAAGCAGACTAGGTATTTAAATAAGGGTTTGAAGAAAAAGCAGTCCGTTTCACTGCCTACAATATTATACTTTAATGGTTCTCTAGTGAATACTTATTTTTATCTGTCCAATGGAGAATATTTTCATGAATTAAGTAATTGATCATCTAAAAGGTAGTAGATGAAAGTGAGGTGGGGAAAATGTATGTCTTTTAAAATATTTTAGAGCATGTTGATTCTTCGGCAAGAATCTTCTAAATATTCCAAGTCAGATGGATTTATAAAAAAATTTTTTAAGCAGCTTCATATTTCCATAGTGTAATCTTAGTTTTGGATTTATTTCAGGGTTTTAATGTCTGTCTTTACTTGTCTAGAGGTACCTTGCCTGGCTCCTAACTACTGCCTTGGGGCAGATTCAGATGAAATGTGGTATGTAGCCACACCCAACACTGTTGGCATTCTGTCATTTAATCCATTCCCATGGAAGAAACCAAGTTGCAGTTGTAGTCTTATTTCCTCAAAGAGGCCTGGCCGGAGCTGTCACATGTTAATGATAATGTTTACTTTCTGTATACTTGTTTCTCACTGTGTGTGTGTGTGTGTTTAATATTAATGCTGCTGAATAGTCAAAGCAGTAGAAATGGGATCATGTTACATTGATCAGAAAAATTATTTTCTGATACACCAAGCAATCAAATTGACTAAATAACTTTACTCCAAATTTTAATGAACTACTGATATGTTATTTGAATCATTTTACTTTCTATCCAAAAGTAATCAACTTGAGTGTTTTTCCAGTGTTTGAGGACATTAGTGGGACACACAGGTGGAGTATGGTCATCACAGATGAGAGACAATATCATCATTAGTGGGTCTACGGATCGGACTCTCAAAGTGTGGAATGCAGAGACGGGAGAATGTATACATACCTTATACGGGCATACTTCCACTGTTCGTTGTATGCATCTTCATGAAAAAAGGTAAGGGAAAAATCCCATAATTCTGGGGATTCATCCTATGTTACTTGTGAATTTGGGACCTTTGTGTAAAGTTCAGCTTGTATAGTATCTACTATGTTTAACAGAAAGATAGTGATATAATGAGCTTTTAAATTAGATTTTAATTCTTGTGACTTCAGATGTTTCTACAGTAGTGTGTTGGCTTAAAATTGGGGGCTTGTCTTTAGATTTCTTTTCCTCATTTCCTAGTGTTGGCTTCCTCCTTGAAACTCTAATCTTGAATGATACCTTACTTTATTTTTCTACATTTTGATTACTCATCAGTTTCAAAAAAATCATTTCCCCTTTTTTTGCTATTCATATTTCTGCTACTGTGACAAATTCAGTTATTCAGGGTATAAGCCCCTGAGTCTTTTTAATTACTCACCCTACCCCCATTCCATCATCTCCTCTATATCTAGGGAAAAGCTGAGGCCTGTGGGCTTTGATTTATTCTCTAATTACCTATTGCCTGAACTATTGACAGAGCTTTCAAACTTGGTGTCTCACTGTTTACACAGCTAACAGAGACTCTCCTCTAATTATATTAGTATCACTGCCCTTTGGGAGCTGTCTGTTGCTTTCCAAATTAAGGAATTTTCAGAATGGTTTAAGTGCCTTTGCTGTTGCTTGTATCTCCTACAAAGCCTCCCTGTTCTTGTCCTTTCTCCCTTCTGTTGGCATGTCCTGGTGGTATGCCTGTTAAACAGATGGGATTTCTACTTCATTTGTCAAAAAGGTCTCTCTGAGGGGTCCTCACAGTGAATCCACTCCAGTCCTTTCCTTTAATTCTGTCTATAGCATCTTCTTTATTGAGAACCAAGAACTATTACATTAAGCAGATTTCACACTGGATTTGTAATATGAGAAGAAAAGTACCTTTTCATTTGTAAATTGAATCTCCTCTGCAGTGTGCTCTACTATGAAAATTGAGGGAATTTGTGTCAAGAGATCTGGCATTTCAGTTTCCATTATGTTCTGATTCAAATCTCTCAATGCTTTCTTTCATTTTCTACTCTTCTAAATGTGGAAACTTTGTCCTTTCTTTGTCTCTTAAGAATGACATAAAGGTACTGAGTTTTCAGCTCTCCTTTGTAATCCAAAGATGATTGCAGTAATTGTATCACTCTAATCTTAAGAAGAATATAACTAATAATTTTGGGCCAAATTTTTAAGGGAGTTCTGTTGCCTCTACATGTATATCTTCTAAAATCTGTATATCTTAATGTCCCCGTAGCCTAATGAATTTATAAATATAAGCACAAGCAGCCTTTGTTTGAGGACTTGTCTACATCTGGTTAATTTTACCAGAATTATATGGTGTAAAGCATATATCTTCAGCTGTTTAAATTCCACGTTCTTATTTATTTTGTTGAATAATTTTCATTGAATTTTTTCCCTCATCACAAAGTAAATACATGTTCAAAATTAAAATTTGGGGCAATGGCAGAAAGAATAGAGAAGAAAATTAAAATATTTAAAAAATGCTGTACCCATAGTTCTCCCGTTAACATTTTATACGTATTGCCCATACTAGCATTTCAGTCCTCAAGTCAGGATCTTATTATTGTGCTCAGAGCTGGCAGTGGCAGCGGCTGCTCCGGCCACTCCTTCATGTTCATCCTCACCTTCGTCTTTTCCATCTTCTTCCTTCTGAAATACAGCACAGTGGTTTTCAAACAGTTCTCACCACTGCGAGGTACTTCCTGATCCCCTGTGGCTGGTAGACCCCAGCAGGTAGAATTCTAAGCTTCCCAGCTTCCCATCCCAATCAGAGTATCTCACCTTCTATATGTTTATATATATCAAGGTTTTGCATAGGATTCTTTGAAAACAGGGCTCCCGCTTAAGGAAAAAAAAAAAAAGGTTTAATGACCACTGACTTAACAGGTCATGTTTGCTCATGTTACCAAAAATTCTAATACATTTGTTTTCTGTTTCCCCTCCTACAGAGTTGTGAGCGGTTCTCGAGATGCCACTCTTAGGGTGTGGGATATTGAGACAGGCCAGTGTTTACATGTTTTGATGGGTCATGTAGCAGCGGTCCGCTGTGTTCAGTACGATGGAAGGAGGGTTGTTAGTGGAGCATATGATTTTATGGTGAAGGTGTGGGATCCAGAGACTGAGACCTGTCTACACACGTTGCAGGGACATACTAATAGAGTCTATTCACTACAGGTAAGAGATCATCTCTCTCCTCTCCCTTAGATGCTCTATAATGAATCATAAGGTTATTTTACTTAGATAACCACCATCAAATGGCTGATTCAAAAAAGACAAATCAAATTATCCTGCTATTTACTTATAAAGTATATCCCACTGATATACTTGGCATGAAGAAAGCATAGATTTTGAAATTATTTAAGTGATTTGTTTCAATTTTTCTGTGATCCATTTTCCCTCTTAAATACAAATATTTGTCTTGAACCTGAGACTTTGAAGCCCTATGTTTTGCTGCATTAATTAATGAGTACATAGTTTCATAGGAGAATAACCTGAATTGTAATAAACTCCTTAGCAGAGGATTAATTTGGCCAAAAGCTGCCCCTTTGCCTTGATAGTAGAAAGTTGATGGACCATGTAATTGTGATTCCATCCCCATTCAAACTGGAAGTGGAGCCTTTCTGCATAAAGCTGTTCTCCCGTCACAGGACTACTAATTTGTCATAAAGAAATACATTTGACTAAACTGATTCGTTGGGTTTACATTTGAACGTGATATCCTTGAATAGATTGCCATATTTTGAGATAAATAACGATATTAGTAAAAAGTTTAGAAGCTGGGTGTTGTTTATTTTCAATTCAAAAATACTTCTATTATG
This sequence comes from Phataginus tricuspis, assembly GCA_029783875.1. Lineage (NCBI taxonomy): Eukaryota > Metazoa > Chordata > Mammalia > Pholidota > Manidae > Phataginus > Phataginus tricuspis. The sequence continues at coordinate 13,108,911 of JAQQAC010013566.1, forward strand.
TAGCTTATTTGCCAGGCACTTCCCATTACTGATCAGCAAATTGGTACATAGTCCCAGTGCAGGTAGTTCTGTTCTTGGGGCATTTGTGTCTTAATAGATGGAATACTGTCTATGTCATGAAATACTGACACATGATAAAGATGTTTGTTAAGTTAGAAGAGGCCATGAATTTGGTGGAGAGGGAATTGGCTGCAGTTGTTTTTATGTTTTGTTGTACGTCCAGAACCTTAATGAGTATAATATTCTCATTTAAATAAGCCATTAGATTGAGAAGAGAGGTTGCAACGTTATTAAAGGTCTTCTGGGAATTGTTAAGAATTTATTGACTTTTGGTATAGGTAGGAAAATGGCAAAGATACATTCTCAAAGTATATAGATTGCCTTTGTTATTAAAATGATATCTCTTCTAATTCCATATAATTATCTGTTGGCACATTTCCTAATTAGCATTAAGTTCTTGTAAATAAAATTTTTATTTAACATACAATTTTTAATGGAATTACTTTTAAGCATCATGACAATTATCTCTAGCCCATTTCATGCCTTGGGTGTTGATAAGCATACCTTTTATCACAAGCTATGTCAGTAGTTTCAACTTGCTATGGGGAGGTCAAACTCAAATGGCAATCCTTATTAAATAATACATGATCTATAGCTACTAGGGATGGCCAGATGATCTGAAAATAACATGTTCATTTTAGGTCTTTTGTTTTCTTCTTAACTGCCTCTCCATCTAGTTTGAAGCCATTGGCCACACAAAAAAATTAGCATATCTGAAAGAGGCTTCTGAGGACATGTACTGTAGAGTTGCTTCATTGTATGCACTTTAACCTAGTACCTCATTTGTTCCTGGCATGACCTGTTTTCACACTCTGCTCTATTCCCCGCCTCATGAAGATTAAAGTCAATAAATAACATCAAGAATACCTGCACTACTAGTCTAACGAACTGGGTCTCTTGTAGTTTGACGGCATCCATGTGGTGAGTGGATCTCTTGATACATCAATCCGAGTTTGGGATGTGGAGACAGGGAATTGCATTCACACGTTAACAGGACACCAGTCGTTAACAAGTGGAATGGAGCTCAAAGACAACATTCTTGTCTCTGGAAATGCAGATTCTACAGTTAAAATCTGGGATATAAAAACAGGACAGTGTTTACAAACATTGCAAGGTAGGTATTTGTTCCACACCTTTAATTGTTAAAATGTTCATTAAAAAATGAGACTGTTAGTCAAAAAAGAAATACAGAGCTTTTGCATCACAAGAAGAATTAACTTCGTACAAAAAGAAAATGCTTACTTTGGATAAGTTTATGAACCTTTCCCCTCTCACTTGACAGAACTAGGCTACCCTTGAGAAAGTGTTTACAAATTTTTGTAGTATAAAATTGTTTAATCACTTCCTGTGTGTACAGTTAACTCTCTGTAACCTTAAAGAATAATGTGAAGAAAGATCTTGGTTGTATTGCAGAAGCACCATACTCATTTATTTTTTGATCACTTCATTTTGAATTTGTAGTCCAATTTTAAATTGAAGAGCTACCTTACTGAAAACAAAAACAGAAGCATTTCTAATCTGATAGAAAATTGATTTGGCTTCAACTTAGACCCTTACCATCTGTTTAACCAGGTTGGGAAGGAGTAATAGTGCCCAATAAACCAGAAAGCCACACATGAAAGACACTAATACTGAATGAAGCACTACAGCGTTAACTTCTCATGCACTGTTAACTTCTTTTTATTGGTTGAGCCCTTAGAAGTGGTGGGCTGTACTGCAGCTTTTTGCTCACTGGTTTTGTCCCTTTCCCAGAGTTTTGGGATAGTGTCCATTCAGCCTTCACCTTGGACTGGTTAGTTCAAAGTGGTAGGGTAGTAGATCTCTTAGGCTCATTTCTTCGTCAGCACAGTGCATGCAGCTGGACTGTCTGCATCACCACTAAGGAAAGCTCTTTTGTACAGCTGGAAATCAAAATGGGTGCTTGTAGCTACCCAAGCTTCCTGGAAGACAGAACCCTTGAAAGCTACTGTTTCAGTTACAAATAGCTACCACATTTTCTTACTTCCCAAATTACATTGTAACTAACCCCTAACTATGATTTCTAACCAGTAATTAAATTCCTTTGGTTTTGCCTAGGTCCTAACAAGCATCAGAGTGCTGTGACCTGTTTACAGTTCAACAAGAACTTTGTAATTACGAGCTCAGATGATGGAACTGTAAAACTATGGGACTTGAAAACGGGTGAATTTATTCGAAACCTAGTCACATTGGAGAGTGGGGGGAGCGGGGGAGTTGTGTGGCGGATCAGAGCCTCAAACACAAAGCTGGTGTGTGCAGTTGGGAGTCGGAATGGAACTGAGGAAACCAAGCTGCTGGTGCTGGACTTCGATGTGGACATGAAGTAAAGAGCAGAAAAGATGAATTTGTCCAAATGTGTAGACGATATACTCCCTGTCCTTCCCCCTGCAAAAACAAAAAAAAAGAAAAAGAAAAAGAAAAAAAAGAAAGGAAAGGAAAGGAAAAAAAGAAAAAGAAAAAAATTCCCTTGTTCTCAGTGGTGCAGGATGTTGGCTTGGGGCAACAGAGTGAAAAGATCTACAGACTGAGGGAAAGAGGAAGACGTGACAAACCATAACTGACAAGAGAGGCGTCTGCTGTCTCATCACATAAAAGGCTTCACTTCTGACTGAGGGCAGCTTTGCAAAAGGAGACTTTCTAAATCAAACCAGGTGCAATTATTTCTTTATTTTCTTCTCCAGTGGTCACTGGGCAGTGTTCATGCTGAAGTGTCGTTACAGATTCTGCTTGCCTGTTCTTTTACCACTGAGACCATGGAAAGGATCTGCAATAACATCGAAACAAGTCCTGGTTGACTTTCTGATTAGAGAGCATCTGCAACAAAAAGTCATTTTTCTGGAGTGGAAAAGCTAAAAAAAAAAAATTACTGTGAATTGTTTTTGTACAGTTACCATGGAAAGCTTTTTTTTTTTTTTTTTTTTGCCAACCATTGCCAATGTCAATCAATCACAGTATTAGCCTCTGTTAATCTATTTACTGTCGCTTCCACATACACTCTTCAATGCCTATGTTGCTCAAAGGTGGTGAGTTGTCCTGGGTTCTGTGAGTCCTGAGATGGATTTAATTCTTGATGCTGGTGCTAGAAGTAGGTCTTCAAATATGGGATTGTTGTCCCACCCCTGTACTGTACTCCCAGTGGCCAAACTTATTTATGCTGCTAAATGAAAGAAAGAAAAAAGCAAATTATTTTTTTTTATTTTTTTTCTGCTGTGACGTTTTAGTCCCAGACTGAATTCCAAATTTGCTCTAGTTTGGTTACGGAAAAAAGACTTTTGCCACTGAAACTTGAACCATCTGTGCCTCTAAGAGGCTGAGAATGGAGAGTTTCAGATAATAAAGAGTGAAGTTTGCCTGCAAGTAAAGAATTGAGAGTGTGTGCAAAGCTTATTTTCTTTTATCCGGGCAAAAATTAAAACACATTCCTTGGGACAGAGCTTTTGCTGCCTGTTCCGTGGAGAAACTTCTTTTTGAGGGCTGTGGTGAATGGATGAACGTACGTAATAAAACTGACAAAATATTTTAAAAATATATAAAACACAAAATTAAAATAAAGTTGCTGGTCAGTCTTAGTGTTTTACAGTATTTGGGAAAACAACTGTTACAGTTTCATTGCTCTGAATAACTGACAAAGCAGAAACTATCCGGTTTTTGTAGTAAAGACGTCACACGCAAACAAATGAAATGAATGAAAGTCACATGGTTTGCCTCATTCTCCAAGAGCCACACAACTCAAGCTGAACTGTGAAAGTGGTTTAACACTGTATCCTAGGCGATCGTTTTCTTCCTCCTCCTGTTTATTTTTTGTTGTTGTTTTATTTATAGTCTGATTTAAAACAATCAGATTCAAGTTGGTTAATTTTAGTTATGTAACAACCTGACATGATGGAGGAAACCAACCTTTAAAGGGATTGTGTCTATGGTTTGATTCACTTAGAAATTTTATTTTCTTATAACTTAAGTGCAATAAAATGTGTTTTTTCATGTTAGTATGCCTGTTTCTTCCACCGAGGTAATAATACTTCATTATAAATATTTAGGGTCTGCCTCTAATATTCAGAAGGGCAGTCTTGGTTTCTGTGCATGCTCTGTAAAGTGGCACTGAAATCAGGATTTCCAGGCCCATTTTAAAGGGCTGCAGTGAGGATATTGTGCCACAGATGGAAGTTGTACTTAACTCCTTAGACTCTGAGGGGGGACACTCCACCATGCGTATCTCTGTATTACACTGGGATGTATGACTATGAAATCTGGGTCCCTCGGAGTTAACAAAACTTTTGTGATAGTTCACAACTAGAATTCCTATTAAAAGTCCATTTTTAAAATTTGGCCACATATTGAACTTACCAGGAACATTCTGTGCATTATCTCTGAAGCTCCCACCATCCCTGAGAAGTAGGGACACACTGATGGCACTTTGAGCTAAATAACGGTAGCTGCTCCTAAAACTTTAAGAAAACAGACCCAGATAATTGTAGCTTCCTATATTTGGGGACAGTTGAATGTGTTTGTGACTCATTCAGGTATTTGATAAAAATAACATTGCTCTCTATATAGCAATTTATATTTTTTAAAGTGGTCACATAAATTTCTCATTTGAGTCTCAGACATCTTGTGAGATAGAGCAGTATGGATCTCCTAATAGTGATTTTGTATAAGCCTAGGTGTTGATTAGATACTATTTTATGAATAAATGAGTAATCTTTCTTACAGCAGGTATGTTCCTGAAAGGGAATATAGTAACCTCCTCCTAAAGGAATGAAAGTATTGTCAGTGTAGTAAGAAAGGTCACAAAGTAAGCCCTCCTTTGTGGCGACCTCAATGAAGAAATTTACTGCGTTATCTAACTAGATTTTTTACATCTATACCAGAATGTAGGCACTCCCCACATTTAGGTGTTACAAGATCCCAAAGATCCAACATTGCCTGAAACTAAAATTAAAATTAGGACACAAAAGTAATCCATAAAAGCCCATAGCAGATGCTCAGTAAATACAAAATTGAGCAAAGGGAGTTTGCTATCTCATTTTTTAACTGGAATTGTTTATATTTGAAACTCCCTTACTGAGGTTCAGTAACCACAGCCATTTCATTAATTTCCAACAGCTAACACATACCAAATAGTTAAGTAAATGTTCCAAACTACCTATTTGTTTAATTTCAAAAAGTAAGTGGCAATTATTTGTATTAACTGTTTTCATCCATTTTTTTCTATGTCTTTTCAGCTAGCCTGTTACAGTCTTTTATTTCCCTGACTTGAAATAACTAAGGCTACAAACAACTAACAAAGATCTCCATACTTTTCTCTTCCCTAAAGAGAACTAGGAGATCAGGGGCCGCTGCCCCAGACCCAGGCTGTACCTTATGCATGGAAACACTCACTGCACTTTGTGAACAAAGGTACATAGGTGGAGGGAAGATACCTTAAGGAGCCTGCCCAACTCCATCCTCACTCCCCTAACTCCTTCCATCCCGTATTGAAACCAGAAACAAGCGGCTCTGCTTAGTAGGAGTGGAGTCACTACGTTGTCATTATGACTATTTTGGTGCCTTCCCTCAGACACAGCCTTCTTCATTTGCCTGCTATTAGTCATCCTCCATCCCCAATAAACATCAAGAATATAACCTGTACCCCACCACCAGCCAACAGAGAATGCAGCCTCGTCCCTACAGCCATATGGAGGACAGCCTCCTGTTTTGTAGAGCCATTTGTAATTCTACTGTCAGTAAAAGTGGTTTAGTGTTGCTGATGAATGAATTTCTGACACAGGTTGTTTTAAAGTGCCCTGCCTTCCTGCATTTTGAAGGTACATATTTGTGTGTGTGTGTGTGTACACACATATATATACAAGAAAATACAGGAATGTGGGAATAAGCCTCTTGCTCTCAGTGAGTCAGAATAACATTGTTTCCTTAAGCCTTTCTCCTCTTAACCCATGAAAAAAAGGAAAGGGTCACCTAAAGAAGGGGTGTTGGTAGCAAGAGGAGATTTCCTAAGTCTTTTCCATGACAGATTGATGGCCTCTGTGTCTGAAGAGGCTGCCATATGTGTGTACACAATGTTCCTGGAGTCCTGTATTGTAATTTGAAAAGTTGATGCATAATTTTTTATTTTTGCATTTTCTATTGCCCAGGAGATGGATTTTAAGTTAGAGCCAAAGTGGCTATACCCAGATCCCTTTTACTGGGAATGCTTAGTCATTGATTTGAATTGCAAACAAACATAGCCTGGCATGCTCACCAGCCAACATGTCTCATTATCCATTCGAGTAATACTAGTGATGCCCACATGACTGAGGTTCTTGCCAACTTCGTCCCCTGCCACCTTCTCTTTCTAGGTTCAGGATACTGAAAAATATCAAAAGGTGATTTCAAAGGTTCTTATATCTTTCCCCAAAGTGCAAAGTATAAATGAATTCTAGATCTAGTTCCTTAGGAAGATTCATGGCTGAGTTGAAAGCCTGGCGACTTGCCAATTTGCAATTGACTATAAAAATAGCAGAGTTTCTATTTCAGATGATCTGATTCTCCCCAGGATTCTTAAGGACAAGGAGCCACTGAGGGGACATTTTGACGTTTCATTCTTTGCCTTGAAAAAACTGTCGTGGCAAAACCTATGAAGGCTGTTTATCCTTGGGTTTTGTTTTGCTTCAGCAGTCATGCCTGCAAAAGAAAAATTATGTTGAAATCACTCTTGTAAATCAAAGGTTCAAATATAATAGACCACTAAAATATACTGCCAATTTACCCTTTTTCTAGAAGGTTCACAGATTGTAAGAAAGACATCAAACTACCGTAAGACAAAGGTTACTTGCAATACTTTTTAAACCTATATGGATGAAGCTCATTAAGATTTTACCAAACGCTTACGCCTTAATACATGCAATGAGCAGGCAGTATAGTCCCCTGCTACTGTAAGCCTCTCAATTTGAGGATGCTCTCCATTCCTGTAAGAGTTTGGCTAGCTTAAATAAACCCAACAAGAGCACAATAAAGTATAGAGGTAAAAAGTAAAACTGCAAGCACCTCTGGTAAGGGTCAGAACTGGGTTTCGGGGACCTGAAGCTTATAAACTTAAGGAATCCCTTAAAAGAAAAATAGCCCCATACAATTATTCTGAAGGTGAACATTTAAAATGATAAAACTTACAACAAATTACAGAAGCCTTGGTAATGCAGTTCTGAGACGTCTTCAGGCAATTACCAGAATTGCTTAAGAGAAGTGCTTCTGATTGCAGCCTGCTTATCCTTCCACCTGGAACACTACAGTTTCCAGCAACCCCTAGCTCTCACAGGGATCTGTTAAAAGAGGAACGCTGAAGCTTAACTTTATCAGTTTCAAGGAAGATCTCCTCTGCCTCTCTCAACTTTGATTTCCTCGTCTGTAATTGGGTAACATGTTATGGGTATTATATGAGATACTGTATGTTAAGCACTTAGCATAGTGCCTGGTGTGTAGTAAGTACTCATTAAAGGGTTGTAGTTATCACCAGTGATAAAATATGGTACCTAGCTCCTATTGTACACTATGTGCATTTATTAAAGCTTAGCATGGACATAAGTATTTTTAAATCGTTTATTATTCATTTAATCTTCTCAGCTGTCCCATGATGTAATATTAGTAATCCCATTTTACAGATGAGGAAACAGGTACAGAGAAGTCAAGTAACTTGCTCAAGGCCGTACAGTTAAGAAAAAAAAAACTGAGAAACTGGGATTTGAACCAGGGCATTGTGGCTCCATAGTCCAGGCTTTTAACCACTCTATTATATATTGATTCACAACTGCCTTGCAAATATGGGACCATGTAGTTTGTCAAAGGTTATACCAGGTAATGATGTAGCCCCCACTCCCAACCTGTCAACCTGGGAGCTGATGTAAAGCCACAGGAGCAAGCAAGGCCCTGGATTTCAACTGGGGCAGGGGGCGGGGTGGGGAGGGCGCTGAAGAACAAGTGTGTAGCCAATTCCAGCTATGGGTTTGGCTGTGATGAGTCCCCTTTCACTTTTCCCAGTTACAGAGTTAAAAGAGAATGAATTGCCGGAGAAAAAAGGACTTTCTGTTAGAGGTTCACATAGCAATAAGAATACAGGAAAAGTGGGTAAACAGCACATTATTAAATGAAAGTTTTTATCTGGATCATTCAGGAAAAATATGTGCTATTTCTACAAGAGATGAATACTTCAGTTAAACCAGAAAAAAGTTTTAAAAAAGTCATTGAAAGTGAAGAGGAAAAAAAATTAGGATGTTTGCTATCTTGAGTGTATACACAGTCAAAATTCATGGAGCTGTGCACTGAGATTTGTGCATTTTATTGTCTGTACCACAATAAAAAAATTTTTTAAGTAAAATAAACCTTGACCAATCCAGGCCCCTAATAAATAAACAAATAAATAAAACATCTATGTTTTAAGAGTGCAAAAAATCATGATTGACTTGTGTCCCAAAGACAAGTAGGCAAATGAGGAGCAAGCTTTTGCACTCTACATAGTAAATCCTCAATAAACGTTAGCAGCCATTGTTCTTATTAATGAGAAAGACAATTGTGTTCAAACTCCACCTCAGCTACTGTGTGACTAAAGGATTTTTTTAATCTTTCTGAACCTCTTTCATCATCCGTAGAAGAGAAAGTAACTTGTGACTTGTGTGTATGTGAGGAAACATGAAGGGCCTGGTACAGTGCTTGGCTAGTCATGTATTTAAGGAATAGTAACTACTTTAGTAGTATTGCTACCAGTAAAAAAAGATATTTGTGGTAAATTTTTGGTGATTAAGAAGCTTAATCAGGGAGAAGAGACCTATAAGACTTCCAGAAAGCCAACTCCCAAACTACTTTCCAAAATGTATCAGGAATCTAAGAGAGCAGTCCTCCCTGTTGGGAAGGAATATGCAGTCCAGTTCAAAATTATGTGACCTCTTTCTCTCCCAGGACCTATTTTATAATAGAGATTTGGGCATAACTCAAAAACATGAACAGGAAAAGAAGAATCAAGTAGGCAAAAGGTTCCAACAGCTTTGACTGAAGGAAAGCAAACAGGAGTGGTCTCCAGGTGAGCAGATTAGAGAACTACGATCTAAAGCATCCATGAAGAGGAGGATGCCAATGAAATGAAAGCTATTTCCCTTTTATTGTGGAAGGCAAAGGCAAGACACGGGGCTGAGAAGTGGGGGGACTGGGTGAAGTAAGAGCACATGGATAGAGTGGAGCTTACCTCTCTTTCTCATCTACTTGCAGCCGGGGAACCACCTGTGCGAGCTCCCAACTTCCCCACTGTACACACACGTGCAAGAACTATGAAGGGGATGTGATCCAGAGTACACAGCCACCGGAGAAAACAGCAGGGGCTGATGCTCAGAAATGATAATGGAGATGAAGTTATAGCCTGCAATTCTCCCTCACCCTTTCCGAGGATGCCAACAGTCTGGCATATTCCAGAAGATTCTTCCCCAGAGAAGTGAGCAACCCAAGAGAAAAGTTTCCATATACTATCACTGGGCAGAGAGGCAAGGGTTCCACCGATGACTTGGCCCTTCAGCCAGTCAAAGTAGGAACTCCACATTCAGTGAGCCCCAACCACTTACAGAGGGCTTCCTATACACTTTTTTATTGTCTGTCTCTTAAATATGAGCAGTCAAGAATCACCAAAATCTGAGAGTGACCTCCAATATGAAACACTAAGTAAGCAAAAAAATCCACGAAATAAACTTTGAAAAAAAAATTCCCTCAGAAATGTAAAATACTGCATCCTACAATACAGAAAAAGGATGCGATTTTTAAAAGGCCTCATAGAAATGAAATGTAGAAATTTTAAAAAGGAAAAGAAAAAATGGAAACTATAAACAGAAGAAATCAAAAGTTAAGAGATGGTAATTAGAGAAAGTATAAATGACTTAGAGGATCAGTCTAAAATGTCTAACATCCAAATAACAGCAATTTCAAAAAAAATAGCAGAGAATAAATTATTCAAAAAATAAATACAAGAAAAATGAATGGAATTGAAGAGCAGAAAACCCTCAGATTGAAAGGGCCTACTGAGTGTCCTTTGAATAAATGAATGGGAAAAAATATCTATACCATGACTCATCATTACAAAATTTTGGAATACCTGGGCCCTTTAAAAACACTTGGAGAGAAAAATCAGGCTAAAAAAATGACAGTTGGAATTTTAGACTTCTTAATAACAACATCAGATTCTAGAAGACAAATCTCTTCAAAATTCCCTAGCAAATTACTTTTGATTTAGGGTCAAGTGAGAGGGAGAATAGAGACATTTCTAGACATATAAAGACTCCAAACACTACCTCTCACAAATTCTTTCTTATAAAGCTTATGGGAAGTGTGATCTACCAAAACAATGAAATAAACCACGAAAGTGCAAAACATGGTGTACAGAAAATAGGGATTTCAATAAGGAGTGGGTGAAGACAGCTGCAGGGTGATCATTCTAGACTCAAGAACCACCATTTGAAGTGTGAATAGGGAGGGTCTGAAGAGAAAGGCCCCAAGAATACAGAAGGAAATGACAAATCATCTCACTATTATGATAGAGCATTTAGGGAAAAAACCTTTTCAGTGTTAGGACATCTAATGATATGCTTAGAAAAAAAATTAAGTTTCAACATGTTAAAAACTATGCAACAGATAAAAATGAGACAATTATTAATTCAAAATACTATGTGAAAAAGCATAAACGTAGTACACTATTTAGCCCTGCAGTAAAGCATATTTATGTAGCCATAAAAATATGAATACTGATAAATGATTTTGCTAAAATATATGCAGAGGAGGGGAGGGAAGTAGAGTGGAGGGAAGAGTTAAATCCTCAACGACCATAATTAGAAGTTATTAATTTCTTAAATGAAAAAAACTAAAATAAGAGGTTAAGCATACACAAAGACAGGAGATAATACATCGGAATCAGAAGAATTAGCTAAAAGAGTTTCAAATGTTTGCTTTTGTGGCTGGGGGAAGAAAGGGGGCACAGTATTTTAATCGGCTTTGTTTTTTTTTTTATTACTTTGCTGAAAACATTATTTATAAAGTAAAGCCAAAAATATCAATATGGCAGATTGGGGAATTAATGACATTTCTTTACCCATGCCAGTCAGAATCCATCAACAAGGCACCGATCTAGTTAGTCACCATGAGTAATCTAGTGTTGTGGCACAAAGGGGCTTAGGGTGGCTTCTTCTGGAGGGATTCCACAGCAAAGTAGAGGCTAGGATGGGAGCTGGGTGGGGGCAACTATCCTAGGTTCTGTCTCCTTTTTTTCAATCTGTAGAAGGGGACTAATAATAATCCCCCTCATTAGACAGTGGGAAGACTGCATAGATGATGCATGTAATGTGCTCGGCATAGTCCCTCATTCATGAATTCTTAATAAAGAGTACTTTCCTTTGACCATCATCCCTAGGTGAGAACTAACTTAACTAAGCTCTGGAACTAGGATCCCAAGCTTTAGACTTCAGGTACTAATCTGAGCATGAGGCTGGATAAACAGCTGTAGTCCCGAGCATCTTGTATCAAGAGGACCAGCCACGTCTGGAGCCCCCAGGAGGCAGCCCCGCCTCCCATCCCAAACTGGGTTTTCCATCATCTCTTTCTAATGGGCATTGGGTTTAACTTCCAAATTCTCCCACCAGGTATCTGAAGCACTTTTTTGACTTGAAAATACTCAGCAAAATGAAATGACCAAACTTTTTATAAAATGAAGTTCAGAGTGTCTCTTTTGGAAACTCTAATTTTCCCTGGAAATTCTAGATCAACCTGAAAAGGGTCAGCATGGGGTCAGTAGAAGAGTAGGAGCAGTGAGCTGGAAGCACCTCCCTTGTGCCCGTAGCAGGTCCCACTGACAGCATGCTAAGGCGGAGTGTATCACTGACCTGATGCCCGAACGGCTTTTTTGTGCCTGAAAAGGGGGCAGTGAGAGCTGGTCTGGGTGCATATTGGTGACCAGCATGGCTGTGACAGGGTGTGCCCTCCATATAGTTACTCCTGCCTTCTGAACCTGCCAAAACAAACATCCACGTTGCCCACGACTTCTTCATCTGCCCTGGCTGCTCTCTCTAAAGGCTCTAGAACCAGGGAGAGCCAGAGGCCCACAGGCTTACGGGGCCTGTGGGGGGAGGCAGGGGCTTGCTGCCGTCAGCTCCGCTCTCTCGGCTGGGTCCTAAGGTCTCAGGGACAAAGACTGCAGCCACCCAATCACATCCTAGATCGCCAGGAGGCCCCAGACAGCAGGCCTTCCGTGTCGGCCCTGGGAGGTCTGTGGTGTTTGAGTCCCACAGCCACAAACTTCACTCGTGTGTGTTTTCCTGTGGCTTTCTGGTTGGCCATGTCGACTCTTACCAGCAAGATTCCTGAAGGTTTCAAAGCAACTAGAGAGAACATTAACAAGTTTTTCTTTTTGTGAGAACTCTTTAACCATCACTTGTCAACTCAAACGAGCTGTTTGTTGAAGTGGGCAACTTCTTCATTTTCTGAAATCATCAGGACTCTTCATAAGATGCATCCTCAAATTTTAAATATGTGTGAAGAGATTAGCCTAGTATCACTACCCTCAGAAAATTTTTTTTTAATTAAAGCAGCCATCAGAGGCCCAGGGTATAATTTAATTAAACAACTTTGCTTCATAACGGGGGCTCCAATGAACGTGTCTCCTAAGGATTGATTTGCTGCTTCTGGAGACTGGCTTCTGTGAGCTCCCACACAGGCGTGCCACCAAGGACAGAAATGCTGTGACCTTTCCTCTTTCAGAATCCAGGTCTCCTGCTTGGGTGACTATAATTCTTTCCAACTCCTAGGAGAGGGATTCTCCGCCCCCCACCCCGCAACTTCACACGCCGCCTCTGTCTGTAGGACCCGAGCCCATACACACCCTCTGTTTCTGTTGATTTCCACCCAACTCAGGAGTCATGGCGATGGGGAAAATAAATTAGAACTAAATTAGACCGAGATTCCAAGCCCTGGAAGCATGACTGCCGATGAGCGTTACTGGTTGTTTTATGTCCCCACCGCCTGGGGGGCTGGCCTCCCGCATCAGTAACGGGCCATCTGGCTAATCGGTGCACAGAATGGAAATCTGGAGGGAGGTCCGAATCCACTAAGATACAGACTATCTTCCTTCAAATTAGGTCCACCTCTATGAAGAAAAAAATCACTTACCTACAGAATAGTCTCAAATTATTAAAAAAGAAAAAGAACTCTTTCTCACTCTTTTACTCAAGAGAAATCCAAATTAGAAAACTTCCTATTTAGGATAATCAACAGAGGAGAACAACAGATCAACTTGGGCTAATATCAGTAGCAGGAAGACCAATTAACAAATTCTTGAATTGTGCTATTTACACTTCTATTTCTAAGGTTAATTATGCGATCAAGTAATAGCTTTTGCCTTGGTTACAGGGCCCTTAGGAAATAAAAGTGTGTTTCCACTTTGCCAGTATGTTTGCATTTCAGTCCTGCATTGATACCACAGGAACGGGGCTCAGCAAATATCTCCTATACACACACTTACAATCAAAGGAAATGGTCTTAATTTAAAGAGCCTTGAGACTCAATGTGTAAATAGAAGCATAATTCCTTAAACTCACATCCACCTATATGGTTTTCTCTCTCTCTGCTTTGACCGTGTCAGTTCTTAAAGATGTTGTAGACCGGAGAGTGCCAAGTGGCAGGTCCTTTCCTATTATTCATTATAGGCAAGCATTAGTAAAATCAGCTACTTGACCTTAAATGTATGTACAGAAAAAAGAAACACTACCCACATTTTCAGGGGATGCTCTCAGCGAGTCTGTTCCAGCTCCCTGTTGACGATGGCAGCTTACATTTTTTAAGGGATTATCCCATGGCAGGCACCTCACATTAATTAGTGTAATTTACACAATAAGCCTTGTGAGGTAGGTGCTATCATTATCATCCTTTCGAAGTGAGAAAACTGAAGCCGAGAGAGGCGATGTGAATTGCCCGAGCCCATAAGAGTGGTTCGGCCAGGATTCGAACCCTAGCAGTCTGGATCCGGAGTCGTCGCCAGGTGCTGTGGCTTCTCCTGCTGGGCCCTGACTTCTGTGTGCAGTGTGAGGGAATAGTGGGTAATTCCAACAAAATGGAGAAGGCACACTTATTTGTGTTGGTATTTTGTGCCATTCGTACCCTTCAGGTGAACTGTAGACGTTACCTCTTCTGCCTAGAGTCACTTCTGATTAATCTGACCCAAAGTGATCAAAAAGAATATTGTTTTCTCTGGGGGCTGCTGAAAGTGTTCGAGTGTTACGCTGAAGAAGGGAGGAGGCTGTGTGGGCTGTCTACAGCCAGGGGAACCCAGGTGTGTTACTTCATCTCGTTGCCCCTCTATGGCTTCCTCTGTAGAAGAGTACCAACCTCTTAGGTTGTCATGTAGACAGAATCAGATAACCTAGGGAAGAGGACTCAAAATGTGGTCCAGCAGCAGAGATGCACAATCTCAGGTCCCACCCCAGACCTGCCGGGTGAGTGTATACTTAACCCTCCGGGGCTTTCACCTGGATGAAACATTCTTCATCTCAAATACTGGACTTTGAGAAGTCACAGTAAAGTGAAATACATGATCACTCTCAGTTGGAATTTTATAAATTGAGATCATCTACCATTGAAGTGATCTCCGCATCATCGTTCTAGGAGTAAAGTGTTAGGGGGAGGGATCTTGGAAATGAGCCAAAGGTTCAGGTTGCAAACACCTTCCCCCGTTTCTGCTGCTCCAAATTTTCCAACTTCTCAGAGATGAAGAGAAAACACCTAAAAAGCATCAAACTTTCTGGGGGAAAACGTTGGGAAAAACCAAAGTCAGGAAAACAGCCATAACCTGGGCAGCTTTTGCGTCAGGCAATGATGGAAACTCGCAAGTCATGCCCAGTACCTAGACTAGGACAGCCTTTTTCTTTTTTCATTTTCAATTTTTTTTTTTTTCCCAGCACAAGCCAGGTCACCTGCCAGATCATGGCTTTTAATTTAAGTGTACAGTTACTGCTCAGAGGTGATTCACAAGCCTGTAAAGAGCCACTCTCCTTTAGAAGTCTGTTTTGAATGCAGAGGGTTAGAAGATTAGTGTTGGGAGTGAGAGCCTTTGACTGCCTAAGTATTCAATCTCCCAGGTACTTAGGTATTTTGTAGTGAGAACTGATGTTCATTAAACTGTAAGCAAATTAGAGTTCAAGCCAAAGATATAAAGGAAGACATAATTAGTGTACAGGAACCATCGACCATCATTAGACTTCTCTTAGGTGAGAAGTCTTATACTTTAGAATTAGTTCTTTGCACAAAAGAAAATTATACCGCTGCTTTTTGTGGACACTACTGATGCTGTGTTTTATTGCACTCAATTTACAATGAAATGAAGCAGAAGTCTGCAAGAGTGCATTAAGGCTTTAATTTTCCTTTTGGGTTTTACCTCCATTTCATCTTTAGAGGGACCCAGAATGGTTTGGTAAATAGAGTATTTTGCCGGTCAATAAATAAAAGAGCTATTTTTACCTAGTGGGCACTGAATTGCTACCACGCACAACAGAAGCTCCCTGGCCGTCCGAGGACAGGAGGCACACCGCCCTTCAGCAAAACGGTCTGAGAGGAAAACGTCACCCTCTGTCCCTGAGATCTGGCTGCCCTGAACTTATGTGGTTCCTTCTCAAGGACTTTGACATACCCTGGGTTCTGGGCGCAACTTTAGGGAAGAAGACAAAGGAATTAAATACCCAGAGGAACATAAATCTCATCAGATATATTGTACACCAACTCTGATGCTCCGTGGAGCTTTATAAGACATAGAATACCCTGTTTTCCCTCACTCCATCCTGTAAAACTTTATTTTCAGGCCGCTGAACTAGAAAATCTGAGGAAGCCACATGTGAGTTTGTAAAACTGCTACATGCCTTGTTCTGCACCCCCTCCCATGAACCCTCCCCAGGCATTGTGTGTTGAAAGTCGGGGCCAACTTGGAAAGAGCTGGCGAAAGCCCCCCACCCCCCTTGGAACTGGAAGGCAGTGTAGACCAGCAAGGCAGGTGGTGAGCAGGCTGTGCACAGGGATCTCGAGGCCCTGAATCTGCAGAGCGGTGAGGCCCCCCCGGGGTCTGGGCAGAAGGGGAAACCTATGGATGTAACAAGCAGCCAAACGGATCTTGAAAGAGGATCAGCCACCTGAAAACTGGCTGGGGCGTTGGGGCTGAGCAGGGGCAGCACATGCAGGCCGCCCTTGACCTGCAGCCTCGAGGCTGGGAACACCACCTGTGGAACAAAAGTAACAGTAACAGCCATCTCTCAGCCCACTTTTACAGTGAGTCTGAGAAATGGATGAGTTTTATCTGTTTTACCAACAAGGGAACAGAAGCTAAATGCATGTCTGCCACTTGCCTAAAGGTGCCCAAACAGATGGTGCTGGAGATTGGAGACAAGCTTCGCCTAGGGCCCTAAGCTGGCCCTTCTCTCCACCCAGTTTCCGAAAGTCCTGGATGCCAGGGGATGTGTAAGGCACAAGAAGAAACGTAGATGCAAGAAGGACGTGATTTCTGAGGGAGAGAGCAAGAATGCCCAGGAAATGGAGGAATTAGAGACTCCGGAAAACCAGGAAGGAGCTAGAAGAACGCGAGCCCCCAGCAAGGGAGAGGGGCGTTAGGAGTGGAGGAAGCTCCTGCTCCCGCGCGCTGGGCCGTGAGGAGCGAGGCTCTCCACTTCTCCATCTTGTTTGTGTCAAGAGCCTCAGAAACTTCCGGGAGCCTTGGATGTGGCCATCTGTAGCCAGGACGGGATCTGGAGGGACGTGCCACAAACCGCTCCAGAAATTCATTCATCATGGGACACAGGAAAGGGGGGCCACTGGCCTGGTGATGAAACCCCCACTGGGCCCACCTCCCCTTTTCCCAAGTTTCCCTGCCCAGAGGATAGCCAGGGACACTCCCTCAGGCTGCCCTCCCAAAGCCCAAGGGAGCAGTCCCGACCCGGGTCTCTGTTTACCTGACTCCATGCTCCAGGGAGGCCCTGGTGGCGGCGTTCTGGCCTTTGGAGTAGGGAGGGGCCCCACCTGGGAAAGTGGGGTGCCGGGGCCAGTCACACGGGCAGCTCTTTCTGGAGCTCTGTCAGTTAATGGGGGTTTGATTTCATACCTGTCTTCCACCCAATGTCCCAAGTCCTAGAAGCACCATAAAGTGTTTTTTGCTTGTTTTATAAAGTGTATATTTTAAATTTAATTTCCTCAGTGGCCCTTAAGATATTTGCACCAAGCCTTCAGAATCACAGGAGACATTCCCGGGCCTGGTCCGTCAGCGCCCGGCCTCGGCCTCGGCGATTCGCCTTTCTGAGAGGCCCACCTCGCGGCCCACGAGCGTGCTCCGTGTGCCCTCCTGGGCGTCAGCCAGGCAACTGAGGCAGAATATCGTGTTAAAGACTCCAGTCCTGCTGCCCGGGCTGAAGGTCAGAGGCCTGCGGGAGTAAATGAAGCAGGACCAGGGGACTCAAGAGAGGCTAGGGACAGAGGCGGGGCCCTGCCAGGAGGGGCGCCAGGGGCCCCCGAGTGAGTCTCCAGCCTTGACCACTCCCGGGCGACTACCTGGGAAGCCACTGCCCCAGGAGTCCCTTAAGAGGACTCAGGAGCTGCGGGGATGGGAAGGGGCCGGCAGGAGCCTTGGACACGTAGATACCAGAAGTTAGGAGATTTCCAGGGCCATACCGACTCCTATTATTCTTTTCAATGAAGATGCACTGGCATTTCTGCTCTAACGTCATATGTATACGTTGCTAAAAACCCTGAGTTGTACAAAATGGAGTGCTAAAATAATTATGGGGCTTATGGGAAAAATAGAGCGGGAGCAGTCCATAAAAATCTATGGAACTTGGTAACCAGGGCACTAGCAAAAATGATCACAGCCCTAATCAAATGTGAGCCTGGTTATGTCTCTCCTGGCATTTGCTCTCGCATCGCCGGCTGTGAACTCCTCGAAGCCTTGAAGCCCACCCCCTGGGTGGTCACTCCCTCTTGCTAAACGTGGCTCCTGAAGGGCGTTCACTTCCACAAGAGATATGTTCCATCAAAATGAAAAATCTGATTCAGGGTGTAAGCTTCCTTCTTAATGTTTTCAGCTTTGGAGGAAATATAATCAAGCTCCTGGATCTAACTCTAGTTTATAAGAAACATTGAAGATAGATAAACATCTTAAATAGCACTGTGAAGTTACAATTAGCCCAATCCAATGTAAAACTAACCCAAAGAAACCCATTCTAAAGAGGCTTTTTTAAACAGGGCAAAACGAAACAGTGACTTGTAATAGGCCATATTCAGGCATTAGTGTTCGTTTTGCTGGGTGTGATGGTGATAGGGTGGTTATGTTCTTAAAGTCTTTACCTGAGACACAAAAATAAAACAAAAACAGATGAGGTAGATATGCCCCAAAATGTTACCAGTTGTTACATCTAAGAGATGAGTATGTGAGGTCTCTTTATACTATTCTCTTAACCTTTTGTTTGGTTGAGATTTTTCGTAAAAAAAAAAAAAAAATCAGAACTCATATTGTACTTCCAGAAAGTAAGGCAAGGCTCAAAAAAGGAACATATCCATAAGTTCATCTATGCTGTATTTAAAAATGATTGAATAAATAAATAAATTGGGAGAAGACACAAACTGTCTGTGCAGAAGAATTCCAAGTGACTGGTGTGTTTATATATGCTCTGCCCTCGGGGGGGGTGGAACCTAACTCCCTACTGTAGGCGGTGCACAGTGACTTCTTCCAAGGGGTGGAGTATGGAAAGGGAGGTGGAAAGGAAACTTCACAAGTGGAGAAACCCGACAAATCTGACCTCAGCCTGGTGGGGACCAAGCTGAACATCAAGAGTGAAAACTCATGTTGATAATAGGTACCTTCGTTAGGCGAAAAAAATGGCCCTTCACCTCTGTGATCTTCCTCAAAAATCTTATAACCACAGTCTAATTATGGGAAAAGCACCAGACAAATTCCAACCGAAGGACATTCTACATACCTGAGCAGTACCCTTCAAAGCTGTCAAGGTCATTAAGAACAAGGAAAGGCTGAGAAACTGTCACGGCCAGGACACTTAGGAGACACGAGGACTGCATGATACATGGCATCCTGGATGGGATCCCGAGACAGAAAAAGGACATGGGACGGGGAAGCCTGAATGAGGTATAGGCTTCAGTTACTCATAAAGTATCAATGTTGGTTCATTAACTGTGACACAAGGACCACATTGAGGTAAGACGTTATTAAGTGAGGCAGCTGTGTGGGGTTATGTGGGAGCTCTGTACATCTTCACCATTTTTCTGTAAATCTAAAACCGTTCTAAAAAGTTTATTTTACAAAATAGGAGCAGATGAATTAGCAAGATATAATTAGCCCTTCAATCATCCTTTGATTTAAAAAAATGTCCCAGAACACTGTGACCCTTCAAGGAATTCAGCCCAGAGGGCCTGCTGAGGCAGGACGGGGCTCCATCGCGCCCCCACCCTCTCCCCGCCGCTTACTGTCATGCAGCCCCGCCCCGTCCCACACTTCCAGCCTCGGCACCTCAGGCGATGCCCTTGCTTCACTACCACATTCCTGTACCACTGACGCCTTGATCGTTGGTTTTTTTAATGACGACTTTATTGCGATATAATTCCCATACCCTTTCAAAATGTACCATCAGTTGTTTTCAGTGTATTCGCAGAGTTTCACAACCATCACCACTGTCTAACTTGAAAACATCACTCCAGAAAGAAACGCATACTCATTAGCCATCATTCCCTCCCCTGGCAACTATTAATCTACTTTCTGTCTCTATGGTTTTGACTCCTTGGAACATTTCATATACATGGACTCATACAATGTGTGACCTTCTGTGACTGGCTTCTTTCACTTAGCATAAGGTTTTCAAGGTCTGTGCAGGTCATAGTATATATCAGTACTCCATTCCTTCTTTATGACTGAACAGTAGCCTATTTTTTGTAGGGTTATACCACATTTCATGTTTCCACTAATCAACTGATGGACATTGGGTTGTTCCTACTTTTGGGCTATTATGAATAATGCCACTATGAGCTTTCATGTTCAAGTTTTGTGTGGACATATGTTTTCATTTTTCTTGGGTAAATACCTAGGAATGGAATTACTGGGCCATACGGTAATTCTATGTTTAACTTTTTGAAGAATTGACAAGTGGTTCTCCAAAGTGGCTGTACCATTTTATAATCCTGCCAGGAATGTATAGGGTTCCAGTTTCTTCTCAACTACATTTGCTATTGTCCATCTTTTTTATTTCCGTCACCTAATGGGTATGAAGTCAGGTATCTCATTGTGATTTTGATTAGCATCTCCTTAACGACTACTAATGTTGAGTACCGTTTCTCTTTTCTTACTTTTCCAGCTTCATTTTTGGTGTAATTAACCAAAATATATTTAAGGTGTACAACTTGATGCTTCGATATGTGTACACATTATGAAACAATCCCACAATCAAGCTGAATAACACCCATCATACCAGATGTTAAGCAACTTTTCACATGCTTATTGGCTATTTATCTATCTTCTTTATAGAAATGTGTATTCCAATCTTTTGCCCATTTTTAAATTGCATTATTTGTCTTTTTATTGTTGCCAGAGTTCTTTATATATTCTGGATAAAAGTAACTTATCAGGTATACAATTTGCAAATATTTTCTCCATTCTTGTGGGTTGTCTTTTCATTTTTTTAAATGGTATCCTTTGAAGCACAAAGGTTTTTCATTTTGATGAGATCCAGTTTACCTCTTTTTTTTTTCTTTCTCTTGTGCTATTTGGTATTGTATCTAAGAAACCATTGCTTAACCCAAGGTCATAAAGATTTACCATTCCATGTTCTACTGTGAGTTTTGTAGTTTTAGATCTCACATTTAGGTCTGTGATCCGTTTTAAGTTAATTTTTATGTGTGGTGTGTTAGGTAGGTGTCCAAATCCATTCTTTTGCAGGTGAATGTCCAGTTGCCCCAGTATCACTTGTTGAAAGGACTATTCTTTCCCCTGTTGAATTATCTTGCCACCTTTGTTGATGACCAACTGAGTATAAGTGTAAGGGTTTATTTCTACTTCCTTGTTTTTAAATAACTATCATTTTTGTTACAAAAGAAATATTTGTCCATTAAAGAAGTTTTGGAAAATATGACAGAGAGCAAAAAGAGAGTATTTTAAAACATGCTGTAATCTCATCTGTAGCAAAGCAGGTTTTTGAAACCTGGTTTCAAAATATATTTGAAATATTTTTTCTTTCAGTCAAAAACCTGGGCAGGGGGTGGAGGTGTTCTGCTGGTCTTTATGTCCTAAAAGCTCCGTGGTGACTCTGATGTGCAGGCAGAATGGAGACCCACCCGGAGGAAGGCCACCGTGGGCTGTGCAGACGAGCTCAGAGGGGCTGTGGGGGCGAGCGCTGCACAAGCGCCCCGGGGAGTGAGCCGTGGCAGGCCAGAGGCAGGGAGGCAGGGAGGCAGGCGGGCACATCTCCCGAGGACGCCGCACCCGCCCGCTCCTGCCCTCCGGAGAAGCGCCCACGCTGCCCCTGCTCTGGTGACCCGCCAGACTCCGGAATCCGCCCCGTCTGCCTGCGGCACGGCGGCTCCCGCTCGGCCTTTTCCATCTCTCCCCAGTGGCTCTCTTCCTCTGAGTCGCAAACTCCCAACCCTCCCGGAGAGGATCCTGCTGAGTCCGTGACCCGCCATCGAACCTGTAGCAACATGCGGTCCTCAACCCAGGTCACCGGAGGCGACCCTACGATTTGTCATTCAAATTGCAAACTCTTTGGGGAGGGATAAGGGCTCATAGTGATGAAGCTAGAGCAACAGGCATAAATCAAGCCTGTCCCAGGCCGCCTGGGACGTATGGCCACCCTGCTCGCAGGCCACCGATCGCCTCGGATTTACTCTAGCATTTCCCATACGTGCTCTGTGGGAAACCCTATGCGTTACAGCCTTCCTCTTCCCACCTCTTTCTCAGTGGTTTGCAGGGCACATTAGTATATTAAAGGCTGGGAAGAAATCTGAGTGACTATTTAATTTAATATTTAACAGATTTATTTAGCTGTCCTTGCTTCATGTGACAGGTGTTTGGTGGGTTTCTTCTCAGTGTGGATCCTTCTTCCACCTCTCAGGACCCAGCTGCAGCCAGTTAGGGCATCCCATCCCACCCCGTCCCACCCCATCCCACCCCATCCCATTGCTTCCCACGCCACCCCGTCCCACGCCACCCCGTCCCACCCCATCCCACTCTGTCCCATCCCACCTCATCCCACCTCATCCCTCCCCATCCCACCCCATCCCACCCCATCCCATCCCATCCCATCCAGCCCTGTTCCATCCCACCCCATCCCACCCTGTCCCGTCCCACCCCATCCCACCCTGTCCCGTCCCACCTCATCCCTCCCCATCCCACCCCATCCCTCCCCATCCCATCCCACCCAATCCCGTCCTGTCCTGTCCTGTCCCATCCCATGGCCTTGAG
This sequence comes from Phataginus tricuspis, assembly GCA_029783875.1. Taxonomy (NCBI): domain Eukaryota; kingdom Metazoa; phylum Chordata; class Mammalia; order Pholidota; family Manidae; genus Phataginus; species Phataginus tricuspis. Next base: position 13,131,469 of record JAQQAC010013566.1, read on the forward strand.
TTCAGTGACTGGGTCACGGATGGTCACACAATAGAATTTGGGCAAATGAAGGCCCCTGATCCCAGAACTTGCACAGAAGCTACTGAATACTTCCTCTCTCCTCCTCTGGAAGGCAGGAGGTAAAGGTGGGATTGCTGCTGCTCTGAAGTGGAAAGCAGCCTGGGGAGGCCATCAGCTCCCCGGGGAGCTCAGAAGAGAGCCCCTGCATCCCGCTCCATCTCGGGGATAACCAAGTGAGCAAGCGCTCCTGCCGGAGGTTAGAAATGGCGTATTATCCCTGCCAGTGACCAACTCTAAGGCCATTCATAAGGAAAAATGGTGGTGGGGGGGGATAAAATGACTTCCTCAGAAAGAAGCTGGGTCCTTGGTGACATTGCTGAACTACCACATGGTTTCTCAACTGAATCCATCCCTGCTTCGGCATTCTTAGCCAATTAAATACCTTTTGTTGCTAAGCCTGTTTGGGTTGGGTTCTCTTTCACCTTTAATTTTCCAAAAGAGCCTGGGGAAAGCTGATTTTTGTCTTAGTCTTCTAGACTACAGACCTCTGGGGTAGTGGGGACAGGGGGACATGTCACATGTCACAAATGCAAGCTGCTATTGATGAATACTTGCTCAGAGGACTGTGGTAATGGCAGGCTGGGTGTACTCGTTCATATTCAGTTTGACAATTCAGCGTGACAGTTTCCTATGCATGTATCTACATCTAAATATATGTGCTATGTAAACATACTTCTGTAACGTTAAGTTACAGATACTGTGTAGTATTCCACTGTATGCATTTATTATCCATTTTCTTAATCAACTCCGTTTTTGTCCCTTTTCAAAAGAATATAAATAATGCTTTGATGAACATCTTGTGCATAATTGTTCATGTCCAACTCTGATTATTTCCTTATGAGTAATTGTTAGAAGCGGTTTGCTAGGTCAAGTGGCAGGACATGGTCTTAAACCTTTCTATACCCACTGCCAAATTGCCCTCCAGAACACTGCCTCCCAATACCAGCTGCAACTCCACACGGGGTCACTTCAAAATCTTTGCCAGTTGATGGGTAGAAGTAAGAGCTCATTGTTCAAATGTGCCTTCATTGTATTGTTCATTGATTGTCACTGACTTGTATAGATTATTTCTAGCCCAAGAATTAGGAAAGGTTTGCAAAGAATGCTGACAAATATATGGGGCAAGATGAGCCAGTCCCGAACCCAGCAGCACAGTGCGGGCCCCTGCGAGCCGGGAAGGTGTCAGGTAAGAGCATGGTCTCCCGGAGTCTGTAGCTCAGCCTGGGTCACGGAATAGAAAACAGAGGAGAAAAGGCCCAGGCCTAAAGAAAGGGACACTTCCCAGCATCTGTCAGCATCGGGTGTAACCCCTTCCAGAGAGGCACCGGAGAGGAAAGACGGTAAGAGAGAGAGAGAAAAGGAAAAGAAACCCAGATCCTTGGCCGAGGACAGATGCCAGCCATGGCTGCTTAGGCGAAGTCCTTACAACCAGTCACAGGGTCTCTTCCCTCCCTTTCAGAGGGGCTCCTGGAAGAAGGAAGGGGGCCGCCAGGCCTGCCCAGGACCCAGGATGCCTCTTAGATGAAATGTCAGCTCTCATTTCAGAAATAACATCGGATGATTCTTTCTCTTTAGTCTGAGGACCAGATCCCACCGAACCTGGATCTCTCCTGGATTGCTCTGCTGGCCTGCAGACCCTCTTTTCCTGTTTGGAACTTCTCTCTCGCCACCATTTGCATGTGGGTTTGGAGTCCAGCGCACACACCACACCCCAAAGGCAGTGGGACCTAAGATGGATATTTTTTCACCCTGACTGCAAAATGCACAGGAGCAAATAATAAATAAAAATCACATAATTCTACCACCAGAGGCAATGTCTAGTAACACAGTAGTCTACATACCCAGGAGTTTCCCTTGGCATAGATAAATATGTAGTCCTTTCAAAAGGTGCTAAAAGAACCTTCTTCCCCAGTCCTCTCCCTCCCCGACCTTTACATATTTGCTCTAAATAAGAAGCGTCCCGCAGACCCAGGAGCATATTGGAGATGAGAGGGCAATATTACTGCTTTAGAAACTCTGGGATGAACGGGAAGGAAATTCCTACCTTAACATACATTTCGGAGATTTTCTTTTGTACGAATGTGACCTGTCAGATGGCCCCTGCTTCTTAAGCTTCCAGGAGGTTACTGTGAAATAGGTGCTTTCTTTTCTTTAACAAGCATAAATGGAAAATAAGATCTGAGCTGGGTAATCCAGAGGCTGAGCAATTGCTGGGAGAATGAGACACAAATGGAAGCAGACAGCAAGGGGGCTGAGGTGAGGGGCTTCCCCCTGCAGGAAGCAAGCAGGGAGGTCTCTAGATAGGCTCTGGAGGCCTCCGCCAGGGCTTCAAAGCAGGCTTGTCTCAAGGACTCAGAGCGGCCCTGGAGCCCAGGTGCACATGTTCTGCTAGTATCTTTGGGGCCACCTGCCCAGCCACCAGGGTTTGCAAGTGCAAATGTACTGATGACACCCTCAGGACAGATGGGGGAGTCCCAGGTACGGTGGCTGCTGAAGAACTATAGACTAGGGCCCCGCTGCCTGGCCCCATGTGGCTCAGAGTTCTGCCAGCAGAGACTTGCTTACTTAGGAGGACGAGATCCAGGACTGATTGGTTGTTTGGAGGCCGAGAAACTTCTGTGGGGAATCCTAGAACTGCAGCTCATCTAATTTGATGATCTCTCTTTAAAAGGAATAATAAAATTGTTATTACAAAAACAAAGGAGGCTTTTCATCACGTGGGCTTTACTGGGCCTTTATCCTTCTTCAAGAATACTTTAAAGCAAAGGTTTCCCAAGTGTGGTCTCAGACTAGCAGCATCGACTCTTTAGAAATGCGAATCATGGCTTCTCCCAGACCTAAAGACCCATTGCTCAGAACACGCACACGTAGATAGGAGTGAAGGCAAAATGCATTCAGATGGAGCTTCACTTTGGGAAGACTTGGGGGAAAGGCCTTGTGAACACCTCCATCCCCTGGGTCCCAAGTGCACAACCAAAGTGCAAAGACCAGAGCAAGTGGCAGCTTTGACACGCTCATCCTTGTGAGGCTAAGTCCTTCCCCTGGCTCTCGCTCCCGGCTCCCTCTCCCCCAGATCCCAGACTTCCTCTCCTCCCCCTTTCCCCACCATTACATTTTCTTTTCTTGCCCCTGGATGTCCCCTCCGTGACTGAGGAATGCCTCCCTGCAGGAGCCTGCTACCCCATCCATGAAGCCCACCAGGAGTCTCCCCAGCAGGAAGGCTCACTCCCTTTGTGGGACTCCCACCACATTCTATTTAAACATGTTTGAAGCTCTTGGGGCTCCAGGAAAGCAAGCTGTGGGCTGGAGTCACGTCTGCCACCCCCGCAGTCGTGCCTGCCGAGGAAGGAAAGAGAACTCTGCAGCAGGCCTCCCAGGCAAGAGCAGGGAGGGAAATCCCAGTGGCGCAGGTTAGAGAAGAAGACCGAGGGAAGGAGAACGAAGAGCCGCAGAAATAAATCAGCATCCAAATCGTGACATGAGCAATCAAGACAAACTGGCCCCCTAGTTTCCAGTTTAAAAATAGATTATCACATTAATGTTAAATTTTACTTAGAGGAGCCTATTTCTTGGCAGTGGGCATTCAGTAAAACATCCCTGTGGAATCAAATGTTAGGAGAAAAGAACAAAGGCTCAGGGAGGGTGGGAGTTCCTAAAGGTAAAACCAACTGCATCCATAGGAGTATCTCTTGAGGGCTTGTTTCCTCGTCTCAGAGACGTGTATCCCTGTGCTTCCTTTTGCTACCAGAATAGGTTCCTCCCTTGTCTGATTAACAGTCAGCTTTTTAACGTTCTACACCTTGCCCATGCTCCATCCAGCAAGGTTCATCCTTACTTCCCCAGCCTTCTCTGACCATTTCACCTTTCTTTTCAGGAATGTAACGGTTAAAAGGCAACCTCTGAACCCTTTGAATCTAGAATAACCTTCACTGTTCCAGCCTCAGCTTCACCTCCCGTGTTGGTGTCAATCCACTGAACTTACTTCAGTGCCAGAACCTCCAAAATATCTTGCACAGACTGTTGGTGGGAGGCGAGACCTAAGAGAGCCAGTCACCCCTCAGTCTGCAGATGTAGGCACCGCTCAGGCCTTCCTGTCTCAGCCCAGCCGTCGCTGCAGTTGAGCCCAGGCTCTGTGCAAACAGCACATTCAAATTCTAGCCGCTGTTTCCAGCAGAGCACGTGGGGATCAGAGCTAGCTGTGTTTCTAGGTGCTCGTGAACCTAGACGAGAACAGAACCCTGGGGGTCTGTGAGAGCAGCAGTTGGGGGCCAGCCTGGACTGGGTCCCTGCGCCAGCAATTGCTGGCTGTGTGACAGTGACTGGGAGCTTCACCTCCCTAGGCTTGGTGTCACTTCCCTGGAAAATCCCCATCTCATAAGGGTGGTCCTGAGGGTTAAAAGAGAAAAGCAGAAAGGAAGCGTGGTGCAGTGTCTGGCACATAGTACGCGCTCCACAAAAGACGGCTCTTTGCTCAAGATGGTAACGGTGACGGCAGACTTCCTCACTGACGGTCTTCCCGGGACCACTGCTGCCCGTTTGCTGCCTCTCTAACCTGCTCCCGCTGGACAGCGCTGGCCACACGGACATGAACATGGACACAGCCAGCCTGCTCGGGGGCCACCCCGGTCCATTGCATGAGGGTGGACTCTTCCTCCACGTCATCCATGTGTCACCCCACCGAGACCACCCTGATGGCCAGACTCCCTAGCTCAGAACCACTTGGGAATAGAGACTGTACTCTGGTTCTGTGTTTCCTCTCATTGCATCTTTGATGAATGGATGAATGAATGGACACAAAAACGACCCTGCCCCAGCTCCATTCGGATCTCACACCCTCTCTCAGTCCTCACTTGGGTCCCCGCTTGGCCTGGCTCTCCTCTGGGCCTGGGGCTCTGGTTCCCCCTGGGAGAAGGGCTCTTCCCTCTCCTGGTTGTCCGTCCACACCTGGACCTTCCGCTCACTCTTTTCTCAGGAACCATGGAAGTGGAGGCACACAGGGGCTGCAGCTCATGATGGCAGAGGACCAGTCCACTCCCTCTGCTAAGGAGAAAGTTCCAGTAATGGGATAAGGTGCACCGTCAGGAGAGTAACCCAGAGCCTTTCTTTTTACAATCTCACTTCACACAGAAGCAAAGACTTTTATTTGGATGTCCTTTGATTTAATCATTATCAGTGTGCATTTAAGAGTACCTGATATGTGTTTAGCATTTTACTACATGCCGAGGCTAAGAAAGAAGGGCTGTGCTGCTCTGAATATCAAGTAGGTGTCCTTTACAATTATAAAATAAACTTGCATTCCTGCTCTTTGCTTTACTGGTGACCCTGGCTCCCTTATGCACTCAAATTTCATCTCTGGGAAGGGAGCTGGGATTGGGGTGGGGGGTGGGGTGGGGACAGTCAAAGGATATTGGAGTGGGAGGGTGTATCATCACACATATTACTTTACTCATCGTTAGTTAACAATTTCATGGCAACTCAAGCCAATAAATACGATATAGCATTTTCGTAAGAAACAAACTTGTATGTATAAATTAAATATAATTACATTTAAAGAGTTTCCTTTTACATTTTAAGTATTTTTGACTTATATTGGTTGGGCCAAATTCCAGGCTTTTCAGCTTCCCCTGTGTTAGAGGATGCACGGAACAGAGATGCTGGGAAGCTACCCCCCAAGGTCGCAGATGGGAACTAAAGACAGGCCCTCCCAGGAGCACAGGCCAGTCTGGTAGCGGCCTTGCAGAGACTAGAGGAGAGTCCGAGTCAGCACGGCTCTTGGGCCCAGGCCCCCTCACTGCCCTCGTTAGCAAGAGTTACGGACTCTCTGCCGTCACTGAGACAACCCCATGCTGCCTCGGCTTCTACAGTTTCTGCCTTTCCAAATGAGCTGCGGCGTCCTCTGGCCAGGGCTCCATTCCTGTACCTTGTAGATTTGTGTTTTGTTTACACATGACTTGGGATCTCGCTGGGCTCCTCCAAGTACCTGCCATCTGATGTACAGATCAGTCTTTTCCGCTTCTGGTTCCATTAATCAACCGATGAATTATTTCACCTTCCCCCTGAGTTCGATCCTTAGAAAGAAAGAATCAGATTTCAGCAGCTGATTGCCATGGTCTCTGGGAGCTCACCGGCCAACATATGGATCAGCTGTCCCCAGGGCAGTGTCCACTCAACAGCCAGGGTGAGGACAGAAGACAATTAGGCCACATTTGGCCTCTCCTGAGCGCAGTGCCACAACACCAGGCACATGTCAGGGACGCTGAGCCTTCTGGCAAAATGCTTGTGGCTTCCTCCTGCCTCCTTGGACTGGGAACGCCCCTGGGGCGAGGGGTGGGGTCTCCTCAGTACGCTGCAGAAGGCCAGCTGGCTCACGTTTATTTGAATATCTTTTGGAATGTTGAATGTCACTGGAATGTTTTCTCCTGGCCCTTCTTTACCTGGCTAAATTCCCCTCAGTCAAGGCCCACGTCAGGATATTAACTTCCATGGTTCCTCCATCTGGTTACTTAGACCTTCACTGCCATTCAGAAGCATTCTGGGTATACATCACATGGTTCTCACTTTATACTCTAGTTGTTTACTTAATCATGGCAGTGAACAATGGTCGTTCACAGTGGCCCAAAGTCTTTTGAATAGCTTCTCCCTCTTCTCATAGTTCCGTATGGTATACATCTCAAATTCCCATCAAAGAATGCCTGCATTTCCCAGCCTCTTGCGCTGCCAGTGAAGATATGGGTTGATATTCTGTCAGATACATTCATGCAGGACTTGGATTCGGACCTAAGTTTCATGGGAAAAGAAGCAGGACATGGGCCATTCATTCTATGAGCCAGGGTATGGCTGCTGCGGTGTGGTGATCGGGCCTGCGGTCGTGCAGGGGATTCCTAATTCAGAGGCTCCTCTCCGTGGCAACATCAGCTAGTCTTTGGCAAACTATTTTGGTGACATCCTGGAAGCTCAGCCTAGAGCCTGTTTCTTCCCAATGATTTTGTGAGATATTTATAAATCGTAATTCATCTCTTTCAGTTTAAACTAGCCAGAATAGATCATACTGTCTGAATCCAAGAACCTTGACCAAAACCTGCCTTTTTCCTATCAGACCCAGCCTCACGAAAGCAGGGACCAGGCCATGTTTGTCTCTGTGTCTCCAGCGCTCAGCCCAGTGTGAGGCGCATACGGGGCTCTCAGGAAATGTGTATGGAGGATACAGATTGGTGCCTTAGTCACCTGTGTGTGCTGACCTGTGTACAACTCTTTCTAACTAGTTAGTATTTTTGTTGAAGACAAAACTGTACATTTATCTGCTTACACAAATTTTTATTCATTCCAGCAATTGTGCTGGGCGCTGTGCATATAAATTTGAAGAAGATACAGTCCCCGTTTCTTCCTCAAGCCAATGGGGAGATTCATCCTTTTACTATATGAATATGATTTGGAGTGAGAAAGAGAGCAAATGAGGTGGCATTTGGCTCTCCTGAGATGCGGTATGATGAAGTGCTAAAAATACTGTTTATGGTAGTTCTAAAATAGTCCCCATTTAACCAGCATCAGCTCTTGATTATTTTTACTGATGGTGAGGAAACCAGTTTTGACCATCTTAAAGAAGAAGATCAGCCAAACAACATTCATATGGGGCTTTGGGACGTTTTGCTTGAATGTGGCAGAATTGTATGCTCTGGAAATTCATTTCAGACAATATGGTGAAGCAGAAGTGGAAACACTTGGTTGGATCTGGGAACCCATGTGATTTCCCTGGCCTGTCCCTCTGTTTAAACCTTCCTCTAACAGTTGCATGCAGAATAGATTCTCCCTCCACTGCAGTAATGCAAAGCCTCACCTAGAGCAGAGCCGCCCTTCCTGAAGTCTTTCCGAAAGTGGGAAATATCATTAAATGTTTCATTTCCAGAGGGTTCCTTGTTGGGATTCAGGGTTTATGGAAAAACAGAGCAACATGCAGTTAAGGCGACAATGAAGAACGAGAAAATTGTGACTTGAAAGCAGAAAAGATGTAGCATACCCTGCACCTGACCTTGGATAGTTTTTATGTGTCCTTATTCTTTCCCTTGACATGAAAAAATACTTTTCTAATTATTTTGGGATCCCAACTTTCTGCAAATAATGGCCATTCTTGGCATTTACTTCTTATCAGGCATGGGCTAAGAACTTTCCCTGCATCATCTCATTTAATCCTCACACTAACCTTTTTGGTATATGTTCTAGTTCTAATGTTACAGATGAGAAAATCGCTCAGAGGCAGGAAGGAATGAAGTGTGTATGAGCCATGTAGGCAAGGATTCAAACTGGTTTTTCCGGCTCCAAAAATTGTGTGCTCATTACACTTCCACAGCTGTCCAATACCTAGGAACATATGAGCACATTCCAGAAACTTCTTCCTATCCTTTTCAGCACTTGGAGGCACTTAGAATCTTTTGTATACTTACTCTACTTCAAAATTGGGTGCCTCCTGATTATTTTCAATGGCTAAGCCCCCATATGTAGTAGTCTACTCATTATATTTTTACTAAACTTATTCCATAATAGAAACTCACACTGTCCCCACATGAGACAGATTTGATGGTGTGTGTGTGTGTGTGTGTGTGTGTGTGTGTGTGAATACCTACTGTGTGGTATCTAAAACATTGCCTTAGGGATCTGCAAAATAATATCTCGTGTGTATAGTGCTTTTTTGTTTACAGAGGGGTCACGAATCTATTATCTATTTTTAATCTTTACCACAAAGCTATGCAATAGGTATTAATATTATATTTCACACGTAAGAAAACTACGCTCAAAAAGGAGAAGCAGCCTGCCTGCCTCAGCTGTCAGTGGCAGGGCAGAGCCGGCACAGGGTCCCCGGATGTTGGGCACCCGCACTGCTGCTAGGGAAGCACTGTAACCTCAGTTCTGAGGGCTCAGTGAGGAGAAGGGCCCTGCTGAGGTGACAGGCCTTCAAAAACAGGGCTCACAGAGCTCAACTGTAATTTCCCACAAAAGGATAAATCTTCAAAATAGGCCACAATTAAGTTTCCAGTAGCATAAATGTTGCTCACAGTGACTTTCAAAACCACAATAGCAGTCAAATGCCTGCTCTTTAGAGCAAACAGTTGAACAAAGTGTGGTTTCACAATTTAGACCTCCCTTTTCACATTTTACATGTGGCTTCCTGGGAGGATCTGGGCGTTTGGTGGGTGGCTGATGCTAACATGTTCTGGTACTTAATGGCCATCTCGAACTCTACGGAGAGGTCTTCATCAGCTGGTGGATAACAGCTCCCCTTCCTCAGCTAAAGGCTGCACCCCTTTCCCACTCTCCGTGAATGGCAGTGACGCAACTCCCAGGGAGCCTTCTCGTGGCTGTGTTTGTTCGTATCAAGGGAAATTAAAATATCCACATTTACATGCTCAGAAGTTTGAGGCTTCATTTGAATATTCTATTGATCCCCCCCCCCACACAAGGTTTTCTTTCAGTAAGGAAAATATATCAATCTTATAACACTTGCCTACGTAACCCATGAACCTTAGACTGGTTTGGAAACCCCTGGGAGGCAAAATAATTCTGTGAAACCCTGACAGTAGTATTCATTTTATACTTCTCTAAAACGTTTCTAGTTGCTAGACCCAGAATTTACCCAGTAAAATCAATGTTACAATCGTAAGCATTTACAGACTCACAAGATAGATGTAAAAACTCTGTTTTCTCTGGTTTAGTCCCATTATTCTCCATAAACTAGGTTTTCAAAGGCAGGAATCCTATAAAGAAGACAGACTGTCAGCCTCACTCCCCATTTAAACTGTCCTAGCCCATCCCCTGATGTAGTTGACTGAATTATGATTCAAAAATATTTCCTGTATGATAAAATTGCACAGAGCCCATGCAACACACTCACACGCACAAATGAGTACATGTGAAACTGGTGACCTCTGGATAAGGTTGGTGGATTGTATCAATGTCACTTTCCTGGCTGCGGCATTGTTCTACAGCTGTGCGAGATGTTACCACTGGGGGATGCTGGGTGGGGGGGTAGATAGGCTCTCTTTGCATTATTTCTTACAATACATGTGAATCTACAGTTATCCCAAAGTTAAAAGCTTTAAAGAAATTTTCCTGGGAGGAACTTTTATTCCCCAGTTCCACTGGTGGCAGACGTGGCCACGTGGCTTGCTTTGGTCCATGAAATGTGAGCAGTGACAGTGCAGAGCAGAAGCTTTAAGAGCGAGGTCACGGTTCGCCATGTTTTTGTTTCCCTCTGCCGTGATCACTGGTAATGTTCCAGAAAAAGGTGACCGGCAGGTCTTGGGGAAGAGCACACCCAGCGTACAGAGGACGTGTAGGGGGACACGACATTAGTCTCCGTCACCGTAAGCCACTGGGATTTGAGGGCGGTTGTCACGGCAGCATACTCACTCCAGGGCTGCACAGATTCTGCGGTTTGCTTCAGAATCATCTGGGGAGCTTGCTAGAGCCTAGATTCCCGGGTCCTGCTCCAGAGATTCTGACTCGGTACTTTTGGGGTGGGGTCTGTGAATTTGCATGTCTAGCAGGCTAGGCCGATGTGGCCCGTCAGAGGGCCACGTGGTGGAAGCACTGACTGTCTTCACTGATAAACCCTCTTGAATTCTCCGGTGACCCATCCCTTGAACTTTCCCAACTTGCTCATGTCCCTCCCGTCAAAGAGTCCGGACCCAGGCCTAGAGCGGTACCGGACATCTACAAGCTCTCAGGGAATCTGCTGAACCACTACGGGGCCTAGCACTTTTGATAGAACCCACTCTACCAGATCAAGGAGAAAAATGACCTTACTAGCCTTAAAATCCCAGTAACATGATTGTGATCCTTAAAAAGTCTGCTTGATCTTTTCCTGATTGCAAAATAAGAAAATGACTATGGTCGAAAATTTTATTTTCAAACACAAAAATAAAAACCAATGGATATTCTAACCACCTGGAGGAAGGTACGACTAAAATTGTGGCACATACCCTTCAAGGTTTGTGCTGCCCACAGTCTGACAGAGCTGCATACATCGCAGGCCCATATTCAGCCTGTGGTTCAGTTAGAGTTCCTGCATCCCTTTACTCATACCTGTTCTCACCCACTGGTTTCCTATCCCTGCTTGTTCTCTCCTCCCCAAGGACTTCACCAAGCCCTCCTGGCCAGTGTTGCTTGTTCTGGTGCCTAAACAGCCAGCAAGCGACCAGTAGACCTTGCCTGTGAGTTACAGAGTTGCTCTCCCAGCCCTTCACCGGAAGGGCTTCTCAAGCTGGTGTGTGCCCTGCCTCCATTGCTCTCCTGGGTCTGAGTCCCCTTCTCTCCAGCTGGCATCTTCTCTCTCACCAGAGATCCAAGCCAGAACCCAAACTACCAATGGTCCTGATGGGGCCTGTATGGAACCCTCAAAAGAGGAGTGTCCAGTCTGCCTTCTGCCCTCCGGAGCAGCAGGGAGATGCCAAGAATGACCGTAGTCCAGAAACTCAACAGCAGAGACAAGCTGCCTTTGGAAGTCCAACAAGAGATGGAGAGATATAAACTTTGCTGGGCACCTCCTGCATGTCAGGCCCTATGCAGAGGGCTTTTACAGGGCCCTTCCTGTGCCGTCTTTGCAATCCTCCTGGGAGCCAGCATTTAGATTTACATTATATAGATGAGGAAACTGAGAATTGACAAAGTTCAGGTACTATTCATGTGCTAGAAGAAAGGAGAGGAAATTCTTGGTTAATTTCCAGGCTTTGTTAAACCAGGTAAATAAAGGAATGGACTTTTACATGAGGATAGACTGACATGCTCACACTTTGCAGCCTAGAAAGTCTGAGAAAGACATGTTCAAGGACTAGAACATGAAAGAAAGCCTTATGCTTGGCCAGGGAATGGTCCATCCAATCCCAGATCCCTCACCAGATGGGAGATACCCTGGGGACCCCAGATGGCCAGCATGGGGTGATGGTTAGTAACTCAGCCTCAGGAGTCTAACTTCCCAGCTTCAAATCCTCGTCTTATGAACTCTACCCTTGAGCAAGCCATTTGACCTCCGCCTCAGTTTTCTCATCCATTTAAGAAGCATGGAATTGATAGTTCCCATTTCACAGGGTTTCTTTAAGGATTAAAAGAAATAACATATACAATGCACCTTACAGAGTGCCTGGTACCAGAGTAAGGACTAAGTAAACAGTAGCTATTATAATAATTAGGGAGCATGTTGTACAGCCTAAAAGAGGAAACCATACATCAGAAGAAAGCTTACTTCACAGAGTAGGAAGTAAACTCACTGAACTTATGAGCCCCAAAGGTGGCACAAAATGAAAACATAAATAGGACAGAAAAGGGTTAGATCATGAGTGGGTAACCTTTTCTCAACCATAAGCCAATGACACACAGGAGGAAAATAATCCATTTCTGGCCCAGTGTAAGTCGGAGGAGCCCACGTGGGCTGTGAAGGGAATTCAGTCAGTCACTGGTTGCCATGCCGATGCCAGCATCACCCTTCCACCTACTCCCCCATCAGTACATTTGAGTAAGTAACAATGATAATGGCATGCACTAAAAATGCTATTTTTAAAAAAGTTAAATGTACTTCTGTCAAAAGTCTGGTTTTCAGAAGTAATTGCTGTAGGCAAGAGAAAGATTTATACAGATTCCCTAAAATGGGTTGAGTTTTATCACAGAAGAGAAATCTATAGATTGTGAAGGAACTCAGGTATTTTGTTTTGGATGGGGAAAGGGGCAGGGGGTCCTTCTAACCCTCCAAGCTTGCCCCCAGGCCCCGTGTGGTGTCAGAAACCGAGCCAGGGTCACAGAGTCCTCAGTTCCTGCTGCACTGCCTTCTCCACGCCCTGACGCCCGATGTGGATCCTGGCTTTCACCACGTCTTCTTAAGTATCACTTGACTCTCTGCCATTTGGTGATGTGTATCTAAAACTTAAAAAAAAAAAAACCCTTTGATCTAAGAATTTAGCTTCTCACAATTAATCCTAAGAAAAACCATAACTGACATGCAGTAAGAGTTAAAATAGCAAAAAAAATAAAAAAATAAAAACAAAAAATAGAAATCACCTAAATGTCCAAATTAAATTGTTGTACATCCATGTGCACATTTATCCACAGAATGCATTATGCACAACATAATCCATAGACTATGATGAGCTGTTAAAGATGAAATGGTCAAAGACCATCTGATCCTGTGGGAAATTACTGTATATTGTTAAGTGAAGCAAGCAGGCTGTAGAGCAAGGAATTCAATGAAATCCAAATTTGATGTATGCAATTTTATGCAAATAGGTGCATAAGGAAAACTAGTAGTGTGTTAATTCCAAAATGTGAATGGTTATTTCTGGATGATTACAGGATTTACAGGTGGCTTTTATTTTTCTTTTGTGCCTTTCTGGGTTTTCAAAAAACACTCTTTATGATGACTGTATATTTCTTCTGTAATCAGAAAAAAGACCCTTAAGTTTTATGCTCGGAGAGCGATGGCCTCCTCTGTGTCTGTGCACGAGCAGGAGGAACTCGAGAGACGGCTGCCTGTGGGCCATCCGGGCTGCCTGTGGGCCATCCGTGGCCAGGCCCCGGCCTCACAGGACACCACAGGTCACATCTGAGGTGTCTGCCAAGATGACAAAGTTCAAGTCTGAGATGACCTGGGCTCCCAAAGGACGTGCCCGCTCCCTGACGAAGCGTTTTGCACTTACTGAGCTTGGCCTCATCCGGCCCCACTATTAATAGTGTTCCAGTGTCTCCAGTGGGTCTGCATGCCCTGGATACTACCCAAACGGCAGGCTGGTTTTCGAATGGAAGTTTGAGGAGGCAGGCCATTATGGGGTTTGTGGATGCCTGTGGGTTTGTGCATATAAGCTTTTTACCACGGAGGAAGACTCCACAATCACCTCGCCCACACCTCCTATCCCATCCCCCATGTCTCAGGATGTCACATAAAAAGTAACTGGAGAAGCTGTATCCCGGGAGCAGTGTTGGTCATTGTGCAAGAATATAATTGTGTCAATGAGGAAAGTCAGCCTAAGAGATGGACATTCCCTCTCTGTAATAGTTCTCAAATTTTCAGCCTTTCAACCATCTGCCCCAAATTTCCTGCATGAAAATGCAGACTCCTAGGTCCACTCTAGGCCTGCTAAAATTAGAATCTTTGGGAGTGGGAGGTAATTCTATGCACCCTAGAGTGGAGAACCACCTCCCCAGGAACTGGAAAAAGGCAGAAAGGTGCCCAGGCATCTGCACTAGGCAGTACAAAGTGGACACCTCACCTGACCTGGGCACACCACTGTGGGGCCCTCAAATCTAAAAACATCCTCCATTTCTTGAGTACCACTGTGTGCCTGACACATGCCTGGTGATTTATATCTATTCTCTCAAATCATCTCTACCACCCTCCCAGGGAGCTTTCTAGCTAGATGAGGAAATTGAGAGTGAGTGCGTTAACTGGAACTCACATAAAAGTCCTCACATATGGACTTGACCGCTGTAAGTTATTCCTCATCCCTCTTTTCTCTAGTCTTTCTCTCCTTCCCAAACCTAAACCTAATACACTTTCTTTGGCTCAAACATATAAAGCAGGTTTTCTCTGAGATGAAAATCTCACGACTCTCCCACACTGCAGTCCCCAGGGACATCCCCGCCTGGGTCCCTCCACTAAATGTCTACCCTTGTGATGGTTACATGAGTGTAAAAAAATTAAAATAATACACACATACATAAATGTTTACCCTCAGTGTTTTACCAGCAGGTATCCGTGTAGGGTCGCGCGTGGATTCATCGAGGGGCAGACTTGCTCTGGGCAGAGTGCTGGATCGCCTTTGCTGGACTCTGCAGGGAGCCCCCAGGCTGCGGGGTTCCCACCAGGCGTCCCTTCTCACTTCTCCCTCTCTCCTGCCTCTACAACTGGCCAACCTGCCTGTGCCAGATGGCTGCTTGTCCCCCAGCTGACTTCTTGGCAAAGAGACATTTCCTGGGCAACCCTGAAGCAAGGCTTAGGTGCAGGCAGTCCCGGCCATGCCTTCCCTCCCCTGCCCTGCGGCGCGCGTGTGGCAGTGCGCCGTCCTGGTCCACGCGCATAAGTCAGCACCCGACCAAAGAGCGAGGGAGCCCCCATCTCCAGCGCGTTCAAGAGGACAGCCGCCAAGGCAGTGCAGATGTTCAGGAGAGAGAGGCGAGTGCTCGTGTTTAAGCCGCCTGTTACTTTGGGGGCTCCCTGCGACAGTGCTCAAACGAACATGCAAAGCACGCCCCGAGCTGATCAAGGCCCTCTCCCAGGAATGTGGGGCTGACACCTTGGGAGCTCGCTCTGGGCACCCAAAGCCAGGGCCACTGTCGGAGCTCTGACCAGCCCCGACAGACCGTGAGCGAGCTGGTTAGAGACACAGCAGAAGCCGTGGAAAGAAGCCGAGGAAAGCAGCCGAGGAGGCAGGGCTGGAGAAGGCTGCCCGGCACAGCTCCGGGAGGGCCCGCCTGCGTCCCTTGCTGCCCAGAGCCGTAGGAGTGCCCCGTGTTGTTTCCCCTGAGCTACTGTGACCAAGTTTCTCTTGCTTGCAACCGGGTGAGGGGTTATTAAAATAAAGTGCCCTTAGTTAGTATATGACGGTGCTATATTATATAATACTATTATTATATTTATTTATATTTTATATATGTATTTATAGATTATGTATCATATAAAAATATAATATTATGTATCACATAAATAATTATTTATTACTCTAAATTATGTTATTATAGTTCTTCGGATCTGAGAGGTACACTTCCCTGCACAATTTAGTATTTCTGAAAATGGGATGCACTTGTATCTCACTTTTTACTTCATTATTTATGTTTAATGTGGTAAATGTTTCATTTGTTTCCTCTCAAAGCCACTGGTCAGTCAGGGTCCTGTCTGCAGCGGCCCTCGTCTGTCGGAAGGGAAGCGCCCTAAGGGGAGGCTTTGCTTTCGTGCAGGACGGCTGCCGGGCACCGCTGGGGAGCATAAGCGTTCAGCGGCCATGGGTGTCACCGAATCAGGAGGCCTCACACAGGAGCCGGTGGGGGCAGCCGCCCCAGGACACACTCCTACGTGCCAGCTCACTCCCTCCAGACTGGAACTCACGCTTCCCATGGCCACAGGAATCCTTTAGCTCAAGCTGCTTCCAAACCCTGAGCGCATTCTCTCTTCTAGCCTAGATCTTCACTCCAGCTGTCCCTCCGCCGAGGGCTTTCTGAGGGAGGCCGCCCTCACCTGGGTGCTGGCAAGTACTCAGGAAACCAGGCGCTAGGAGTTCAGGGCATTCACATCCCCATTACCTCCGTCCACTCAGCCTGCCATCACACATCTCCCGCCAGGAAAGGCCAGTCCTCGTGTAGCTCACGGACTGGACCATCAGCTCCTTCTGGGGGCACCATCAGAACTTCTCCTGGGGTCCAGCCGGGCATGCAGCTGGGGCTCATGCCCCCACCACCAGCCTCTCCCAGCCTCTGGGCATGGTGATGGCAGTGATGCTGGCCCAGAGAGATGGGCCCATTGACACGCCGCTCTAGGCTCTGGGAAGCAGTGGAGGCAAGATGCTTGACATTCATTGTCAAGGGCAGCTATCAGTGATCAGGTGTGAATGTGGGTCAGCCGAAGGCCAAACTCATTACAGCTCTTCTCTCCAACCCCCCCGGGTCAGGGTCTACCACCCTGGATGGTGGAGATGCAGAATAAATACGATCCTGTCCTTTCCCCCCTAGAGCCTGAAGTGTCAGAGTGAAGGGTGCGGGCAGGGAAGGCAGCAAGGAGGAGTGCCGAAGGCTCTGCCACGGGGCCGGGCTGGCTGGCTGCTCCCGGCCCTTTGCCTGAGACTGGCCTCCTTCCCCATCTTTGCTGCAGTTGGAAGAGATGCCTGTTCAGAGCCAAGGTACAGGGCTGAGCTCAGGTCTGAGAGGCTGCTTCCTACCCAGGGAGCTTCCAACTGCCAGGAAAATGGGAAAGGTCCCTCACCCTGAGTCTGTCTTCAGCCTGAGGTCTCAGACCAGAGGGCCCAGGTCACCCAACCCTACAGATGAACTCTGCTCTGGGTGGCCTCTGAACTGGGGCTGGCCCTGGGTGATCTGGGGACAGGGGGACTGAGCTGTTTTCCTACCACCCACAGAGCATTCAGAAGCTCAGGCAGGGCGCCATCCACATCCTCAGGAGAGACCCAGTCCCACTGAGCCCATATCTGGGAGAGGCTCCCCTGACCCTGGAGTTAATACCGACACGGCTGGAGAAGGGCAGTCAGAGGGAAGGGGTGAGGACAGGGGTGAGGGCTGGGGTTGGGGAGGTCGCGGAGGAGCCTGCTCAGGCGGCAGCAGGGCCAAGGCTTCTCTGGATGTGGGAGATGGAGCAGAGGCAACAGGACTGAGCAGCAGGAAACCTGGGGTGGCCTTCAGGGGGGCTCTTCCCGGGCAGGGGTGGGGGTGGGTGGGAGGAGCTGGGAGGCATGGCCTGGACCCCTCGCTGGCAGACGGCCTCCGAATTGGAAAGGGCTTTGATCTGAGGAGTTCAGGGCAAGCTGGTGTCTCCCAAGCTATGCCACCCAGAGGGTCCACCCCGTCCTGGCATGGGTTGCTGTGCAGCCAGGCAGGACTGTGGGGAGGGAACCTGCAAACCGCCCCTTAGATCTGGCCTGGCAGGTTTACAGAATAGTTACAGGGACCAGTGTGGAGACTGTTTGCATATGATTTGCATGTGATTTGCTCATGAATAGCCTGTGCTTTCTGTTCCCAGGCAATTTTCAAGTTAAATATTAATTGCTGCTGCCCTTAGGGTTCTTGATTTTGCTTTCCTAGTTTCTCCTCACCCATTGGCAGTCAATGGGCCCATCTAGCTGAGCCCCCAGGCCTGGAAAGGGTGCCTGAAGCCTGGGGGCACCACACTTCCGCCAGGTGAGGGGCTGTCTTCTGGCGCTGGTATACAGGGAAGAGAACACACAGGGGGATGGCAAATACGGGGGATCAGGAACCTACTGCACACAGAGAGCAATAGGCATGGAACCTGGCAAATCAGCCAGAGGTGCAAGAGAAGGTGCCTGGAGCAGGAGGCCGAGTCAGGGTCCGAGTGATGGAGGGAGCTGTGGGAGAGGGGAAGCCTGCCTCTGGTTAGAGCCGTGCAAGCTCTGAGACCAGCTATGCCTGGATTTGGATCCTATGTTCTAGAAACTGCAACTGTGGCCAAGTGACATCATGTCCTCTTCCACAAAACAGAGTTATCCATAGGACCTGCCACATGTTGGCGTTGTAGGGAGGAAGCCAGCAGCTGGGTGCTAAGCCCTTGGCCTTGGGCCTGCCTGGCATGCAGACTGTGCTCCTTGCAGTGCCAGCTGCAGGGCCCCTGGCCCCAGCCTTGTGCGGTGCAGGGTGCTCCATGCTGGCACTGGGTCGTCCAGCTTCTGCTCAGACATTTCCTGAGGCAAAGCCTCGCTTGTTCTGTTCTCCTGAGGGCTGTTTATGGCACGCACACTATAACCACTTTATAGAACCTTTGAGAAGGGAGCTCTGGGCCTTCCCAGGCAGCCCCCTCTGTTCCTGATCGGCTGTCATTAGGAGAAAGGACTACTTTCTGGCTCCTGGCTCTGGGGCACATGTGGACTCAAGTCTCTCCCCTGGGGTGGCGCAGTTCATAATGCCTCCTCTCCCTGAGAGCCCAGGAAAGATCTCAGGATGTGCTCGCTTCCTGCAGCTCCCCTTCCCAAGCTGCTTGGATCAAACACCTTGCTCTCGCCCCAGAACATGATGGGCCACCAGAGTGGTCTCAGCGAGCCACTGATCAGGAGAAAGATTTTCTCCTCTGGCACTAAGGAGTAGGGATTTGCCCCAGATACTCAGCTTTTATGCTGGGGGAGACTGGCTGTGACCCAGACAGGCTGGCTCAGCCACTGGCCACTACTACCTGCTGCTGGACTGCCTCTTTAAATGTATGTTTCTCACAACTGGGTTTTCTTTAAATTTTCATCTGTAGGAGGTAAATGGCTCAATTTATGAATCCTTCTAGAATCTGCCTTCTCCATATCTGTGTTGTAAGCCCTATCTGGGTGTATTGCAAGCAATGGTCTTTGTTTTCTTCAGCTTCCCTTCCAGATCCGAGGCCTTGAATAGTCCTTGGGGATCCCTCCTCCATAAGGATGCCTGCTCTGGCGTCTGTTTCCTGCAGAGAGTCCTCGACAACACTCTTCTCCCACACGTGTCAGTGCCTCTGTGACAAGAGGACCAACTTCTTTCCACTCACAAGCTCGAAACCAGATTTCTCTTCCCTCCGTATCACCATCGGTAAACCTGCTCACACGTGCTCCACGTTAGGCCCGCCCTGGGCTGCAGGCACTTGCAGCAGCACAGATGCTGGAGACTTGATCTCCCAGAAAAGAAAGTGCGATTTCCAGAGGGCTCTTTGGGTGAGGGGCCGTGAGGTCCCCCAGGACCAAGGACCGACAGCACACTTACACTAGTAAAATCGCCTCTGATGACCATGATCTTATCGGAACTGCATCCAAATGCTATACTCTTGTAAAACTCAGCAGAAAAGTCCAGAAATCTCTGCAAAACTCCAGCAGGCATGCATCAACATGCTTAGGGAAGGGGACTATCATTAGGAAAATGGTTAACAATGTTGTTTTCTTCACATCTTCAAGGAAACAGCTCTAGAGTGGGGCTCTTATATAAAACTTCACGAGTCTGAAGTAGTAGGAGTCCAGGTTGATCTGGACTGTATCAGAAATACCCAGTGAAGGACTGGATCTTTACTTTGTAATCCAAGAGAGAGCACCGGGGAAGAGGAGGTCACTTAACACCTTTCTTACTTACCTGGATAGGGCATAGCTCCTGGCTAACAAGTGTGCTGGGAGGGAGCTGAGAAGTTCAAAATCTCCCCTTCGGGTGCTGTCCGTACTCATCCAGAGGAATCCAGGAGCAGCCTGGGAATGATGGAAACCTTGTTCTAGTTCTGTCTCTCTTCAGCTGCCTCCAGACCTTAACTTCCCCTCTTTGGTCCTCAGTTGCTGCAAAATAAAGAGGCTTAGACCCTCACTTTCCAAACTTTTAAAAGTGTATTCCCTTCTTGTAAAAAAAAAATCTCTTATGATAGTCCAACATCTAAGACAATAAAAGGGAAGCCGCTTTGGCTGAGCTCTCTGGGGATGGTTTCTCCCTAGGAAATCTAACAGGTCTTTGGGGAAACACTCCCTACTTGATCTCTAGATGCCCATCAGCTCCAGCAGGAACAAAAAGAGGCTCGGGTTCTTGGAAGTTAGACTTAGCCTAGGGGACTTGAACTTAGCTCTGGATGGGCGAGGCACCTGGAGTGCACCGTTGATAGAATTTTGGGACATCATGCCTAGCGGTTCCCTTCCTTGCTTCTTACCCTTTCTCCCCCTTTCCCACTCCCCTAGTCCTTCTCCTTCTGGATCCTGGAGGCAGAGCTTTGGAGCCTGAAACCTGCTGCTAATCTGGAAAGATCTCCCAGGTCTACCAATAAGATGAAACTGCATTCTTCAATGACATCCCCAGCCAGCGGCCCACACTAACTGGAGAATGACCATGGTGGGGTCCATCACAAACAAATGAATGGGGAGGGGTTGCCCAAATAGGCCGTTATTTCTTGAATTTATTGCCGCTTTTACCTGAGGTACAATGTCAGTGTCACCAGGAGAAATGCTTTTTAATGTCCTGAATCATTAAAACCCAATAATCTCTTTGAAATAGCTCAACTGCTTCCTGCAAGGAGATAGAGTAAATAAAACTGTTGTGTCTGTGTCCACTGTCACTGTATTGATGCGGTGTTTCTTTTCTTTTTTTAATAATGCATTAATTTTAGTTCAGCCCAGTGCATTTATACCATGCTGGTGGTGTATAAATTTGGTAATTAAATCCTGCTATCTTGACACTATGAGCAGAACAAGAAGCAGTTGTGATGCTTCAAAAAGGAAAAAACACTGTGAGGAGAGAGAATTGGTTTGTATTTTTAAAAAAATCACTTTCACAGAGTCTTTTTTTAGCTCTAGATAGTTGACAGATGTCTGACTTCCAGAGAGATCCTTGGGTGGGGAAGGATTTTAATGAATCCTGTGAAATTATTCTTCACCCCAGCAGGGTATAAAGCATATGCTATTTATAATCCCACAGACCTGGAATGGCTTACTAGCCGTGTGGCTTTAGGTAAGTCACTCACCTTGCGTATCCATCAGGGTGCATTTTCTACAAATAAGAAAACACCAACCCAGAGTCACTGGGTAAAGTAAATGTTTTATAATATGAGGTTTTGATTTAAGGTAACTGTAGGGATGTTGAATTCAGCAGCTCATCAGCGTAAATGAAGAGGCCAGAATCGGTCCCACGTTTTCCTTTGCTAACCTAGCCCTATAAGTGCAAGATGCTGCCTCAGTTCCAGGAACCCCATGCAGACCCAACGAAGAGCAGCAGCTGAAGGCCTGGCTATTTCATCAGAAAGAAAGCAGTTCCTGAAAGTTCTCTATAAGACACATCCTATTGGCCAGAAGCACATCACATGCCCACCTCTAAACCAATCACTGGCAAGTTGAATGGTATACTCATGATTGGCTCAGATAAATCCGTTTCCTCCTCCAGGAGGCTGGTGACAGGATCCGGCATACATGGCTCTGCAGAGAAGTTGGATATCTAGGTTAACCGGAGTCTGTTAGAGAAGAGGATGCAAGGTGAGTGGTTATTGGATTGGCAACCTAGTTTCTGCTACAGTGTCTTTGAATTGGTTTCTTCATCTGTTAAAATGGAATTGTAACTATTAATAATCCTGTTGTGAGGATTCAAAGAGATAAATAATAGACGTTAGTTCCAAACCTTTTTTTATCACAGAGTGTTAGCACGACAGCTGATTTGGAGTCGGCCAGCTTCTCTAGAAGAAGCCGATGGGTAGCCATGGGTTTGCTTTCCATTAAGTCCCAAGAGGGCCAGAGAATCAGGCTCCTGCTAACAATGGAACTTGCGCTGGAATGCTTCCACCAGACACATGGCTGGTCTTGGCCAGTCCTCCAGGTGGCTTGGAGGCGTGCCTCCTGCTCTTTGCCTTTTACTTTTTCTAATGTGTTGATGACTCATGTAACTGGAATATAGCAAGGCCCTTGTTCTGGCTGAAAGGGTGCCTCCAGATAATGAATGGTACAGTCTGGGCTTATTTCTGATTCCAGTGTTGGGTCTACCTTATACTCTGTGGAAGAGTGATACAGGTGAAGCCCATCACCTGGAGTCACTCTGGGTCATCATTACCCCAGACCAGACAAGCAGGAACACCAAGGCGCTCTCTCCTGAAGTTCACCGATTACTGAACAGTGTGGGGAACCTTCATCAGCTTGATGGACACCCTTGCCGAACACCAGGGAAGGTCCCTCCGTATCCGAACCGTGGGAAAGGGTGTCCACCATGGGTGTTCTTTCCCATCCAAGCTCTCTCTCTCTGATACCTCCTTACCTATGAAGTCCCCTCTTTCAAGTCCCTTGGTCCCTCCCCTCTTCATCTTCCTCTTTCCTGGGAGATCCCATGCCTCCTTATAAGGGCAAAGGTTCCACCCCCATCCCTTCCCATGGCTGGCTGGCTGCACCAGGGGAGAGAGGAGACGCCAGTGTCACACCTGAGCACCTGCAGTGGCTGCCTCCTCACGAGTTTGCTAAGAGGTAAGTACGTCCCACCTAGACAGGGTCACAACGACACTACACCGTGTTAACTAGGGCAAAGGAAATAGTTTGGCTCCTAGTAGGGTCACTTTGTTCTCGCCCTTTCCATAATGTGTGCCCCTGCCCCGACTGTGCCCAGAAGCATCTGGTGTTTTCTTGAATCTGCCATTGTATCACAGACGGGCGCCCACACGGACAGCGAAACGGCTCTCTCCGTGGCGCCCGGGAGGGATGGCGCCCGCTTGGATCGTATTCTCTTGGAATTCTGATGAAAGAAGGAGAAGCACTGCCCATTTCTTTTACTCCATGTACTTTTCTTTTGGTCTGTGAATGAACTGTCTCACCTGTTCACCACAGGATGAAATATCAGAAGTAGAGGGTGAATGTGATGTTTGTACATTCAGGACAGATAGAAGGAAATACCACGCGATCCAGCAGAAAATAAACTTCATATTTCTTGCCCCAAATCAACCATACTTCAATAAAAAAAAGAGGAAAGGAAATTTTTGCCCCCAGAGATGGCAGAAATTAAAGTTTATCATAGCTTTAAAAAGATTAAATTTGCATATAGGATGTTTGTTTACCAGGAAAATCCAAAGAAATTAATGAAAAAGCTAGTAGAAGTAATCACATAATTTCATATAAAGGCCAGTGAAAAGACAAGGATACGAAAAACAATAATGTTCAATAATATTCCTATACACTTAGAATATTCAGTCAGAAAAGTACAAGGGACACAAAACATAAAATGTTGGCCTGGAACAGTCTTCCTTCTTCATAGGATTTGTTTACCTCCTGTATTTTGAGATTATGTCTCCAGAAAGGGCTTCCGAGATCCCTTAGAATGGTTAGGTACCCGCAGTAGTGTGTCTGGAGAGCACCCCATATTTATTTTGTCACTGGAACTGCCAATTATCACTCCAGTTTCTATCTTTCCTACTTGACTGTATCCTGCAGGTAGGCTAGGGGGTGTCTTGCTCACTGCTAAATTCCTAGCGCTTACCTAAGACAAATGAGTAGTTAAAGAATTAGCAAAACAGAACATTGCTTAGAAAAATCTCTTGTTAGAGAAATGGGTGTGCTTGTATGAAGAAACATGACATACTTTACAAAGGATCAAAGAAAACTCGAGAAGGGGTGGTCAGGCACCTTGCTCTTAGATGGGATGAGCCGGGTAGTATTGTACAGTTTTCCTTCTGCCCAAAATAATGTTTAGACTTAATGTTACATCAACTAAAGTCCTTACAGAATTATTGGGTAAAATATTATCAAATGATTCTAGAAGGAAAAGACCATAAAAGAAAATTCTGGAGAACTAAACTGTGAGGTTCCTGTGGGTTGTTTCCTGTGTCTTTCCCCTCTATTTCTGAGTGTTCTCTCACCCACACCATGAGGCAGATGCCCCACCTTTACCTGCCCGCTGGGTTCTATCAGGAGGCATGCCCTCGAAGATAGCAGAAAGACCCAAGCAGGAAGTCTCAGGGTAAATTAATCTGTCTGGTGTTTCATTCCAGAAAGTGGGGAGAGAGCTCATTGCAGACTCAGGGGCAAAGCAAGCTCGTGAATGCTGTTTCAGAGTTTGGCATTAGGCAGTCGAGCATTTCAATATCTCATTCTTGAATCAAACAGTCAAGCAATGTTTAACACCACGCTCCCTCACCTCACAGTTCATTAAGTCAAATCTGATTGAACTCTCTATAAAAATATACACACCTTCTCACTTTTCTTTGCTCCTGAAGTGAGAACATACATTATGACTTACAGTATCTAACTCCATCTCCTCAAACATTTAAACCCCTTAGAAGACCTCTCATAAAAGTCCCAATAGATGATTCCAGTGAATTTCCCACTGGACACAGGACCACAGATATTCCCTAAATAAACTGGCTGCAGTTTTAGTGATGTTTTCTGACGAGGCCAAGAAAATAATCTCTCTCCCCATAGTTGCTTCCAAATGACTCTGACTCAAAATAGGTGACTGATCACAACAGGAGACTGAGGTCGGGGTTGCAGCAGAGCAAGAAACCAGGTGGGGGGATCTAAAGTCCAAGAAGTGGAAGAGGGGAGTCCCATGGATTCTGAGGCACAGGGGCCCAACGAAGCCACTGGAGTGGGGAACCCAAGAGAAAATGCAGCGAGCAGGCGCTGGGGGTAGGGTGGGTCAGAGGTGCACCTGGGGAGCGGCGGGGAGCGGTCCTCTGAGCCGTGCCTGCTGTTGGCTGGTACTTCCGGTACTGGTCACAGAGGGTTTGGGTGCACCCGGGGAGGAATGTTCCTCGTGAGCAGGTGAGCTCTTTGCATTACAAAGTCAACCTCCAAGTGCCAGGTTGGGGGCCACACAGTCCACAAGAGCCCAGCCACTCCTGCCTATGTGAGAACTCAGCCAAATGAAGACCCTGGGACTTCAGACCGTGGGGCCTTGTTTTCCCTCCACCTTCCCTTGGGGAGCTGAGCCTGGGCGAGCCCCGGCTGTGGACCGTGAGGCCCATCCTCTGACCTTGTTACAGCGTACCCCTTCCCCACGGCTCTCCTTTGTGCAGCACCCACCTGCCCCTGCCGACGGCCCAGAATCCCGTTGTTCATGGTGAACCACCACGTGTGGCGGCCGCACACGACGCTCTGTGCCGGCTACCTTGCCCTTTGTGGGGCTCCCAACTGCACTCAGCGTGGGCCCTGCTGGCTCCTTCCTAAGGAAAGGGCGCTTGCCAGCTGCCCCCACTGGCTTCCTCCAGCCATGGCTCTGTGCTAGCCACATGCCTGACCTCAGCTTGCTTCCTGCTCACCCGCTGAAGCTCCAAACACTGTTGCTGGGGCTGTTCATAAACCAGTGCTCACCATGGTGAGAGTGGGCTTGGGAGCCCTAGGACGCCGGGTTTAAATCCCAGCTCTGACATCTCCTCTCTGGGTGACCTGAGCAAGGCACGGAGCCTCTCCAAGCTTGAGATCTCCTATCTACAGAGATGGAACTAGCAACCTCCAGAGCTGCCATGTGAGAAATAATGAGATGCTGTACGTGTGTACACCTAGCTCTTGATCCACAAATCTTTAATTACATTCACGTATCTTGTAGGACAGAGTACAATTTATCATTCCTTCCAGAAGAGTCATCTTAGTTTAACCCTCCTGTAGTGACCGTATTTTCTTCCTCATTCCTATGAGTAAGTGAGCTACTGCAGGCAGGAATTGATTGAAACCCACGAAGTCCATCTCAAAGCGCCCAGCTTGGGGCCACATGGTTCATGTGAGCTCCGCCCCTGCTGCCGGTTTTGACGGCTCACTCGGGTGCCTGTGCGGAGCAGGCCAGGGGCGCCGCGGCGTTTACACTGGCGCACACAGTCACACGGCCAGCAGCTTCATCCCTGAGAGAGAAAACGACTGCATAATGTGATCTACACACACCCCTGCATAGATTAAAAATATAGGCCAATATCTACTTGCCAAGGAAAGGACAAAGCTATTTTCTTAAAAGGATATATTTAGACCCAACAGCAAATCCCAGTATTTGCGAGAGAAGGGACCCGCACCTGACATCGTAGCTTTCCCACCCGTGAAGCGCTCATCCCCAGCGCCTTCAGGCTCCGTGCTCGGCAGTCACGGTCGTGACAGGCGAGGGGAGGCAGCCTCCACAAAGCCGTGTTAATATCGGAGGTGAACTAGCACGACTGACGCTTGCGGTGATTCCCTGCAATAAGGCCCCTGAAATAGTGTTCATGAAGCGGGTGAATGCAAATGGGTTCTGCGTTGTCTGTACATGGTGACAACGCGCCACATTTAATAGCCGTTTTGTGCCTGTCTCTCTGGGCTCCCTTAGTGGCGTATTCTTCTCTTGATATCAGGACACGGCTCTTATTAATCTCAGGGAGAGGAGGTGGGGGGGATTAGAAGTTTAGCCTCCAAAGGGGCCTTTCACGATGGCTGAGCTTTCTGTGGACCCAGTGGTCGGCTAGAAAGTTTCCTAGGATTAAAAATTACTAGGTGGGTGTTTGGAATGGGGGTCAATTCCACATCCCCCTGTTAATCCCATTTCGTACAGCCCAGAATATTTGGAGGAAGTCTTCACAAAAGACGGAGGTGGAGCAGAAGTAGTTTATCTGAGAGCCCGCGAGAGTGTTTTACAAAAGGCCAAATTTAACCAGCCGTTTCTTGCAACCATTTCGTTTTTGTTTTAGTTGTGTTTTGTTTGGGCAAGTGGGAGGCTTTCCTACTTGATTTTATCCCTCTTGGCGCTGATGGTTGGGTTGGGTTAAGGGCCACATCCAGCCCTGAGTTCATTCTCTGGTACTTGGCTTGCTTTCTCACGATTCAGGCTTGCCAGGAAGCTGAAGACATGCTGGGCCAAGCGCATGGACTGTTGGGTCTGCCCTCATTTCCTCATCAGCTTACGTTTTTGGAGACCAGGTAATGGCTTCCCCCGCAGTGGTAGCAACCCTCACGGCAGACCCCTTAGAAGAAACACCCTTTGGGGCTCAGGCAATGGATAAGTAAGGGCAGAATCCCATTTTCCAAGTCATTGTTCTCCAAACGTGCCCTGCAGAACCCCAGGACCCAGCCCCTGGTAGGATCTCACTTTCTTCCCCAGGAATTAAGGTAACTTTGCTGTTAGGAACTATCCTGAGACAAACCCACGGCTTGCATTTGGTCGAAAATGGATGACCTGAAGCCATCCCATTACTTTTTAGTACATATGACTCAAATCCCTGAACAAATGGGTGTGTGTCTTCATTTCCCTTTGCTGAAAGCATTCACAGGCTGCCCTTCTTTCTTTTTAGCCTCTAGCTGCAAGCAGTAAAAGTGAGCAGCCCTTGCTTTTTAAAAACCTTTAAAGCCCTACCACTATCTCCTGGAAAGCACTAATTCCTCGGTCCTCCCCGGGGAGTCTCACCTCTTTGTGGATCGTTCAGAGCTCTGGTGCTTTGGGCTCTCATCCGTCTCACTTTTCATCTTTCATCTCTTTCCTGCCTGCCACACATGGTGTTCCCTGCCAGTTCCTACTTCCTCTGTCATTCGTCTATCTCTATAAACCTGCCTATCTATATATATCTACCTGTCTGTCTATATATATATCTCCATCTCTATACTTGGAGTTGACAAATGCTAGCAATGCCAAAAAGAGTGACTCCTCTGACTTTAATACAAGGTAAATATGCTTCAGCATATACCCGAAATGACCTACATTGTAACCTCCACTGTATCTCCCCGGGAAAGAATTATTATATTCTTTAGTCCTCTGGGAAGAAGTCCGGGAGAGGACAATGCTGCTTTCTGGAGAGCTTTTTCAGAGATGGTGGGTCTTTTCTTTTGAAAGGCTAAAATCTTAAGTTCATTACTTATTGAGTACCTTCTAGGTGCTGACCAAGACCAGAGGTTCCAAGACAGATAGGTCATAGCCTCTGAGCCCCAGGAATGGCCAGTATGTCTAGTGGATGAGGAATCAAGTGGAAGACATTGCAAATGACTGAAATTTTACCAGCTATTGCAAACTAGTCTAGAGAAAAAAAGCAGTGGAAAACAGACACTCAGCCTAGGTAATCCAACTGGATGAACAGAAGGCCAGGTGGGGAAAGGGAAATAAAATCTGGCAAAATGGGGTTGGAAAAGCTCAGGGAACTTGTCTCTCTCGTTCATTGTTCTATTCCTATGTTCTAGAACAATGTGTGGAACCTGTCAGGTGTTCACACAATTATCTGCAAGAAAGGATGAATCTCAGTGGCTCATTTCCCTTTCTTTTTGGCTGGGCCATTTGTTGCAAGGAATCACCCCCCCTTCTCTGAGATGAGACAAGACCGTTAGGCAGGTACATCTTGGGAATTTGTACCATCTGTTTGGGGCCCCATGGAGAGGATGCACCAGATGGACCCCAGGTCTATTTTGGTCTTTACTTTGGATGTTTCTGGTTTTTCTGCATCCCATGCAGATGGATACTGTCAGGTTATTTATAGTAGGAGTTTGTACATGGTAATAAAACAGTTGCTCTAATTCCAATGCCATTTGAATTATTCTGGCTTTGCATTCTTCACAGGACCTGTAGCAAACACAGTGTTAAATAGCTGTGGTACCAAGGCCATTCCCTTCTAACATCAGCTGCCACCAACTCTGACCCCTTTCCCCAAACTGATTCTCTCTGAAACACGAGACACCGAGATTCTGTTCACATGCATTTCTCACAGGTTTTAGAAACAGCCCATTAATAGATACAAAACTTCTAAATAAAACACAGGGCTGGAAAATTTAATTTAACAGTATGTTAAA
>JAQQAC010013566.1:13167075-13192511 GCA_029783875.1 Phataginus tricuspis
CTTGTTATTCTGGGTACTTGAGTGGGGAAGGTTGAGAAGCCCCGGATTAGATGTGCTCTAAGATGCCCTCACTATTACGATGCTTTGGTTTTATGATCAAGATCCAGGAGGAGGAGGATTAAGCAGTATGTGGACTGTGGAAGGATTTAGGTGGTTTCAGGTTTTAGGAGGAGTGGGTGTTAATGTGGGCAGGCAGCTGTGCTCCCCACTCTCATGCCATCGCTTTGGAACCTCTTGTGCCTCACCCCGGAAAGCCCTGTCCTTCCTGCCTGCCGGGCTTACTCCCCGTTCTTTAAGAGCTGTCTTAGTGTCCCCTCCTAGCGATGCTGGGCCGCCTCCTTCCTCCTGCAGACCCACACCCTCCACACTGCTGACTTAGGCTTGAGACCCCCCCCGCTGTGCGCCCTTGGAACTCAACGCCTAGCTCAGTGTTTGCACTCCCGGGGCTCTATTATATTCCTATTTTCTTGCCTCATTGTGTTAATTGCTGCTTAACAAGCCTTCACATTATTTGGCGAATGAATTCCCAAAGTGCAAGCAAGCGCTTCGTGACACACCCTTGCGATCTCTCTGGCTTTGGTCTCAGAGCTTTTGGACACTTGTCTGGACTGTGGGCACACCCGACAGCTTGTAGTTCCTGAAAGTACCAGCTGTCTCCTGTGTTTTGTTCCTGTTTGTCGGAATGCTCCTATCCTTGCCCATATAAAGAATTCCTCTTTATCTTTCACGACTCTGTCCAGTTGCCTCCCTCTGTAGAAGCCGCTGCTGGCCTCCCATGGCTTACCCGTGTGGATGTCACCGCTCCTCAGACACAGCTCTACACCACCACCTAACTCATTTCAAGGTCGTGTGTTTGCATGTCCTCTGGGTAAGCAATAGCTCATGGACGACCATGAGTATACGTCCCATATGCGTAAGCCCACATCAGTGAATGAAAGCATGCATAGATGAGAGGAAAGGAGGGCGAGAAGAATGATTACTCCACACTTCTGTGAAATAAAGAAAAGCTGACCATTATACTAGGGACCTCCAAAAAGATTTCTGAAGCCTAAATGTTGAAGGTTTCATTAACTCTGGGAATCTCAAAATGGCCACCCCTGAAAAACTAAGAAAAATCTGTTAATGATGTTAAAGCCTAAACAGTTGGCACTGCATTCCTGTTAAAGGATAAGCAGAATGTTTACCTTCCCTTTAATTTCCTCTGGATGCCAGGTGCCTACCAGGATGATTGCCCCCACTCTTTTCTTTGCATGACGTATCTGATGTAAGTGAAACGTACCCCTTTGAAGTTCTGTTTCTCTTGCTTGTCTCTGCAAGGACAGAAAACCTTTGCAGGATTTGGGTTCTTGGGAATATATCTCCAACCCCAAGCATAGGAATTATATTTTCCTGAGCCTGGGTCCAAGATTTGGCTCAAATAAAACTGTATTTTCAAGATAATTTTAATGATTTTTCTTTGATGCTTTAGCCCAAGCGAAAGGGCTAAGTTCTGGGTTCCTAAGGTTGTAAGTGCAACCCCAGGCATGCCTGCACTAGTTCATGCCTTCATTCACTCATCTTCTGCTCACTCACTGTGGGACACCCACTACTCATTCATTCACTTATTCAAAACTATTTGCACTGTCTTAGCTGTTGAGAATTCATCCTTGTCTTCAAGACCCTGACATTCTAGTGGGAAGAAACAGATCATAAAGGAAATACTTAACCAGGTCAAAGTTTGATGTATGTTTTGTGAAGGATAAAACAGCAAGGCCGAAGGCCAGACCACATGGGGCATCTTAGGTCCCCATAAGGTGTTGCTGAATGAACAAAGGAGTGGTCTGGCCTTTATTATACTTTAAAAAGCTCCTGCTGGCTGTGGAGGTGAGCACAACTTGTAAGGGGCAAGGGAGGAGGCAGGAGATCGGTCAAGAGGCCACAGCCTCCAGATGAGGGGTGATAGCAATGTCCTGGGATGTAACCCTGGAGGCAGTGGGAAACCGAGGTTCTTGGTATATTTGGAGGGACAGCCAACAGGCTTTGCCAGTGATTTGGATACAGGACATGTGAGGGAAAGGGGTCAAGGATGACTCGAAGGATTTCGGCTTGGGTGACTGGAAGGATGGAATTATTACCATTGATGAGAGGGGAAGGCACTGGGGTGAGCAGGTCAGTGGCGAAGACCAGGAGTTCAGCATGGACGGTTCAATCTGAGGCGCTCATCACGCCTGCTGGTGAGCGGGCAGTGGGAGATACAGGTGTGGAGTTGAGGAGCAATGGGCAAGCTGGAGATGAGAATTCGGTGTCATTTACACACAGGTGTGCTGGGAGCTCTTTAGACTGAAGGAGATCATGTAGGGTGTGAATGCAGGCACAGAAGAGGAAAGCCCTGCTCTGGTAGGAGGGCACCCCGACAGCCAGATTTGGGGAAAATCTGAGGAGGATCCAGGAAAGGAGACTGAGAAGGAGCAGTCAGTGGGGTCCCAGGAGAACTGAGCGAGGTGATAGCCAGGGGCAAGGGCTAGGGGAGAAATGCCGGCCTGAATGAGGGGGCCTGACAGGTATTGGCATCGGGAAAGAAAGGCAGGCAGGGTCACGGGCACTTAGGGGTGTGTTAAAACTCTCTAGGAAGGTGGTCTATTTGTTTTAGGCATACTTAACACAGGACATTAGCAAAGATAGAGCTGAAATTAAAAATATTTATTTTCACGCCTTTAGAAGAGAGGAAAATAAAATTTATTTTCATTATTGGCAAGTCAAAAGGTCTCCAATATTTAATAAGGTCAAATGTGGTCTCTAAGATAGAGTCTGCACAGAAAAAAAAAAACTTGCCTCGGAAGTATTGTTTCCAGAAATGCCAATCACCCAGAAAAACTTCAGTTCATGTGTGCCGGTCAAAGATCAGGGATCTAACAAAAGCCCAGGGCAGGTAAATGACAATGAATATTAAAAAATGGCTGAACGCTGCCCAAGTGTGTTAGAAAAAAAGTGCTTGAGGTTGTGCAACAGTCCCGCACTTCAGATGTTACACCTTCCTCTGAAGCTTCCTTCTGCTCTGGGTGGGCAGAACTTCTGGTTAGAAGTTGACTGGCTTCTGCCCGGGGACCAGAACCTTGACCCAGGACCAATTGAAGTGGCTCTTCCGGTCAGTTCTCCACTAGTCCATTTTAAATTGCGCACAATACCAGTGCTGAGTTAGAGATCGTCTAGAACACCACTGTCCAAATCACATCGTATGTCATGTCAGAATATCCAAGAAACCATGTGTAATTTAAATTTTCTAGAAGCCACACTGAAAAAGTAAAAGAAACAGGCAAAATTCATTTTAATTTAACTTAAAATTTTATTTAACCCAACGTATGCAAAATATTGTCATTTCAACAGGTAGTCAATACGAAAAAATACTGGGACATCTTGCATTCTTATTTCACATTGAGTCTTTCAAACCCCGTGTGCATTTCATTTGCAGCGCATCTCAATGCAGAATAGCCACCATTCAAGCGTCCAGTATTGTCATGGCAAGTGGCTACTGTATTGGACAGTGTGGAACGAGACGAGGGCCCTCAGTTTACAGATGAAGGGCCTGAGTTCCGGAGGGAAAGGAATGAATTGGTGGACTCTGGCTTGTCAGTACTGGAACCAGGTATCTTGGCTCCCAGCCCAAAGAGTTTCTCAAATGTTCTGCTGTTCAAAAGCAATCTCCATTTAACTGTTCCTTGGCATATTACTTTTCATACTTTGGTCATAAAAAAGCCATTCTAATCTCTACTTTTCCATCCCTCTCTTTGTATTCTATTTAGTGATTCTACAGCATTAGTCTTGGGAGCATGTGCATAAAGCACGTTTCCCAAGGCCACCCCACCAGAGTTCTGATTTAGTGAGCCTTCAGTGGGATGGCAGAACCTGCCTTTTCAGTAAGTGCTCAGTGATTACAACGCCATTAGTCCATGGATCAACTTGAGAAACATCCTGGCTTCTTAGTTCCTATGGACGCCTGTAGTCCTTACCAGAGATCTTCAGAGGATTGCCACAGGCCTTTAGGAAGTTGTATTTCAAAAACGGCTCCATCTTTCTTTCCCATGTTCCTGAGTGCGTAGAACCTTCCCAGCCCTGGCTGTTCTTTCAAACTGCAGTGTCCTCTTTACTGTATCTTCCCGAGTCTAAGGTCCTTGAGAGACAGATGGGAATCTTTGGTGTCCCATTTTTTTCCCCAGGGCCTAGCCCACATGCTCAGAGTAAACACTTGATGAATGAATGGATGAATGAATGAATGAACCCTCTGTTATCAAAGGTGCCCAGGAACAAAGGCATAATTCTCAGACCCTCCTTCTAGCTTTGTTTACCCAGTTCCCTTCTCATGTAGTTGCTTTGGGTCCTTCTGGCTTAGTACCTTGGGGGCCAGACGACAAGGGAGAAATGCCAACATCTTTGGGAGAGTGTCTTTAACAAGTATACAGGAGACTTATAAATAAGCTAGAAGCTGTTTTCCTGGGTGAAGCCTCAAAGTGCAAGGGGCAATCTCTGCCTAGAGCACAGGGAGTCTTAGTTTAAAGCCTGAAATGACAGTGGAACCTGGAGATAATGATTTATCTTTATGCTTTGACCTTTGGGAGACTGGTTATCCTGCAGGAGCAAGAGAGAGAAGCTTGGAAGGACGGAGGCCAGCTAGTGGAATTTACTTCTGCTGAGTGCTTAAAACTACCTATAGAATATTGTCTAAAACTTAAAAAAGTCAATTGCTATGACTGATTTATGTCACTTACTTCCATGCTTCTATTACACTGTCTGTACCATCCCCACCATCACCACCTTCTTCCCCCCATTCCCCTCCCTCTTCATTAAGAGTGTCTTCTCCTGACCCGAGCCACCCTACAAAGGATCACCTGAGATCTGTCTATAAGGTCTGAAACCAAAAGAGGTACCTCTGTGAAAGCTGAATGCAATATACTATACCCACTAAATCTCATTTTAGCTTTGCTAATAAAAGAAAATGATGGTTTATGGTTGTTTTACACCTACTCTTCAAATATATATAAAATCAGTTAATATCCTTCATGCTTAGTAGCACAGACCCACCTATAAAAATACCTTAATAATCAGAAAATATTAGTGAATTATGAAATCCTTTCATTTCCATCTACAGAGGATCTCCCACACCTCAACTGTCTTCACAGTACCGCTGTGAGCCACCCTTCTGTACAGGCCCCAGTCCGGAGCCTGTTGGGTCTGTTGATCCCAGGGGAAACCGAACTGAGCAGGGGCCAGGGAGCGGAGGAACTGAGGAAGCTTTTGCGATGTGTCCCCAGCCTCTGGCCTGGCACAGGTTCCTCCACCCTCCAGTCAGGACCGCTGCGGTCTTTATGGGAGACCGTGAGCCTCCCCACGGGAATTCCAGAGGACTTTGTCCTCCGAAGGTCTTAGGGAGGAGGAAGGCAGGTGCTGTGCCCACCCCATCATAAGGGTGCGCTCGAGATGCCCACAGAGCCCTGGCTTCCCGTTGGACGTTTTGGTGTGGGGGATAATCAGAGCAGGGGCTGACTCGTTGTAAGCCTCAGGAAAATATCGTCGAAAAAACAAATGTATCTGCCCGACAGACCACCTGCCTTTCTGCCTTTACATCTACTGACTCATCTGTGTGTGCAAACCCGTATACACATTTACATGTGGTTCCATATGCAAATGTAGGTCTTTTCTTTTTTCTCCTCTTGGTTGCCCTTTCCCTCCCTATTGCTTTATCCCCCTCCCCTGAAAGTGCTGGCTCTCCTGATAGATCTCGGCTCTCTGTGACGCGAGCTAGTACAGCGAGCTCCCAGAAACTGGCACAGAGACGTGGCAAGAAACTCCTGTCTGGGAAAGACTCTAGGGCACCTCTGGGGTGAGCACAGAGCATCCTGGACGCATTCCAGAGGTGACAGCCGCTTCCATGTGACCGGGGGCAACAGGCTCATTCCACTGCTCTTCCTCAACCAGAAAGAAAGGGGGAAACGGTCTCGGGGAAGCTGGATGGGAGGCCAAGGGAGCTGGAGGCTAGAGCGGAGTCAGCTGTGGCCCCAGGGAAGCACATGTGCTGCCTCCGCAGAGACTCTGGCTCTGGGCACGGAGTGGTGAGGCGAGGTGCTGCCCTGGTGAGTCATTTCTCTTCACAAGCTAGCCAGCTGGGTCCTGGGCCACTGGGTCTGCGGAGGCAGAGGAATGGCTTTTCCCATGTTCTGAGCTGGTGAGATTTGGGAGAATGGCTGCTCCTGAACCAAGGAGGAGGCAGTACGGACACGGCAGTGGCCCTCTCCTGGGGCTCTGGGGCTCAGTGGAGGAGGGCCAGGAGCCCCCTTGCTGGCAGCTGGCCTAACTGCCCTGGTCACCTTGGCCCAGGCGCTGCAAGGGCTCCTGGTGGCATGCACTATATTGCCTGAGCCCTGCCCTGTGTGGGACCCAGAGGCCCCTTTGGGGAAGGCTGTGCATCTGGTGAAACGCCAACCAGCGATGTTGCTGGAAATGTCTCAGACCCAGGGGGAGATAAGATTCTTGAAGAGCACGTATGATGGGATGTTGACAACAAGCTCAAAAGCTTCTTCCTCCCTCCTCGCTCCCTAATTCTCATCTAAGTCACAGGATCTGGTGACACTTGGCATCAGCAGCAGCGAGCATTCCTGGGAACAAAGAGAAGGTGAAATGGTGGAGGTGCTCCCCAGTGCTTCTCTCTGCACATTCTGTCCCCAGCTCACACTCTGGCCAGGAAGCACCTCCTACCTGCTCAGCGTGCGCAGGAACCTGTGCCAGGCAAGGAGCGAGCGTATGCGGGAGGGCAGCCCCGCTCTGTTTCAGCAAACATGAACGGCGCTTCCTGCCAACTCCACTTCTGTCCTGCACCCTCTCCTTCTCCAGGTATCTTTACTTGTGCCCAGAAAATTCAGAAAAGGATAGATTGTGCATGGTATGTCTCTCCCTGATGGTTTGGCTTTTTTTCTGTAACTGCTCATGCAGTGAGAGACCTTCGTTCCTTTAAGACTTGTCAGGATGCTTTTCTCGGTCTGCATCCCATGCCATCAGGGAAAAGGATGAGAAGTTGTTTTCAACTGTGAGGCACCAAAATCTGTGAGGCTATTGTGTAACAGAGGCTTAGCAGCCACAGAGTCACATTCTCACTTTGAGGGTTGGGTTGTTTTCCCAGGTGAAGCCCACTACACGTAGAGGTGCCAACCCCAGTGGGAGAGACACACTGGCGTTGGTGAGCGAGCTTACTGGCCACCCGGCACCCCCAGGGCAGGCCTGCCTCGCGGTTCTCCACTTGCCGAGTTTCTGAGGGAAGATTATGAATTTGGAGATTCCTAAGAGTCTCATAACATGCAAGTTTTTTGCAGAAGGTAAGGAAGGGTAAACAGGAGACCAAACATGCATGTCCCTCCCCCTCCAGCCCAATTCCAGAGGCCCCTGAGGCCTCCATGTAAAATACTGGATGTCCTGGGACACTTGTCACGGGCTTGAACCATGGGTACAAATGTCTGAACGGGATTGTTCTGCTCCTTCCGGCTATGATTTTGGACGGAGTCCAAGATCCAGACAGCATTAAATATACATTGTGAGGAATTGGGTTGTAGGGAGGATCCAGTGGATTGATTTACAAATTTGTGCAAAGTGATGGGCCTGTTAGACAGGCGGCAGAGGGAGAGAGTGCCAGGTCCCCAGGGTGAGCCTCTAGATGATTTTACATCATTAGCTCAGACATTTGCTCCAGAAAGTATTTCTTCCTCCTCCACAGTTCTGTTTCTGACATAAAAACAAGACCTTGCAAAGTTTAAACAGGCAAAATACCTTTGGGCAGAGTTAGCTTTACTGATACTATTTGAATGCATTCTGTTCATAGTGAGCAGATGGGTATTGATCTGATTACCTGCAAGTTAGAAAAGTTAAGACTCACCCTTCTTTCATCTCCTGAGGACTGGGAACCATTTGTGATTTCTAAAAAGTAAATTTGCCTTGCTTGGATGAGAGAGGTTTTCTTTTCGGGTTTCAGCTTTAAGCAACTTCAAACTCAACCCACGGACATTTTAAGTCGTTCATTCAAAATTATTGAGCAGATTAGGCAGTATGGGAATAGAAAAATATAAAGGTATAAAGCCATTATGAAAGTCTGCTAGGGTTCTGTGGATAATAGCACATGGGTCCAAGGACCTATAAAGGAAAATAAAAATATTTGGACAATCTAATGAAAAATCATTCAAAAGTACATGGAAAAATTAATGATCATATTGAATGGTCTCCTTTTCTGTCAGCTCCATGGTCTCAGCCACTAGAGCTTGAGGTGAGGTAAGATGGAAGGTGGAAATACATTCGAGTTTCTCTGTGAGGGACTCATTTTAATTGGAAGATTCTTTGTTTTTGTTCCTGGCTTAAATCTGGGACAAATCATGGATTTCCTTTCACCTACTCATTTCCTACTTACATGTCCCAGGCATTTTTCTCCATCTTTTCTCTTGAATGGAAGAAGGAGAAGGAGAGGGAAAGGCAGGGAAGAGGGCAGAAGGGAGTGGTAGCTGAGGCTGGAGGTCAGAGAGCCAGGATGGAGCTGGACCTGGGGATGGAGCACCAGAACGGTTCTGGCTGCCCGCAGTGGGAACTGCTGGGCCAGGGTCCTCTATGTCATAGGTGGGGTGCATTTTGGGAAGAGATGGGTGGGGCTGCACTTGTCCTGAAGGGCGGAGGCCAAAATCAGAAGGAGTGAGAGGAGAGAGAAGAAAGATAAAGGCTTGGTAAGACAGTGAAGGGGCCTCTGCTCTCTCCTGCGGCTGGCCCTTGCACACCCTGTCTTCTCCACCTGGGCCAAGTCCTTCTTTGTTTTGTGTAAAGAAATCTGCTGTTTCTCCTTTACATTCACACTTTTTCCACACTCACAGCATTTCTGACACCAGATGTATGGATTTTTCCCCACACCCAGCAATTCTCTGCAACACCAGCTTGGGGTCCTGCAATTCAACCCAATTCTGACCCTAACCGGAGTTAGCAAAGACTCCACCTGTTAGGGGCTCAGTACCGTAAGTCTGCGTGCCAATTGCAAGTGCGTGTCCAGGTTACACACAATGGCTGTCCGATGTGGCAACAGATCGGAGGTTGCCATGACACTCCCCTTGGATTTAATTATTTGCTGGAAGAGCTCATAGAACTCAGGGAGACATTTACTTACATTTGCCAGGTTATTATATAATACAGGATATGATAAAAGATACAGAGGAAAAGCCAGAAGAAGAGACGCACAGGATCCCAGAAAGGGCCCCAAGCACAGACTCTTCTTTCCCTGTGGAGCTGGGGTTTTCATGGGGATGTGTTCAACCCAGGAACTCTCAGAACACTACAATTTTGGGATTTTTTATGGAGGTTTCATCACATTGTTTGATCATTAACTCAGTTTCTAGACCATCTTCCCTTCCTGGAGGATGGGGTTGGGGCTGAAAGTTCCCAGCTTCTAATCATGGCTTGATCCTTCTGTGCACCAGCTCCCATCCAGGAGCCACATGGTCCCCTCGTTAGAACAAAAGACCTAGGAAATCCGAAGGGAGTCAGTAACCAGGATCAGAACCCAAATACTAGAACAAAGATGCTGCCAGTGCTCTTACCACCTGGGACATCACAAGACTTCTAGGAGCTCTGTGCCAGGACCTGGGGGCAGAGACCAACATATGCATTTTCTATTATTTCACATTTTGCTAGAGCCGATTACCTCTTCTTCCAAGGTATCTTTTCTGACCCCCAGCTCCCACCCCCTCTGTCCCAGGCACCCGTGCTCCCCCTCCTCGTGGTCTCCACCACACACGATGTGGTTGCCTCTTTCCCAGGAGTGCCGTCCGGGAACCTTAAGCTTTCTGAGGGAAGGGTTCTTGTCCATCATGCTCACTGTGCCATCCCAAGTACCACGCTTAGCTCAGGGTATGTGTTCATGAATATCTGATGAGAGAATGTCAAATAAATGTCAGGCCCTGATGCATGTTGCTGGAAAAGGAAATGCATTAGCCCTTTCCCAGAGAAAATAAATTCCTATCATAAGCGTCTGCCCCATAATCCGTCATATATCACCAGGAAAGGCGAGCCAGTTACTTTCCATCCATCCCCATTTGTTTGCTGACCGGGAGGGCCTTAGTGCTTCCCTGGACAACATGCACACGGCCCTTCGCAATGTGCTTAGTTGGATGGCTCCTTCCCAGTTTGCCGTCTGGAGCCTTCCTATTGTTAAGAGAGCTTTCCATAGCCATTTGTCAAGCTCAGGGCAGCAGACAGCCCTGGCCCAGCACATGACTTCCTGTAGCCAGGTCCTGCCGACTTCTCACTCGTACATTAAAAATGAAAAGCACACCCAGACTGGCTCATACTCCCCTCTCCGGTGACCTCAGCCTTACGACCGGGGAAAGTGTGACTCAAACTCAGGAAAATACACTGCTGGTGTCACCAACAGCCACGAAGGACCCTCCTGGGCCGGCGCTGGAGATATTAATAAATCCATTAGGGTGGATAGTTTGCACCACCAGCTCTCTTTTCTTTAGGGAATTTGAATGTTAGAGTGCTTTAAAGTGGAGATAAAACGACCCGTGATTCATGTCCCTGTCTTTCTGAAGAGTTTCCTTGTTATAAGCTCCAACGACCTCTGCAGTTACTTGAAGGTTAAAACTATTCTTTCCCAAAAAGGTGAAGATCATTTCACTTTTCTATTCATTGCTTTTCTCCTTCAACACCTGGAGAGGTGCATTTTCCCCACCTTTTCATTCTTAACAAGAGAATCTCTTCCCTACTCTCACTTGTGTGGTGATTTGCACATTTATGAAAAGCAGAGTATAATTCTTCAACTAATCCTTCAAGAAGGCTTTTCTCTCTCTCTCTCTCTCTCTCTCTCTCTCTTTGTGTGATTTTATTGGCTATTAGGCTAGCAAATTTTGGATTTGAGCAGCTCAGATCCTAGGAAAGCAGCCTGCTGAGCTCATTATGCAATGCTCATTCATGGGAGAAAAAGCCTTAAACTGCTTGGGTCTCAGCACAGAGTTTTTTTAAAAAGCTTTGGTTTTGTTTTCTTAACTGACCTCCTGCCGCTCTGAAAGGGCTGCTCTAGTCAGCATCTGGTCCCCTGGGAACTGGGGTAAGACCGTTCCAGACCTTGAGGGCTTCTAGGAGGTGTGAGAGAGACTCCAGTACTGGGATGTCAGGTAAGGCCCAGGTGGTGGGATGTTCTGATTCAGAGCGTACTTTTAGAGCACTGAAGGATTTGTGGCCCCTGGAATGTTTTGCCTGTGACTTCCCAGTAGGGCTGAGGACAAGTGGCCAGGCTTTTTAGACCCCTGCCTCTGCTTGCTGGTGGAGAGGTACGGTGGAGGGCACCAAATGTCTTTCCAGGCCCTAGGGAAGGGGAAAGGAAATAGCAGCTCCCTGAGCCACCTATAGAAACAGGTCTTCGGGTTTCAATTAAGCTATTTCTTTGAAGATTTTTGACCTGCATTCATTCCCTGAAGAAGTTCATTCACTTTCCAAAGCAGTTTCCCTCCAAAAGTGGTTTGCTCTCTGAGGGGAATTTTAATACTGATGCCTGTCATTTATGTCCCACATCTTTTCTGAGAAGACATCTTGTAGAAAAGCCATTAGAAGCACTTCACATAATAGTTTCTTCCTTCTTGAAACATCTCCTGAGAGGAGGGGGGAGGGGCTGAGAGCATATTCCTCCTCCATCACTCGCCCCATTTTAGAAGCAGAGAAATTGAACCCACATGTGTCCAGCGATGACCAGAGGTGTCGAGCTTCACTGGCGCCCCCTCCATCTGACCTTGTCTGTCTTCTCAATATGAGGACCTCTGCTCCCAAGAACCTAACTTGTGATTTTCCTTGGTTTAAACCATCTTCACAGATGCCATTTCTATTTGTATCACAAGGAGTTTCCCTATAAGTCTGGTTCTAATCGAAGAGGTAATATAGGAACTTGGTTTTTAAAAAAGTAATATCATGAATGAATTTACTGTAAAAAATGGTCACTCCATGTCCTCCAGACCTGTCCTTTTCCAGAGCTGTCCACACTTCTTTGGTGTCCTTCCAGAAATATTCTACTTGAGAGTATATAAGTGTTTGTATGTACACACACACATACACACATACTTCACATTTCAAAGACTGCTTTTCCCACAGAGAAAAAGAAGCCTTCAGAGTTACAGTGAATGAATTCTATAATTTTTAATGCTGGTTTGGGCAATGATAACAAACTTTATTACATGCTCTCAATAGGAAAAGGGTTATTTCTATTTTCATATATTCTCTATATGAATATGTCCAATATTCACATATATGCATACACATAGTATACATATACATAGACATGCTTTTGTTTTTATATAAATGTTAACATATTATAAAGTTTGCTTCCCTTTTTAATGTTTTGTGACAGTTCTAGAATTTGTATCAATACACAAAGTTTCTGTATCAATATGTAAAAATAAGTTCTTATTTTTTTTAACTGTTACATGGCATTCTTTAGTCCTTAGTTGTTGGATAACTTAGGGTTTCCCCTGTTTTGCTATTATAATGCTATGACGAATATCCCTGTATAGATTGTCAACATGTGTAAGTACAGTTATGGAATAAATTTATAGAAACAGAATTGCTAGGTCAAAGAGTATGTGCATTTTAAAATTTGATAAACATTGTCAAATTTCTCTTCCCCAGGAAGTTATAACACATTAAAATTCATCAATTATGTGAGAGTTTCTTGGCATCCTTACCAACACGATATATTAACCAAACATTTTGATCTCTGTCAGCCTGATAGTTTAAAAGTTGTATCTCTTATTGTTTTAATTTACAGCTATTTAATTTTAAATTAGGTTGGACATCTTCCCTGTGTTGGAAAGCCATTTGTATTTCTTCCTCTGGACTACCTTTGAATGATCTTTGCCTATTTTTCTATTGAATCGTTGGTTATTTTTTATTGATTCATAAGATCCCTTTATATATTAAGGAAATAGGTCAATGACTCATGCCTCAAAAGGCCCTCCCTTTTTTTTACCTCTAAAAATCAGGTATTGCTTTTATATATCACCTTCCTCACTCTCTCCCACAATCTCTCTCCTATTATTTTCCTGTGTATTTACCCCATCTGGCTAATATGGACATGGAAGCAGGATAAGAGTCAGGCTTGCAAGGAAATATACTTTGCATATCTAGTGAATATGTACTTTACAAGCTGTATACAAAGAAAATTTGAAGCCACAAAGGCCCTTTACCTGGCATCTATATCAGTATAAAAAGACTACTCTTGGTTGCTTGATGGACACTTAGAAGTGTTGTATCTTTGGCCATAAATTAATGCTCAAATTCCACAAACTTTTTAAAGGTATATTCACATCCCTTTATTTTTTGTTCTTGCAACTCTCTCTTTCTTCCAATTTACTCTCAAATAATGATCATTTGTCTGGGGCAAAATAGTTATCTGTAGACTCTTAACTCTTCATTAAGTACCTGGAGCAGGATGCTTAGCATTGTGAAATTATGGTGGGAAGAGGGAAAGCCCTGGGCCCAGTTCCAGTCCCCTCTCTCAGAGTCTTTGGGTCACTCCTTCCTCTGACTGATTCCAGGAGAT
Organism: Phataginus tricuspis; assembly: GCA_029783875.1. Taxonomy (NCBI): domain Eukaryota; kingdom Metazoa; phylum Chordata; class Mammalia; order Pholidota; family Manidae; genus Phataginus; species Phataginus tricuspis. Next base: position 13,180,652 of record JAQQAC010013566.1, read on the forward strand.
TGGGCCCTGGAGATGTGTACTCCTCTCTCCATAGGTTCCTGCTGAGAACCCACCTTGCCAAATCATGTAAAAACCAATTCAACTTTAGCTAAAATGGTAATGGTTTGTGAGGAGCAGCAGAAATTCCTCTGTAATTATGTGTGAATTGATGTGTGATTTCCTAATGAGCTTAAGTGAAGAAATCATCATTTTGTGATAAATGCTTTATATCTTAAAATGCCAGCAACACATATCTAATAAATTCAATCAAACCACTCTCATTTATATAACATTTGCAATTATTATTTAACATGCTGGCGTTCTTTGCTGCTTTACTGCTTTAGGTAATTGTAGAGTCTAAAAGTTCCCTTTTCATAAACAAGGCCACAGAAACTCATTATGTTGGAGCTTTTCTTAATGCAATCATAAATGAATTCATTTTGAAATGCACTTCCATGCTGTGCAGGCCAAGAACCCCTTATGGGAAAATGTAGCCATAGAATGAGTTTTCTAAGTCAGGGACATTGTCCCTGGAAGGAATGAGGTCACTCTCTGACATTGTAGCTTGGGCACTAAGCAATGTCCAAATGAGTTGAGAAAAATAGTCGATGATCAAAATATGGTTCCTCTTCATTGAAAAAATGATGGGGCACAATGAGTTAGGTGATATGAGCAGAGGTCATGGGAAACAAGGAATCCACTGAGTTCTGCCCCAGACCCCTTCGCATATTGATTGAGCAGTCAGTTCCGGAATTCCCATTCTGAATGTACCACTTAGTAGCTGTGTGACCTTAGACAAACTGCTCAGCCTCTCTAAGCCTCATAGAGAGTGCCTGTTGCTGGGAGAGGCGGCATGTGTAAAAGCTCCAGGGAAACAAATGTACAACAAACTGCAGCTGGTGAAACAGTTATTGTAGCCTTCCGCATTGACACATATCAGAAGGAGCTAAATTAGAGTGGCCCTCATACCCCCAAACATTTTCCTGGTGATCAAGATGGTATTTAGTTCAGTTTGTATCTTCTAAGGCGCTGAGAGGGTGGCAGGAGTGGGTAATGGTTTTGTTCCTGGGACCCAAGGCCATTTCCTGATGGGTTGAACTGAGAAGGTTGTTTTGTTGAACTCTAAATGGATTCTCTTTGACTTGAGATGTATTAGAATTTGGGGTTTGGTAACTGGAGGCCCAAACTGGTTTTGAGATTCTTACCAAAATTAGCCGCAGTAGACCAGGGTTGGCAGAATGTATTAGAAATCTGTATAGTTCTAATCTCCCCCAGGCCCCTTCTCAGAAACTCTGCCCTGACCCCAGGCCCTGCTCACGGGGCAGGTACAGGCAGCCATATCTGACAGTCTGTGACTCAGCCCACCTCCTGGCTAGGCCACAGCTGGCTGGACAAGCATAAGCCCGACGCCCAGGGTCCGTCCTTAGGCTGCCCCATGAACCAGGGGAAGCTGCGCTTGGCCAGTCATATTTTTTCACACAGTAATTGAAACTAAAAAAAGGTGGGAAACTGCCAAGGCATAGGCCTCATACAAGCTGAAGTTCAGACTGCAGAAACTAAGAGAAAGGAGAGGAAGCTGTGGGGACTGGAGAAGAGAGCCTCTGCCCAGAGAAAGCAGGGTCAGTAGGGCAGAGAGACAGACAGTCTAGTTAATTCTGGGGATTGCTTTGGTTCCAGATGGTTTTCTGGTTCCAGACACAGGGTTTACATATTTCAACAGATCCCCTGCTCCTTGAGGCAACTTGAGGCCCTACCCCTCATAGGCACTCCTAATGGATTACTCCAAGCCCGGCGTGGGTGGCTGTAAGAAAGCAGAGGTTGGAATAAATAGGTAAAATAAAGGTCAAGATTGATAAGTAGCAGCAACAATATGGAGCATTGTTAATTATTCTACAAAGAATCTTGTTTTCCATTTATTTTATAGATAACAGTGCAGACCTTGTAAATTGTAATAGAATGTTTAGTTTTTGGACATAAATGAAGAAAAAGATGGAAATTCTCAAGGCATTTAATTCTAATGAAATTCAAAGAACTTCAACTTCCATTCAAATAGAGAAATCTATTATCTTTTTAGACAATTGGCTTGTTCATAGGTCCTTTCAAGGATGTTAAATAAAACACATATGAATGTACCTTTGTTGGAGTCTGCATAGATTTCACGGGGGCTAACATTTTTCCTAATAAAGAAACAGCTTTCCATCCTTTTCTTTGCCATATTTCCGCTGCCACCACCATAGTTCTACTTGTATTCCACCTGAATGATTGCAGAACCTTTACTATGCTGTGCATACAGTAAGCGCTCAGTAAATGCATCGTGGGAATGCTCCTGCTACATTTGCCCTAACCAGCACTCTTTTGAGCCATTTCCTCACTCGGTGAAACAAAACTTTAAAAAAGTGTTTTATTATGGAAAATTGTAGACATATTTTAAAAATAGAGTAATGCAATGAACTCCCATATATCCATGATGCAGATTCAGGAAGGATCAATTCAGGCCCCACCTTGCCTCATCTCTATGTTCTCCTGTTCCCCTATCTCCTCTCTTTTCATGCTGATTTTGAAACAAATCCAAGATACCATATTATTTCCTTCATAAATATTGCTGTAAAAATATATTTCTAGAAAAAAAACCCCATTTTAATGTAACCAAAATACCATCATCACAATTAAATTAAAATAATAATACATATTTAGTATTATCAAATATCCAGCCAGTGCTCAACTTTCCCTAATTACCTTAGAGACGTTTTTTAATAGTTTCTTTATTTGAATCGTATTTCAAAAAGGCTTAACACCTTATAAATATTGATCCATCTCTTCAGTCTCTTTTAATTTATGTTTCCCTCCCTCCTCCTCCTTTTCACCTCCCCTCCCTCTTTCACTCCCTCCCTCTCTCTTTTCCTGCAATTTATTTGTTGGAGGAAGAGGGTCATTGTCCCTCTGTCGTTTCCCACAGTCTTGATTTTGCTGGCCACGTTTTTATGTTGTTACTTAAAATGTTCCTTTGTCTACTCTCTTTTCCTTAAAGTGGTTTTTAGATCTGGACTAGAGTCTCACTCAGATTCAGGTTCAACTTGCTGGCAGCACTTTAAAGGTAATGTGGTGTCCATCCATCAAGGGGCACATGATGTCTTCTGGTCTCCCTTTTAGTGATGTCAGCACTCATTTGATCACTGCCCAGATCTGTTAGGTCAAAATGGTGATGTCCTAATTCTATCATTCCTTCTTCATTCATTAACAAGACTACTTCTAACTTTTCATCAAGTATTTGCTTAGCCTGAGGTACGGTTCGCATAGGAAAGGTAAGATAAATGTCTGATCCAGCATTGGTTTTGGTTCCCGAGCACCCATCAAGACATGACCGGTGGGTTTCTTTGTCACGTGTTACTCTGAGCTCATGGATTTAAGTGTATTTGAGGCATCGCAATCCACTGCAGCTATTATTCTTATTGATGATACATAACATTCTACCTTTGGTTCCTGGAAACTCTTCAAGTTGCCTCCTGAGTGTTTTGACCTGACTCCAGTGGTCTTCGATGTCTTCCTTGCTGTCTTCACAAGGGCCCTAGGTTCATCTTGTACATTTCCTCCCTTAGGCCCGGAATCAGCTTTTTCTCCAATAGAAATCAGCTTTTTGTCCTGTTCCTTTTAGTGGAAATGGCATCTAAAGGCCAGAAAATGGGCCCTAGGGATGGTCACTGGTACAGGATTGGTTTTCATTTCTAGGTCTTTTCAGAATAAATACGTATTTTTTTAAAGACAAAAAATATTTTTGAGTTCATACTGGTACTTCCAATTCAAATTCAGGACTACAGGGTCTTAGCCAATTTTACATTATTTGTGGATGCATTACTAATTTTTTTCAGTTTGTCATCTGTTTCCTACTTTCTTTTTTATTTTGCTTATGAGGCTTTTTGCCGTCCAAAAATGTTTTGTTTTATTTTACATTTTTAAGTAGTCAGATTTATCAATCTTTTCCTTAATTGCACCTGTAGTGTGGGTCATAGGAAAGTTTTCCCCACTCCTATGTTAGAGGATAATTCATCCATATTTTATCTAACATATGTACAGTTTCATTTACATTTAAATTTCTGATCCATTTGAAACTTATTGTTCTAGATGAACAAAAGATCCAATTTTATCTTTTGTTTAACCAACATTAATTATTAAAAAATCCATCTTTCTCCCCTTGATATAACATGCCACCTTTATCCTATATTAAATTTCTACTTCTGATTGGGCCTATTTGGATACCATAGATCTGTTTGTCTATTCATGTGCCAATACCATACTGTTTGAATTATGGAAGCTCTACAATATGCTCATCCTTTTCAAGATTTTTCAGGATATTCTTGATAAAACAAAGCTTGTGACTGAGAACCAATCTCTCTCCCTCCTATCAACGCCCTATACCCGCTCTCTAAGATGGCACTGCACCCATTTGGTAAATGGAATTAAGGGAAGGTATGGATGGACCCCTTAAGATAGGAATTGGCACACTTAGTCCCACCGGATGCATTTATTTGTAGATGAAATTTTTTGAAATATAACTATAGTGTCTGTGGCTTCTTTTGTGCTGCAGGACTGGCAAAGCCTAAAATATTACAACACTTACAATACTATTTCTAGCCCTTTACAGAAAGTTTGCTGACCCTGCCTTAAGGTAACACGCTGGCATCCTGAGAGGCCTTCTAGACATAATGCTAGACCCCAAACAGGAACTACTGTATAATTTGCTGGGCCAGTGCAAATGAAAATTCAGACTCTTTGTTCAAAAAGCAAGAAAAAAGTACTGTTAAAGGTACTAAAATATAAACCTCTTTTCTTCTGCCATTTCTCTCTCAATTTGTCATGTTTTTCTAAAATTATTTATGTCATTTTAAATTAAAAAATTAAAAATTAAAATTATTAACATGAATTTTACCTTTCATCTTTATATTGTGCAATATCTCTTCTAAATGCAAATATTAAGAGCATGTAACTTGTATGCAGAATTATTGAAATTACACAATTCATATTTTGTGACACATCCCTGGAGGATGCCTTTAGGTAGCCAGACTCAGAATGGTTGGAAGGATGGGGAGAGGGGCCCCAGGCATGGAGTGAGCCCAGGAGAGCAACTGGAGACCCGCGAGGGAGGCCAGGGCAGGGTGAGGGCACCCGGTGCTGAGTGTCTGCCTGGGTCCCCCTTCTGCAGACACTGGACCGATGACCCACTGCCAGGACCAAGAGAGGAAGGTCTCCCAGACCCACCACCCCAAGGACAGGTGATATCTCGACCTTTGTGCCAGGACAGCTAAGTTCCTAGATCAGGGGTGGGCAAGATGTACTCCCCATTTAGTCAGCCCTAAACACAGTGCAGAGCTGCCAGGCAGCTGCTGCAGAGGACAGAGAACGCTGGGCCCCAAGCCCCCACAGGCCCCATTGTCCCATTAGATTTCATTTACAAAACACAAATTCAAAGCTAAAAAGACTAAGACTATCAAGGCAGAAACCGCCGAGCACTGAATCAAATTTGGGGTCCTCTGCAGCTGCCCCCCTCACTTGCCTGTCATGCTGGCCCTGATCTCACGTAATGATCGTGATATGCCAGGAGTGTCTGTTAACACCCCAGCTTGAAGGGAATGGGGGGATAGAGATATTTTGGAGAGCCCTGCAGATGGGTGTTGCCTCTCAATGACACCCTGGAGGAGTTGTCCATCTGTTCAAATCCTACTTTTCTTTTGTCTTTTTTTAAACATGCATTTTTTAAATTGTGGTAAAACGCACATAACTTAAAATTTACCATTTTAACCATTTTTAAGTGTACAATTCAGTGGCATTAAGTAAACTCACATAGTGGTACAACCATCACTACTACCCATCTTCCAAACTTGTTCATCTTGTGAAACTGAAACTATGTACCCATTAAATAATATTTCCCAATACCCTGCCCCAGGCCCATACCAACCACCCTACTTCCTGTCTCTATGAATTTGACCTCATAGGAGTGGAATCATACAGTCTTTGTATTTTGTGACTGGCTCTTTTCATTTAGCTTGTTGTCCTCAAGGTTCATGCCTGTTGTAGCGTGTGCCAGAATTTCCTTCTTTTATACCGACGAATAATATTACATTGTGTGCACATAGCACAGTTCGTCTATCCGTTCAGCCACTGGTGGACTTTTGGGTTGCTTCTACATTTAAGCTATTGTGAATAATGTTGCTGTGAACATGGGTGCACAATTTATTGTCCTTTAAAACTTGGTTCCTGTACCACTGAATGAACCTTTACGTAGGATCGCACTGATGCTGTGGTTACTCTGTGGGGACCTGGAGCCTCAGGGATATTCCCAGGGTCACACTCAATGCTCCACTGAGGATTTGGTTTCTAGCCTGCATAGATTGGCAATAACAGGAAAATGTTTCAGAAAGAGAAACCACTGAAGCATTATTTTCCTTTGTTTCTGCAAAACAACTTCGGTTTATTTTCTCCTATTTGAGGCTTTGTTTTCACCTATGCAAATGTGATTCATCTTTCAGTGCTAGAGAAGGGCCTTGAATAACATAATTACTTCACCAATCATCTACTTGGCTGCTGGAAATCATCTTTTTAGTGAGGTCGACCACAGTTGCTTGTGCTCTATACAGACCCCAAATAATGAGCAGGCTTCTTTTCTTAAAATGTTAATTATTCTCTGAATTGAGTGTTGTTTTAAAAGGGGGATTTAATTAGATATTAAATCTGCAATTGAAAGATTAAGTTATGAAATAAACAAACATATTAGTCTAATAGTCTGAAAAAAAATTAGGCATTCCACTCCAGTTTTTGTTACGTGCAAATGCATTCAGATATATATTTATTTCTCTGTCAATTTCGGTGGCTTTGTAGCTCTCAATCTGAATTCTTTTCTGGGCTGATTCCAAAGGAAATCATCTCAGGAGGCTGAGTAAGTTCAGGATTCTGTGAGAGCTGGCCCCAAAATAACCTTTTGCTTAAAGACTTTACCTGTATAAATGAAATTCAAGAAATGTTGAGAAACCATTTTGAAAATAATAATACTGAAGCAATTCCAAGGGGTATAATTTGGGATGTATCAAAGGTGGTGGTTAGAAAGTACATTTACCTCACTGTAAGTTTAAAGGAAATCAAAGATCAAAACAGGTACATGTTCGAGAAGGAAATTAAGAAATGAGAAGTACATCATAGCTATGTAAAAATCCCAAATGATTTTTTGGAAAATTATTTCAAGGCAAAGTAATATCTTTTTTAATAGAAAAAAAATGTGAAAGCCCCCAAGTTTATAAAGCAGGCTTCCTGGGAATAGAAAATAAAGATGAGTAGCTCTTCAACTGTACTTTTTAAAAAGGTATGAGAAAGCAAAGATTTTTTTCTCCCCCGAAAATAAGTTCCCATCTGGGGGAATGGTAATACAACCATGATATGAAGCCTCTTTAAACACAGAAGCCTGGGGCTTGGGGAAATGAGAGGAAGATGCATTACCCTCCACTACGTTTCAATCAGCTGCACTAGACTGAGGACAGAAGCATCCACAATGCAAGACTCTCTCCCCCATCCAGATGGAAGGTGGAAGGGAAAGCGAGCAGGTGTTGGCACTTTTTTATGAATGTCTTCACCTCTTATGAAATAGAAAATATTATATGGCCACCTGAAGGGGGAACTTCTAATATGTTGTTTGGAGAGAAATGCTATCTTTCATTGACAGTTTACCAAACAGCCATTATTACCCCTAAGTCAGATTAATTTTTAACACCTTACTCTTCCATGTTTTAAAACTTGGTAATGAGATTTTCTTAAAAGCTTTATTCTAGGAGTAGTAAATTCACTGAAATGAATTTGTTGTTGATGAATGTTTTATCCTCATGTAATGAAATTTCTTGCTAGTCTTTTATTTATTATCTACTTATTAGGTGGTGATAAAACCTTTTGACATAGAGTGACCAGGTCTGGACACCGTGCGAAGTATAGAAAATTGGTCCTTACATTGTTAGTTTTTAGTGATGATAATGGTAATATAGTTTTACTCAACAATATAGTTTTGCTCCTTGTCTTTTAGAGATGTATTGAAATATTTCCTGATAAAATGATAGAATGTTTTGGGTTTGCTTAAAAAATAATGTAGAGCCTGGGTAAGTGAGGAGGGACGTGGGTGAAGTCAGACCCAGCAGGTGCGGGTGGCTGTGGAAGCGGGTTCTGGATAGTTGGCGTTTAGTATACTGGTGTCTATTTTGCACATATTTGAAATTTTCTGTAACAGAAGGCTTTTCTTAAAAAATAAAACATAACTGTCTTTACATTCTTTACCTAAGAATCCTCTACCCATTTCTTCAAGAAGAAGAGTGAGTGTAAAGGAGTCATTCTTTCTTTTCAAAAGAGGGTATGAAGTGCTATTCTGTGTGGTGGCCGTGGCCTTTCCTGTTTTCCGCTGCAGCCACGCCGACACTGACTGGGGCCAGTTACCCACTGATGCAACCATCTGCTCAGGGCAGGAAGACCAGGGCAGAGCAGGCAGACTTCAAGCGGACGCAGAGAGGCCTGGGTCCTTGCAGCCGGACTTGGAGAGGCCTGGTTCCTTCCACGAGTTTGGCTTACAACAACGCCCTTGAGCTCTTTCTTTTTCTTCTCTATGTATTAGGGATGCATATGGAGTGCTCTTATGTCCTAATTGCCAACCCCTTAAGGCAGAAGGGAATGGAAAAGAAAACCATTTACTGATACTTACTTATTATGCATTAGACACAGCACTAGGCCCTTTACATATGGTATTTCATGTAATCCTGTGAGGTTTAGGCAATTAAAAGCATCCTGTGAGGCAAGATAATTTTTAAAAATCCTATTTTCAAAAGAGGAAATTGTAGAAGTTAATAAAGTTACCGGTTTATATAGATGAGAATGCCTTTGGTTTCAAACTAATAGCAAACCAAGCTCAAACTCTTTCAAACAGTAAAGGAATTTATTGGCTAAGGTAACTCAGTAAATCCCAAGATGCAGCAGATTTCAGGGACAGTTCTGTCGGCGTTTTTGTTCTTGTGTCTTTATGATTCTCAAGATTCTTCGGTCCTCCATGCCTGGGCTGTCCTCATAGGCACAAAAAGGCTTCAGCAGCCTCAGACCTCACGTCTGCATAGTGCATCATTCAGGCCAAGGAAGACTCCTGTCTTCTCACCTGTGGAACAAGTTCTGCAGTCCACTTGGCCTGGACCAACCAGTTACCATGGCCAGGGCAGGCCATCCCTTAACCCACGGCCTCATGGATGAGATGATACCGAGTGGTTTTGCCAATTAAGACCCACCTATGGGGCTTGGGCTAGGGTTAATCTTCCCAAACCACAAGACTGTTACAAAGTTAATCACTGTCAGAAAGCAGAGAATCACATTCATAAGATTTCCACAGAGAAACAATTTGATAGACTCAGATTTCCCAGGAGTCTCTGTGCTTGTCCATCCCCAGGGAGAAAGGACAAGGAGAAATGTAGCTGCCCCTCTTCCAACCCACATGATGTGAGCCAGCTTGATGGCTGCTCAGAAGGGAAGTGTTGTTAATGGCCATTTCTGGTTTGGGGTAAAGCAAATGGGAATAGGGGGAGAAAGAGCAGTGGAGAACTTTGGCCTGCTATCTGGAAGAAGTTGAGAGAGGCTAGAAAAGAGAGATAGGCTTTTTGTTTTGCTGTTTTCCAATGATGGTTGCTATGCACTGGTGATTCACTTTCCTTTAAGACTGGCTAGAGAGATGGAGTAGAAATGAAGTACTAGTAATTTGCTTAAATTGTTAGATTATGTTTCGCTGAAGATGACGCTGAGCTGAGAATGGGCCATGTGGGGCTCTGTGTTTTATTCGAGTTAAATAACAAATTGAAGCACAATACAGTCAAGAACCAAAAAAGGATAGTGTGGACAAAGTGTGACCCAGCTGTTTAGAAGCTTAGGGCTGCTGGGCGTGGGAGAGGCTTGGTGGAGGAGGGGGAATTTGATGTTGAGGAATACAGATTTTTGGTTGGTTGAAGTGGCAGAGTAAAAAAGTTGAGAATATACATAGAACATAACATGGACTCCGGGGATAAAGCAGAGAATTCGTGTTGGGATGCAGCAGGTTGAATGCTAATAATAAAAACAGCTAACATTTGCGGAACACTTAATATGTGGCAGACGCTGTTCTAAATGCTTGACATATTTTAACTCATTTTAATTCTCATTGAGGCATAGAAAGGTTAACTAATTTGCCAGAGGTCACACAGTCAGTAAATGGGAGGGCCAAGATTTATGTCCAGGGCCTATGGCTCTTTTTTGTCCAACTCCAGGGGACACAGACAGGAGCCAGTCTGCAGAACTGCTCTCCCTCACGGGCAGCAGTTACTTGCCAGTGAGGAACATGTGGAAAGCAGACTTTTAGAAACATCAGTCTGTGGCGGATTAAACACATCTTCAGTGAGGAGAAAGTGGGGAGCAAAGTCAAAACCGGGGATAAGAAGAAGGAAGCCCAGCTGAAGGAGGTGGGAGTGGGAAGGTGTGAAGAGACTGAGGGTCTCCATGAAAAGTAAAGAGAGGCAACTTCAATATTTGAAACACAATCAGACAGATCTCACCGCACAGAACCCCGAGGAGCAGGACTCCTGGTGGTGGCCTTGGATGGATAAGGAAGGTGAAGAAAAGCCCAAAGCTGAATCACGGTCTAGGGCCAGGCCAAGGCAGGGCCAGGGAGCAAGCAGAGGCCAGCTAGGAGGCCATCAGGAGGCGAGTGGGGCACTGTCAAAACACAAGCATCCTTTGATTGCAAAGTTCGTAAGTTGAATTTGATCCATGCAGCTATTGAATACATTGCTGCAGTTAGAAGCAATGGACTGAGGGTACATACGGCAACACAGACAGAATTTAAAAATCCACGGGTGGGTAAGAAAGGAAGAGAGGAACACCACTGATATCTATGGCACAACACCACTGATGTAATTTAGAACTCTCACGCATCCACCAAGCCAAACCACACGTTTTACAAGGACATAGTCACCTGAGGATGTGTGTATGCACTGAATTCATGAGAGTGGGCTCCTGTGGGGAGGAAGGCAGTGCAGATGGGGGTAGAATGGAGGGGGAAAACAACAGAGACCGGCCCCCCACTTGAGACAAGAGAGGGAACTGGCATAGAGGTATGATGATGTGCGGCTTGACCTGGGGGTGGGCCCACCTCAACAACCTGCACCTGGGTCCGGCAAGGGCAAAAGGGCAAAAGGTGACCATGGCCAACTGTACAGCTGGCCCAGGGCTGTGGACACAGGTCCAGCAGCTCCTTCTGTCTCCCCTGATTGTTGTGCTGGAAAAAAGGTACAGGTAACTCCACATCCAGGAGCTGCAAGAGCGAGGCACCGGGTGAGGGAGCGCAAGGTGGTGCGGCGGGAAGAGCAGAGGAGCAGAGGAGCAGCTCGCCTCTGCCTGTCTGGCTGCGTGACCTGTTGGCTCACTTCCCCCTTTGGGGCCGGGTTTTCTCATCTTTAAGTTGGAGAGTTTGCATGTTCTCTGAAGTCCCTTCCAGATCTGAAGTTCCTGCCTTCCCTCCCCACCTCGGAAAGACGCCAGGCACAGCCCAAGGGAAGTCCGCCTCCTGTCCTCTCCACCTCTGAGCCAGTCCAGGCTCCACAGCCTGCTTTCATGGCTGCTGAAAATAAGACACGTCTGTCAGTGACTCCTCCACAAGGTGATACGGGAATTACAGATATATTTTTGTAGATGTTATATTGTGTTTGTAATGTTATTTGTGTGAGTTTGTATACCTGTGAAGCCCTAAACACTATTTTTCTCTGAGAGAAGGACTTAGGTTCAGAAACAGAAAAGAACCATGCCACTGTGTGTGTGTGTGTGTGTGTGTGTGTGTGTGTGTGTGTGTGTGTGT
>JAQQAC010013566.1:13192521-13214673 GCA_029783875.1 Phataginus tricuspis
TGTGTGTGTGTGTGTGTGTGTGTGTGTGTGTGTGTGTGTGTGTGTGTTTAGTGGGAAATGTGTCTGATGGCTGTAATTTTCTTTTCTATAATGGACTGATTTCCACATCTTGCCAGGGAACACTCAGCCAATCAATACTGCTGACCACTGCCACAATTGCCATGTTTCGAGACATTTCTCCTTTATTTGTGCTCCTGTGTATCTCTTCTGTGTCTTCTGTGTTTGACAACCTCCTCCTCTGGGTAATAACCGACCACTTCTAGGTTGCTGAAATCACTTCTCGTGTTCCTATTGCTCATTACAGTGCAGGTGGGAACTATGTATGAATTTGCCTAAGTAACAGATTTGGACACAAGTTACTCGGAGAATTAAAGTTTGTTATTTGTGAAGCATTAAGAAGGGGGCACGAGACCGGTTTCCGTGGGGGCTGGTAATGCTCTGTCTCTTGCAGGAAGCTGGTCACACAGCTATGATCGGTTTGGGGAAAATCCATCAAGCTGTAGACTTATGTGCGCTCTTCTGAGTGTATATTACATTTCAATACATTTTTTCTTTTTACATAAAAGTACTTGAGTCACCAACTCACATCTTTGTGGAGCTGTCTGGGGGTTAATTATCATTAATGGACTTGGATTAATATTAGTCAAACTGAATCTTAGATTCATAGAATTTTAAACTTGGAAGGGACCTGAGAAATGATTTGGCTCAATTCCTAAGTCACAGCTGCAGGACTGCAGGCCCAGAGGGGGCGTGGCTTGCCCGAGCTCACACAGCACAGTGAGGGTGTGGTCAGCCTACCCACCTCCTGGCCGGGGCTCAGAGATGGTGCAGCCGCAGGAGCAGTAATGGCACAAGGAGAGCTAAGCTGTTGGACACAAACATTATATTTACTCCCACAATTCTCTGGTGGTTTCAGTCTGAAATGAGGAATCATTAGTTTGCAAGTCACCTACCATCCCTGAGCAACCAGTGGCAATAGTAATAGGTTCTTACTTCTTAAGTCAAAAGATCATTTGAATTAAGGCTGGGAGATCATTTACAGTGACTGAAATGTGCTGCTTACACAGAGGAGCATTTTTTTTTTAAGTCTGGAACTAAGGGTTTTCTTTTAGAGATGCAGAACAGGGAGGGACAAGATGCCAGGAGGCCTGGGAGGCAGGTAGCCAAGACCCCTAGAAAAGGGAGGCCAATAAGAGGGGGGGCAGATGCCTGGCGAACCTTGCTCACTTCTCTGCTACCTGCCAGCCCCGTTTCCAACTCCTAAGCCAGGGGCCAGACATCTCCAGATGGGGAGGACCTCCATGCACTTGTTATGTAGGTCTCATCAGTCTGGGCGGAAGTATGGGCTTGCTGTGACACACCTGTGTTTTACTTAGGAGTTCTCTATCTGTTCTGCCTGGAAGAAACACATAAAATAAATACAGTGAGTCGTTTGGGCAGTGGACTGGAAACGCAGAATCTGTAACTCAGGTTGCCCGTGTAGATGTGGGAAATGCCGTATTGGTCATTTAAAATGCATGAGGTTGGTTTGGGGATGGGGAGAGAAAAGCAGATGGAAAGAGAAACAGAAGAAATGAGGAGGAGGAGTGCCCCAAGCAGGCAATGTCACTGAAGTTTGTGCTTTTGGCCTGGACAAAAGGAAGATGGCCTTCAGCAGGGCCAGTGCTGAGTTCCAGGGGCGAGGAGGGGAACCCACTTCAAGCAAGGATTAGAATAGGGAGAGAAACTCATAACCTAAATTTGTTGTTCTCAAATGAAAAGCTTATGCATAGAGTTTATTAGTTTCCACCGTTATAATCGGTGTGTGCAGTAGGAAACACCAAAAGGGAAACCCTGGCCCCAGAGATCCTCCTTCTGACAACTCCAGCCTGCCAAGCAAGCCAGACAGGAACCATTCACCTGGCGTGGGCTCCGGAAGGCCGGGCAGTCAGATGAGGGGTCACCACAAAAGCTTCCAAGTTCTCATTGCTGCTGTGACTCAACAGCCTTCTAGAGGTGGGGCCCCGCCGGGCATCAGAAGGCCACAGTGGACACTGGGGAATCCCCCTTCCTAACCCCTTGCTTGGCAGCCAAGAAAACTTGGTTTCTGCTCCATTGCTTCAAAGCATCAAAGCGCTAGACCAGCCCTACGTCCCCATCACTCGCGGTTTCAGCAGCGGCCTCTTCAGGCCGGTACCGGGAACACGCTCAGGCCGGCCCCACCACCGTCCCTTTCCCCGCATATTCCCCAAACTCTTTTTGCCCCTGACCTAGTGCGAGGAGCTGGAGAAATGACTGGAAGTTTGGGATTTGTACACAAGGCAAGACCACTCTTCTAGGGCAATTGGAGCAGAAGTGACGAGCCGGGCATTGCCCCCACCCAGCCCCCGATTCCAGGGTGCAACCCCGGGCTCCCGAGGGACCCAGCTGCTCCTCACCTCAGCTCCGGCTCTTCTGGCCCTTAGAGAATGCTTGTGGTGGGTGCCGGCCCCGCTTCCCTCAACCTGTCAGGGTCACAGCTTGTCCCTGAAACCAAAAGCATGGTGGCCAGTCCTCCTTCCTGCCGGCCACGCCTGCTTTCCGGATCCCACCTAAATCCAGCAAGTATGAGGCCCTGAGGCTTGAGGAGGCGTGAGCATTTGGGAGGTCCCTGTAAGTTTTACTGTTACCTAGAAATCTTGACATGGCTACTCATGATCAAATTTCCATTTCCATGATTGGATTTTCCTCTTTTCCAAGAAACTGAGCCACAGGAAAGGAGTGTGTGTGCCTGGGGATCTGTGGTGTGTGCCATGTCTGACCACTCTCCAAAACAGCACCGTTTCAGTCATCCATTCAACAAAGGTTTACTGAGCATCTCTCTGGTGCTGGGCACTGCTCCGGAACGTAGGGACCAGAAGTCAGCGAAATAGGTAGCCTTGGACCTCCTGGAGTTTATATTCCAGTTGGAGAGAGAGAAAAAATTATTATATAACTTCAAAAACTTAGGGCACTAGTTTTATTGAGGAAAATACAGCAGGGTGGGCCGGGGGGTGCTAGGCTGGAGGGGTGCTAGGCTGGAGGGGTGCTAGGCTGCAGGGGTGCTAGGCTGGAGGGCTGCTAGGCTGGAGGGCTGCTAGGCTGGAGGGGTGCTAGGCTGGAGGGCTGCTAGGCTGCAGGGCTGCTAGGCTGGAGGGGTGCTAGGCTGCAGGGGTACAGTACTAAGAGGGTGGTCAGGGTAGGCCTCACCGGCCGCCCTGTACTTTGGGATGGGTCGCTGTTTTGAAATATCTCCACTTCTGTTTCCCCTCTGCCAAGTGTGTGGGTGATGGGGATGAAGTCAGTCACCCAAAACCCACCTTCCTCAAATTGTGTCTCCAAAATAAAACACTGATTCCTCTCGAACACCCAAACCACAAGGCCCAGGAGCCACCTGTTGACTCAGCAGAAAGCTCAGACTTTTAGGTCCCCCAGACTCAAATATTCCTGAGAATCACCTGGACGGATTAGACTTGTTCATTAATCAGTCCCTGTTTTGCCTGCCTGCTGCCACCTGCCCAGAGAGGGAACCAGCACAGGTCCCTGGGGGCCAGGACGCCCAGCCGGCTCGGCCTCCCCCTAGCCTTGCAGGCTACTGGTCAGGGGAAGCCCTGGCAGACCCAGAGTCACGCTCGGGCTGGTGGTGTTCCTCGTTCCTCCTGCTCACCTCTGCCCATTTACCTTGGCATCAACTCTCTCAGCCCCGTGTCCAGTACATTCCTGTAGGAATGTCACCTTCTTTACCTAACTGTCCTTTCAGGACTGTATTTTTTTTTTAATGTTGTTTGGCCTCGTTTGGGGACTTAATTCATTAGACGTGGTCATGTGTCTCTGAAGCTCTTCTGCCATCCCTGTGTAAACGTGTGAGTGAAGCCGGGGGCACAGCCCGGTTCTACCTGACAGCTTCAGAGACCAAATGCAGATGGGCAAGTTCAGGGAGGGGTGACATCGCAAGCCTTCTGTCACAGGGCCAGCCCGAAAAGGGGCCTGTCACTGATGCAGAACGTGCCATCAGGCTTGGGTGTAACTGTCAAGGAGAGCAATGGAGCTGATTTCCGTAAGTTATCAGTGAACAATCTGCTTTGTTCATATTTGAAACATTTAAATAAATGCAAGGCTAGATTGTACAAATTGTTAACATTTTACTATTTTGCTTAAGATCTTTTATGTTTTTAAATCAATGAAAGAAAAACATCCTCCAGTGGAGGGGAAGACACCACTTGTCAATAGGAGAGCAGCCTGTGTGTACGGGGAGAGACGACATTTGTGGTGGCCACCTTGGAGAAGGGTGACCACACCACCTTCACTCCACTTTCATATTCAGTATTTCTTTGTTTCTCTGTGTTGTATTCTGGATGATTTCTTCAGAGCTATCTTTCACTACCTATATTTCTGACTATATCCAATCTGAATTTTATCGCATCTACTGGTTTTTCAATATTCATGACTGCTTTTTTAATGTCTGAGATTTCTAATTGTTTTTTTCCCTATCCACCTATTCCTATGACAGTATTGCCTGTTTTTGTTTAATGATTCATTTTTGTAGGTTTTATTTTTTATTTCTCTCTTTTAACATCCTGAACATAACTATTTTGAACTGAGAAAAAAATCAACAAATTCAAGAGATATTTGTGTGCTCAGATGGATAGGAGTGGCTGATGTTTTGCTTGAGAGGAAGTAGGAGTGTGAAGAACGAGTCGCTGGGTTTTATGGCTTATTTAGATGGAGATAGGGAACAAGGAAGAAGGCCAGCTTGCAGGAAAGAGTTATGAGTTCTGCTTGCAGCTTGAAGCCCTATTAAGGCAGTTGGACAGAACATGATCATTGATGTTAATTCTGCATATGGAATAGGAGAAATAGAAATACTCCTCAATGATAGGTTTCACGTATCAGTCCAAGGATTATTCAATAAACTCTCAAGATCTACTTTCATTTAATTGTGAACTTAAAATTTTAATTCTATGTGCAAATGAATAAACTCAGCAACTTTTATACATTTACCATTACTTCTCTCTAAACATTTTTATATTTGATTTCACTATCACTGATCCAAATCCCTACTCCAGTATTCTTACCTAATTAGGGGTGGAGATGAGGGAAATAACAGAGGAAATGGAGGGGGGAATGAAACAGATCCCAAATTCATCTGTGCCCACTGCCTTTTGTATCAGGATGAGACAACTTCTGGTATCTTCTCACACCCATCATTTTCCTTCTCTGAAGGTCTGAATGTATTTCCTACCCTTGAGTTGCCTTCCACCTCCTCTCTATCATTTATCTCCCCTGCCTGTCCTGGCCCAGCTTGGGAATCAGCTGCACTACACCAAGCACATAGCGCGCTGATAGGAGGGTGAAGGGGAGGGGGTGCTGCACAGCGGTGCTGAAGTGCGTGCCCGGGGACGACCAGCACATTCACGAGGCACTTCTCCCCCAGATATAATTCCAGGAGGGCATGTTTGAGAACTACTGAGAGACCAGCACACCTTATCTCAGTTCTGTTGGCTAATGGCATTGCAACTGAGGCTCAGAAGCTTCATCTTAAGTTAATGAAGTGATATGATGCCCCTTCAAAAGTATTTGCTAAATATTCATCGATTCAATGAATCAAGAAGTAGACTTGGAGAGATTAAGAAATAACTATACAATAACAGCAGCAAACCCAAATAGTGGTGACTGTGGGTTCTCAGTGCCTGCTGTCCGAAGTATTTTCTGAAGTTGGAATTTGTAGATCCTCTGGGAGTAGGAACTTCCTTATTTCCATTTTCAGATGGGATCCTAAGATACAAGTGGTTTCACAGCTAGTAAGTGGCACAGCTTGGACTCTTCTTTAGATTCTTGGGCTAGCTTTTAGCCCACTATACTGCTCACTCTGCCTAAGTAACCTGCCCAAGTTCATGCATGGATACTACCTGAAACCAGGTCTGTCTGACATCAGACTATGTGCTCTCAACATGCCCCCCGAAAATTCATATGTTGAAACCTAACCCCCAAAGTGATGGTATTAGGAAATGAGGCCTTTGGGAGGTGATAGGTCAGAAGGTGGGGCCCTTGTGAATAGGATTAGTACCTTATAAAAGAGACCCCAGAGAGTTCTCTCACTCCTTTCTGCCATATGAGCGCAGAGGGAAAAGCCTGCCATCTATGAGCCAGCAGCAGGGCCACCAGACACTGAATCTACAGGGGCCTGACCTTGGACTTGCTGGCCTCCAGAACAGTGAGAAATAAATTTATGTTGTTTATAAGCTGCCCAGTTTACGGTGTTTTGTTCTAACATCCCAAATAGACTAAAACAACCACCATTCTATACTATTTCCTTAAAGGATCATTGCTTTTCAAGAAAGTTTCTGTATGTCAGGACATTATCCAATTTCAGGCCGCTTCATTTACCTGATCAATGAGTCCATTTCCCTCTCTCACAAGAGAAAAGACAGAGACAAGAGCTATTAAAACTAACTGCTTGTTGTCATGCAGAAAAAAAAAAAGATACAGTTGTTTGAATGAAATTTCCTCTCATCCATCATCCTGGGAAGTGGAACCAAAGAGTTATTTTCCAAAAGTTGCAACAGAAATTTTTAGCAAAGTTGCAGACCTCAGTATTTATTATTGAAATAATGCTGGAGGCCACCTACTCCAACCCTTTCATTTCACAGGTGAGAAAACTAGATACAGAGAGGTTAAGTGCGCCTTATGCCAAGTCAGGCACCTGGCTAGTGGCAGCCAGGACTAGACATAGAGCTCCTGACTCACTGTTTAACAAACCCTCCAATGTTTCTGTTTGGCCTCAGATTTGTCTCTGTGGCCTGAATTAATTAGCAATTCATCCATTCATCTGTCAATCACTAATCAATTCATTCATTCACCCACCAAATACATACTGAGGGTTTTCTCTGTGCCATGCTCTGTTCTCTGTGCTGGACGTGGAGCAGGAAGAAGGATAGATACAATTCCTGCTTTCATGGAGCTTACAATATATTGAGGAGACAGGCCATAAACAAATAAATAAATGGAGAAATAAAAAAGAAAGGATCAAAAAATGCCATGATGAAAACAGAATGTGGAAAAAAGGGATCTAATTCGGCTTTGGGGGTCAGAGAAGGTCTAGTGGGAGTTGTGTTTAAGCTAGTTCCTGAATGGTGACACGAAGCAGCCACTTTGAGAAAGAGCTTCCCAGGGCTAAAGTCCTTAGAAGAGTCAGGGCTTGCAGAGTCTGAAGAATGTAAAAAAGAACAATGCAATGGAAAAAGTGAGAAAAGGTGATTTATATTATTGGGTGGGACACTCAGATCAAAAAGTCTTGTCAAGTCATTAAGAAAAATGGTTACACAGCAAGCCGGAAATTGATCATAGCAAAATGTTGTGGAAGGAAAAAGCAGGATATAACTGTAAGGAAGCTGTGACTGCAATTGGAAATTTTACACCTGGAAAGACTAAAAGAAATGATTTGAATGATTGTAGAGAATTGTGGGATTATGGGTGATATGTTTTTTCCTATTCTTTATTGTTTCCAATTTTTCTCTAATGTGCTTCATTGTTTAAATTAAAAAGAAACAACCTATAACTGTTGTTAAAAGTTTAAAAAGGATAGGCTTCTAGGTGTACTAGACTAGATTTGGGTTTGATTTTTTTCTTTCACTTAAATATTTAAAAAATTTAAAGTAATACATATGTTCAGATTTTTAAAAATCAAAAGCAATGTAAAACATACTGAAAAAGAACTATCATGCCTTACCCCTATCCAACCTCAGGTTCTATTCTCCTGAGGCAATCACTTTCAAGTCTTTTGCTCTTTTTTCTGTGTTTTTTTGTAATTTCTGGTATTCATCTCCAAGTTTCTAAATAACATGCCTCTATTTCTATTGCTTTATTTTTCCAACATCTTATTCCTTTTACCTCTCTTCTCTGTTAGAGTCACTTTTTCTAAGTTCCCATATTGTTTTACTTCCTTGTTTTACTGGAGCACATCCCCTGATAGTTTCTAACAAAGTGCATGTAAAATAAACTTGCACGTTTGAATAAACTTTTATTCTACGTTCACACTTGATTGATAACTTTACTGGGTATAAAACTCTAAGTAGGAAATATTTCTTCAGTATTTTGAAAGCACTGCTCATTGACTGTGAGGTTTTGTTGTGGCTGTTGGAAGAGTCTGATAACATTCTCATTCCTGATTCTTTGTATGTGACTTCTTCCTTCTGCTCCTGCACCAATACTTTTAGGACCATCTTTTTATCCTTGTTTTATTGAAATTTCATTCAGTAAATTCCAAGTCATTGGGGTGGATCTTCCTATTATTCATTTTAATGGGTACTCAGGGGGCCGTTTCAAGCTGAATTTTGGGTCCTTCAGTTTGGGGACGTTTTTGTGTTATTTCTTTAATAATTTCTGCCCTTCATGGTTTTCTCATTTCTCCTTTTGGAACTCTTGTTATTTACATGATGGACCTCGGGATTGATATTCACATTTTCTTAACTTTTTCCGCAATTTTCCATTTTTGTTCTAATTCCTGGAAGTTCCTCAACTTTATCATCGAAACTTTCTTTTGAATTCTGAAACGTTCACTATGATACTTTTAATGAAAAGAAATGCCTTCTTGTTCTATGGTTGTTCCTTTTCATTATATCCTATTCTTAATAGCTGCAATGTTATCTCTCAAGTTTCAACATGAATTATAGTTTGCTGTTACGATTTTTCTCTGCTTCTGCCTTGTTTCATTCCCTACACTTCTTATATTGGGGGTTTTCCTCAAATGTCTACTAACACATGCCATCTGTTTGCATTTAAGACTGTGGCCAAAAAGAGATGATGGGGAGCTCTGGATGGGAGGGGGCAAGGCTACGGCTAGGTGGGCTTTCTTCACAATAGAGTAGTGTTATGGACCGAATTGGTCCATCCCAAATTCATGTGTTGAAGCTCAACACCCAGAGTGACTGTATTTGGTAATAGAGACTTTAGGAGGTAGTTAAGGTTAAATGAGGCCATAAAGATGGGGTTCTAATCTGATAGCACTGGTATCCTTATAAGAAGAGGAAGGTATATCAGCAGTGATCTCTCTCTAAATGTGCACAGAGGAAAGGCCATGTGAGGACCCAGTGAGAAGGCACCTTCTGCAAGCTGAGGAGAGAGGTCTTACCAGAAACCTGCTGGCACCTTGATCCTGGACTTCCAGTTTCCAGAACTGTAAGAAAATATATTTCCATTGTTTAATCCACCCAGTCTATGGTATTTGTTCATATATTGTTATATGGTATATTGTTATTGTAGACTGAGCAGACTAATACAGATGAGTAGGGGGGGACCTATTTCACTGGAGAATCCCTCTTCCTCCAATAAGGGTCAATAGTTATTTTCTTTTGAGTCAGTCCATTCTTCAGACACTGATGCTCTAACCTTTTTCTGGGAGTTAGACTGGGAGTGGTTATAACTCTGGAAACTAGGATTATGGGAGCTAAACAAAGTAAGGGGTTATGGGGAAGTAGAGAGAATTCACTTAAAACAGTGGGCTTTCAGTACGTTTGTTGGCTAAGTTTGCTGTCCCCAAGGCCACACCCTTTTGACTCAATTTCCCCAGAAAAAAATCCTCCAGTTTTCTGGGATAAGGGAAGGACAGCCTTCTGTCTGGGTATGCTGAGGAAGGAATCTAATTAGTCATTGTACATACTTTTAACCAATCTTCTAGTTTTCAGCTTCACCACACACCCTCACTTTCACGTATTTGTGGTTCCTACAGTCCCTGAAATGTTCCAGGAACCTGTGCTCGAAGAAACTTGCTTTTTCTTGGCCTCTCAACCCTTCTCCACTCTTTTGCAGGGATATAGCAAACTCCAGAAAGCTGAAGCCTAAGAGGTTCATGCTTATCCAAATACTTTAACTTACTAAATTGTTATTTTGAGTACATTTTGAAGAATATATTTAACATATATGCATATTAAAAGTATAATAATACAAGGAACACCCATGAATTTACCACCCAACTAAAAAAAGTAGGCAATAACTAATACCAGAGAATTTCTTCTAAAATGGATTGTTTACTGGACTGGTAGATTCATGCTTTACATTAGTTCAGTAACATTTGCATCTCCTCCAGTCTCTCCATTCTCTCTTTGTAACACTCTATCATACCTTCTCACTTTGTCTTCCACTTCTCTTAACCTCTCCCTCATATTTTCCAATGCTTTGTCTCAATATTTGTTGCACACAATTTACCTAAGATCTCAGTGTATTCTAGCAATGAGTTTGTCAGTATCTAGTCTGTCACACTGCTGGACAAGGAGCCCCCAAATCCCATCATATGCTTTCTATCTTGTAATGATTCATTGACATCACTGGTCTGCGGTCATCAACTTTTCTGTTTGTGTGTGTGTGTGCGTGTGTGTGATTTTAAACATTTTCAGTTCCTTTTCTGTCATATTAGAGGGGTTCCAGGAGAAATTTCAGATAAACACTTTTGTTCAATCTGAAAGATTTAAATGTAAGTTGGTCAGGATTCTTTTTTTAGAATTGTGTGTAGCACTGCATTAGGTCTAACATCTCCAAGAAAGGAAACACATACAGAAATCTACAAACATAGTCATTCAACACAGTTTTAGCTTAGGTGAAATTATGGAGACAAATTTCTGAGTGGCATTACAAGTTTTCTTTAATATTCTCTATCATGAACCATCCTGTGGGTAGAAGGATTCATTCCAAGATTTATCTAGATGGAAAACTACACTTTGGAAACATATTTGTAATTCATAACAAAACTTTTAGAAAAGACTTATCAGTTGTCTTGATTAAAGAACTGAACAGTATAAGCTATTTAGAGACAAAGAAAGATTAAAATATTCACATTAAACCCATTGTTCTCCTGGTCCATGAAGAAAGATCAGGTGTTGAAATGGTCACTTCCTAATTTGAGTGACTGGAAAATCACTCCACCAATACATAATTATTGCTTGGGTAACTGCTGGTTAGCAACATAATTTATTGATTCTATAACTTTTCTGAACCAAATGTATTTCTGTAAGCCTAAATTCTGGGTATGCGAAGTTTAAAAATATTTCATGGCAGGATGTTAGTGTATATCTAGATCCAAGCCCTGAGCTGCACCCACACACACTATTTCCTTTGTGCGCTAAGAATCTACCCACAGAGGCCAGTCCAGGTCATCCTTTGCTATGGTCAGGTCGGGTCCTTCCTGGCAGCATCCTGCCCCATCCCTGCCCTGCTTCCCACAGGCAGCATGGCCTCTGCGGTGGGCTTGCTCCCCTGCTCTGGCACGCAGTCATCTGTCTTAGCACACAGGCTCTAATTACCCCTGCCATTAGCCTGCCCAGCAGGGCTACAGCTATTATTAATGGTCATGAAATTATCCACTGCCTTTCAAAACTCTAGACTGAGTTGATGTGAGTCCCCATGACCTCTCATTGCAGTTCATTTCTTTGTTCATTTAATTGAACTTTACCTTGAACACAATATAAAAAAATTAGGAGAGTGTCACTCTCTTTCCTTTTCCTTTTCTCCCCTCATCAGCCCTCAACCCCCTACTTATTTTGGGATATAACTCCAAGCTTTGTCTCATTGTTAGATTATTTATTTGCAGGGAGCTATAATTGTATGGATGTGGCATTCTCTCCTGCCCCTACCAATATCACAGATCTTTCTTCAAAACTTAAAAATAACTTGCTACTCCTTATTAGAAAATCAATATATTTTTGTGGTTGGAAAAATTAGAGAAGTGCTAAACAGAAGAAAAATCCATAATCTCACCTTCCAGAGATAAACACTCTTAAAATGTCATGGTGCACCTACATCTTTACAGACTTTTCTGTATAGATAGGGAGATATAAGATGATACTGCTATAATATTATTCATAATAACTAACATTTACTGACTTCTTGCAGACACTGTTCAGATTGCTTTTCCATGTATTAATTTATTGAATCATCTAAAGAATACTCTGAGGTAGGTTTAATTTCTATTCCCATTTTTCAGATGGGAAAAGCATAGAGAGGTTAAAAATATTGCCTAAAGGTTCATAGCTAGTTATTTATTTATTTATTTATAATTTATTTTGGTATCATTAATCTACAATTACATGTGCAATATTATGGTTATTAAACTACCCCCTTCACCAGGTCCCCCCACCAACCTCATTACAGTCCCTGTCCATCAGCATAGTGAGATGCTATAGAATAACTACTTGTCTTCTCTGAGTTGTACAGCCCTCCCCGCGCCCCCTCAACATTACATCTGCTAATCGTAATGCCCCTTTTTCCCCTTTATCCCCTTTATCCCTCCCTTCCCACCCATCATCCCCAGTCCTTTTCCCTTTGGTAACTATTAGTCTGTTCTTGGGTTCTGTGAGTCTGCTGCTGTTTTGTTCCTTCAGTTTTTTTCTTTGTTCTTATACTCCACATATGAGTGAAATCATTTGATACTTGTCTTTTTCCGCTTGGCTTATTTCACTGAGCATAATACCCTCTCGCTCCATCCATGTTGTTGCAAATGGTAGGATTTGTTTTCTTCTTATGGCTGAATAATATTTCATTGTGTATATGTACCACTTCTTCTTTATCCATTCATCTACTGATGGACACTTAGGTTGCTTCCATTTCTTGGCTATTGTAAATAGTGCTGCAATAAACATAGGAGTGCATCTGTCTTTTTGAAACTGGGCTGCTGCATTCTTAGGGTAAATTCCTAGGAGTGGAATTCCTGGGTCAAATGGTATTTCTATTTTGAGCTCTTTGAGGAACCTCCATACTGCTTTTCACAATGGTTGAACTAATTTGCATTCCCACCAGCAGTGTAGGAGGGTTCCCTCTTCTCCACATCCTCACCAACATTTGTTGTTGTTTGCGTTTTGGATGTTGGCCATCCTCATGGTGTGAGGTGATATCTCATTGTGGTTTTAATCTGCATTTCTCTGATGATTAGCGATGTGGAGCATCTTTTCATGTGCCTGTTGGCCACCTGAATTTCTTCTTTAGAGAAGTGTCTATTCATGTCCTCTGCCCATTTCTTAAATGGATTATTTGCTTTTTATTTGTTAAGGTGCATGAGTTCTTTATATATTTTGGATGTCAACCCCTTATCAGATACGACATTTATGAATATATTCTCCCATACTGTAGGATGTCTTTTTGTTCTACTGATTGTGTCCTTTGCTGTACAGAACCTTTTCAGCTTGATATAGTCCCACTTGTTCATTTTTGCTTTTATTTCCCTTGCACAGGGAGATATGTTCATGAAGAAGTCGCTCATGTTTATGTCCAAGAGATTTTTGCCTATGTTTTTTTCTAAGAGTTTTATGGTTTCATGACTTACATTCAGGTCTTTGATCCACCTTGAGTTTACCTTTGTGTATGGGGCTAGACAGTAGTCCAATTTCATTCTCTTACATG
Organism: Phataginus tricuspis; assembly: GCA_029783875.1. Classification (NCBI taxonomy): domain Eukaryota; kingdom Metazoa; phylum Chordata; class Mammalia; order Pholidota; family Manidae; genus Phataginus; species Phataginus tricuspis. The sequence continues at coordinate 13,205,905 of JAQQAC010013566.1, forward strand.
TAGCTGTCCAGTTTTGCCAACACCAGCTGCTGAAGAGGCTGTCATCTCCCCATTGTATATCCAAGGCTGTTTAATCAAATATTAATTGACTGTATATGTTTGGGTTAATGTTTGGATTTTCTATTCAATTCCACTGGTCTGTGGGTCTGTTTTTGTGCCAATACCAAATTGTCTTGATTACTGTGGCTTTGTAGTAGAGCTTGAAGTCAGGGAGCGTAATTCCCTGTTTTATTCCTCCTTCTCAGGATTGCTTTGGCTATTCGGGGTCTTTTGTGGTTCCATATGAATTTTAGAATTATTTGTTCGAGTTCATTGAAGAAAGCTGTTGGTAGTTTGATAGGGATTGCGTTGAATCTGTAGATTGCTTTAGGTAGTATAGCCATTTTGACAATATTTATTCTTTCTAGCCAAGAGCATGGGATGCATTTCCATTTGTTAGTGTCCTCTTTAATTTCTCTTAGGAGTGTCTTGTAGTTTTCAGAGTACAGGTCTTTCACTTCCTTCGTTAGGTTTATTCCTAGGTATTTAATTCTTTTAGATGCAATTGTGAATGGAATTGTTTTTCTGATTTCTCTTTCTGTTAGTTCATCATTAGTGTATAGGAAAGCAACAGATTTCTGTGTGTTAATTTTATATCCTGCAACTTTGCTGAATTCAGATATTAGTTCTAGTAGTTTTGGAGTGGAGTCTTTAGGGTTTTTTATGTACAGTATCATGTCATCTGCAAATAGTGACAATTTGACTTCTTCTTTACCAATCTGGTTGCCTTGTATGTCTTTGTTTTGTCTGATTGCCATGGCTGGGACCTCCAGTACTATGCTGAATAACAGTGGGGAGAGTGGGCATCCCTGTCTTGTTCCCGATCTTAGATGAAAAGCTTTCAGTTTCTCGCTGTTAAGTATGATGTTCGCTGTGAGTTTGTCATATATGGCCCTTATGATGTTGAGGTACTTGCCGTCTATACGCATTCTGTTGAGAGTTTTAATCATGAATGGATGCTGAATTTTGTCAAATGCTTTTTCAGCATCTATGGAGATGATCATGTGGTTTTTGTTCTTCTTTTTATTGATGTGATGGATGATGTTGATGGATTTTCGAATGTTGTACCATCTTTGCATCCCTGGGATGAATCCCACTTGATCATGGTGTATGATCCTGCTGATGTATTTTTGAATTCAGTTTGCTAATATTTTGTTGAGTATTTTTGCATCTACGTTCATCAGGGATATTGGTCTGTAATTTTCTTTTTTAGTGAGGTCTTTGCCCGGTTTTGGTATTAGAGTGATGCTGGCTTCATAGAATGAGTTTGGAAGTATTCCCTCCTCTTCTATTTTTTGGAAAACTTTAAGGAGAATGGGTGTTATTTCTTCTCTCTATGTCTGGTAGAATTCAGAGGTGAATCCATTTGGTCCGGGGGTTTGTTCTTGGGTAGTTTTTTGATTACCGCTTCAATTTTGTTGCAGGTGATTCATCTGTTTAGATTTTGTTTCTTGTTTGGTCAGTCTTGGAAGGTTGTATTTTTCTAAGAAGTTGTCCATTTCTTCTATGTTTTCCAGCTTGTTAATATAGATTCTCATAATATTCTCTTATAATTCTTTGTATTTCTGTGGGGTCTGTTGTTATTTTTCCTTTCTCATTTCTGATTCTATTTATGTGTGTACATTCTCTTTTCTCTTAATGAGTCTGGCTAGGGGTTTATCTATTTTGTTTATTTTTTCAAAGAACCAGCTCTTGGTTTCATCAATTTTTTTCTATTGTTTTATTCTTCTCAATTTTATTTATTTCTTCTCTGATCTTTATTATGTCTCTCCTTATGTTGACTTTGGGTCTCATTTGTTCTTCTTTTTCCAATTTCAGTAATTGTGTCTTTAGACTATTCATTTGGGAATGTTCTTCCTTCTTTAAATAGGCCTGGATTGCAATATACATTCCTCTTAGAACTGCCTTTGTTGCGTCCCACAGAAGTTGTGGCTTTGTGCTATTGTTGTTATTAGTCTCCATATATTCTTTTATTTCTGTTTTGATTTGGTTGTTAACCATTGATTAACTAGGAGAATGTTGTTAAGTCTCCATGTATTTGTGAGCCTTTTTGATTTCTTTCTAAAATTTATTTCTAGTTTTATACCTTTGTGATCTGAGAAGTTGGTTGGTAGGATTTCAATATTTTTGAATTTACTGAGGTTCTTTCTGTGTGGTTTATTATGGAAAATGTTCCATGTGCACTTGAGAAGAATGTGTATCCCGCTGCTTTTGGGTGCAGAGATCTGTAAATGTCTGTTAGGTACATCTGTTCTAGTGTGTTGTTCAGTGCCTCTGTGTCTTTACTTATTCTCTGTCTGGTTGATCTGTCCTTTGGAGTGAGTGGTGTGTTGAAGTCTCCTAAAATGAATGCATTGCTTTCTATTTCCTCCTTTAATTCTGTTAGTATTTGTTTCACATATGGTGGCACTCCTGTGTTGGGTGCATATATATTTATAATGGTTATATCTTCTTGTTGGACTGACCCCTTTATCATTATGTAATGTCCTTCTTTATCTCTTGCTACTTTCTTCGTTTTGAAGTCTATTTTGTCTGATACAAGTACTGCAACACCTACTTTTTTCTCTTTGTTGTTTGCATGAAATATCATTTTCCATCCCTTCACTTTTAGTCTGTGTATATTTTGGGTTTGAGGTGAGTCTCTTGTAAGCAGCATATAGATGGGTCTTGCTTTTTTATCCATTCTGTTACTCTGTGTCTTTTGATTGGTGCATTCAGTCCATTTACATTTAGGTTGATTATTGATAGATATGTACTTATTGCCATTGCTGGCTTTAGATTCATGGCTACCAAAGGTTCAAAGGTTGCTTCTTTACTATCTAACAATCTAAGTTAACTTTCTTGTTAAGTTATTGTGAACACCGTCTGATGTTTCTTTATCTCTCCCTTCTTATTCTTCCTCCTCCATTCTTTTTATATTAGGTGTTTTATTCTTTGCCTTTAGTTTGTATTTGGATGTTCTGCTTTCTTTGCTATGATTTTATTTTCTCTGGTGACATCTTTTTACCCTTAGGGGTGCTTCCCTCTAGAGCAGTCCGTTTAAGATATCCTGTAGTAGTGGTTTATGAGAGGCAAACTCTCTCAACTTTCATTTGTCTGGAAATTGTTTAATCCCTCCATCATATTTAAATGATAATCGTGCTGGATACAATATTCTTGGTTCGAGGCCCTTGTGTTTCATTACGTTAAATATATCATGCCATTCTCTTCTGACCTGTAAGCTTTCTGTTGAGAAGTCTGATGATAGTCTGATGGGTTTTCCTTTGTAGGTGATCTTTTTTCTCTCTCTTGCTGCCTTTAATACTGTCTTTATCTTTGATCTTTGCCATTTTAATTATTATGTGTCTTGGTGTTGTCTTTCTTGGGTCCCTTGTGTTGGGAGATCTGTGGGCTTCTGTGGACTGTGAGACTATTTCCTTCCCCAGCGTGGGGAAGTTTTCAGCAATTATTTCTTCAAAGATACTTTCTATCCCTTTTTCTCTCTCTTCTTCCTCTGGTACTCCTATAATGCGAATATTGTTCCTTTTGAATTGGTCACACAGTTCTCTTAATATTCTTTCATTCCTAGAGATCCTTTTATCTCTCTCTGCCTCAGCTTCTCTGTATTCCTGTTCTCTGATTTCTATTCCATTAACAGTCTCTTGAATCCCATCCAGTCTGCTGTTAAGCCCATTAATCGCTTGTCTGATTCCTGCATAGTCTTTCTTCACTTCCCTCACTTCCTCCCTCAGCTCTTGCGCATTTCTCTGTAGATCCGTCAGCATGGTTATGACTTTTATTCTGAATTATTTTTTAGGAAGACTGTGCATTTCTATCCCTTCAGGCTCCTTCTCTGGGGTTGTCTGGTTGATCTTAGTCTGGATCATATTCCTCTGTCTTTTCATGGCTATAGAATTGGTTGCTGGTAGTTGCCACGTATGTCAGCTGGGCTCTTTGACTTTAAAAAGAAAAAAAAAGAAAAAAAAAGGAGAAAAAAAAGAAAAAAAAGAAAAGAAAAAAGAAAGAGAAGAAAAAAAAAATGCCCACCAGGAGTGGATTCTGTGGGGATGCTGTAGGTGGCTCTGTTGCTCCCCTATTCCTCAGCCGTGGCTGCGCTGCGCCGCAGGGCCCTTTATAGCTCCGCCTCGAGGGGTGCCGAGTCCTCTCAAGTGTAGCTGCATGCTGTGCACTTTCCTGTATATTCTGGGCTCTCTTTTAGGAATAGTTGTATTTGCTGTATTTTCATAGATATATATAGTGTTGGGAGGAGATTTCTGCTGCCCTGCTTACGCCACCATCTTCCCGGAAGTCGGTTCATAGCTATTTAAGTGGAAGATGGGAAATTAGAGCCCAAGCTCCAGACTCTGAACTCTTAAATAATATGTTATACTGTTATCTCACCTACTTTTCGATTTAATAAGCTCTCAATATCTTTCCATGTTACTCTTAATCCACCACAGGATTTTGAATAACTACGAAGATAGAATAGAATTAGAAAATACGGATATGCTGAAATTTCTACCTAAACATTTGAGTGGTTTCCTTTTCCTATCTTTATTCTTTGCTGTGATCAACAACACATGGATATTTTTTCTTTATTGAAGTATCATTCATATACAATCTTATGTTGGTCACATGGAAATCCTAAGTATGATACTCCTTCAGGAATATGATATAAGGGAAAGAAAAAAAATGGTGTGAACAATGTTCAGTTTATTTCATGATTGTAAATGATATTTTGATGCACTCATTGGCTTCATTATTTCTGAGAGATAACTGTCTACTGAAAAAATGCTAATAATTATCGAATCCTTTCTATGTGTTAGCCACACCCTATTTGTACCGCTTAAGTGCTGATATTTCAAGATCAAAATGAGATTCTAATGAAGTTAGAGATGTTGAAGGGACAAGAAGGTTTTTGGATGTCTCTTTTTGTTATATCCTGTCTTTTTCTTCCTAATTATCCTCAACTGAGCACGCGCTTTTTCTTATTCTATTCTTTCCCCTCCCTTCTTCCTCCTTTCATTCCTTTTCTTCTTTTTTTTTTCTGAGCCCAAGTCTTCTGTCTTTCCTTCATCTGGCAATTCTTCAACTGAATACCTAGAAACTCTAATGTAGCTTCAATCTAATTCCTGTTTTGGAAGGACATTTTTGGCATGCCATTTTGTCTTATCTGAGTTATAGACTAGTCTATATTTGGTCTGTAAATCCACCATGGCAGGATCTATTTAGAATTTTTAGCTGATTGTCAGCTGGTCTGTGTAAAATGTATTTGAATTGCTCTCTGGCTGATAGGATGGACTGAAAACTGTCCACTTCCATGAGTGAGGACACAGACTCAGGTTCTAGGCAAGTCACGGATTGACAAATATGTGGGCAGAAACCATGTTTGTGCACTCAGTTTTATACTCCATGCAACAATGCACTATTGGGAGACACTGCATACCTATTTGTAAAATTGACAAGAAAGTCTTAGGAGATTTGAGTTCTAGTTTCAGTTCTGCTATAGATGGCCATTAGAGTAAAGCAAATTCCTGACCCCTTTGCCTCAAATATATACCTACTAGTTAGCAAATCTGGAAGATGGAGTGAAATCATTTCTGAAGATCTTTAATTTCCATAGAAGAATTGTCTCATAAGTTCTCAAGGTAATAACTTCCAACTTTATGAGTAAAAATATTGATTTTCTTTCCTATTTTGAAAGACATGCAGTTTTAATTCCAAAGAATTGTGGAGGGCAAACAGGTGATTGTTTAGATCTTTTAGTCTTTTTTCCCCTAGTTTGACATACATTACAGAAGACATGTATATATAGGATACCTTCCCGTCATGACCCAGCTAGAACAAGGATAAGAAAAAATGAGTGATAAGAGACTGTGAGATTATGTATAATTCCCAATCTGCTAACTGTAACTCCACTTAAGAAAATACATTGACTGAGACATATTTCAAAACTGCCATAATAAAAGTGTGGGGTAGTGCCAAAGAGATAGAATAGAGAGCCCAGACACTGAACCATGTATCTGTGGGAAACTGGTATGTAATAGAGCTTCTTGCCGAACACAGGGGGAGAAGATGGATAGTTTAATGGATGGTGTTGGAAAAAATGACTCACTGTGGGGAAAAAAAAGTTAGATTCCTATATTACAACATATAAAAAATAAATTCCAAGTGGATTAAAGACCTAAAAGGGGAAATATATAAATCTTACAGAGAAGTATTTAGGATATTTTTGTGGTTCTGGGGTCTAGAGCAAATTTTTAACAAGACCCAAAGACACAAAACCCAAATTTGATGGGTATGACTGCATCAAAAGTAAAGATTTCAGTTCAAAACAGTTAACCTACCTGTCAGATGGCATTGGGGAAAGATGTTTGTAAGGTCCAAAATCAATAAGGAATGAATGCCCCAAGGTACTTCTTCAGGTTGGCAATAAAAATGTAGGAACTCCATATAGGAAAAATAGAGGCAAAGGATATAGGCGGTTCATAGAAGGAGAACTCCAATTGCTAATAAGCATATGAAGAGACACTCCACTAGTAATCAGAGAAATTCAAATTTAAATTATAATGTGATCTACTTCAAAGTCATCAGATTGTCAAAAACTGGAAATCTTATTAATATCAAGTGCTGAAAGGGATGCAGGGAAATGGGAACCTTCCCGCACTGCTGGAAGGCGAGTGCACTATCCTCTGCTTTAGCAATCCCACTCCTGGGGTGGACCTCACTGTGAGCGCTGTGAGACGGCAGCTCCAGGAGCGCTTCTTGGGGCACTGTTTGTGTTAACAAAGAATTGGAGTCACCCAAGAATCTGTTGCCAGGGCAAAGGCACAGCAACTGTGGTTAGATGTAAAGCCATCAGCAATAATAATTACATTTACATATGACAACAAGGATGGATTGTAAAAGCATGGAGTTGGATGAAAACGGTAAGAAAGAGAATGAGGTTTATGGCATATTCCCTTTTTTAAAACAAACATGCAGAAACTAATACCACATATTCAGGTATATACGTATGTTTAAATAAAGGTAGGAGTGGGGGGGATTCGGGGGTGTAGATTGGAGTGCATATCAGAAAGTAGGAGAGGAAACCACAATAAAATGAAAGAGGGATTGATGAGCACATAATGAACTAAAGAGCATAATTAATTCAGCTCTGTGGTCCAAAAGAGAAGGAAGTAAACTCAAATGGAATTCGAATGAGCAAGAGGCGTCCTTATGACAATAATCTTGAGGTATTCCGTTTATATGCCAAGTAATCAATCATTGATACACCTAAATTCTTCATTATTTTTAATAGATTACTTGTCACACACTTCTCAGCTGTCAGGACCCCAGGGCTAAGAACCATAGCAGGAGCTGTTTGTGTTCACAATTCTTTGCCTAACATAATCCTACAGCAGTGAATGTAGCCCTAAAAACTAAAAGAGGCAGCTTCAATATTTGAGACCTAAGACTTGGAAAAGGCTTGCAATTATTTATCCATAAAGGCCTAGTGTGAATATCTCTTTATTTCTATTTTATTTCCTCTATCTAATATTTAAAATCTTCCTCTTATAGTTGTAAAGTGAAAAGCAGAACTCCACATAGCTCTAACATTATTTCCCTAATTCCCGTAGCCTGCACTGCTTGGATGTCACTCTCTAAACTCTTAATACAAATGAACAGAAGATAAAATCATTTTGCTGGATTCTGAAATGAAGTATTTCAGCAGAACACAGAGAAACAGTTAAATTTTGCAAAGCTGTGAAACTGGAGAGGGGGCTGTCCTCAAAATCTACCAACCAGAGATCTGGAAGGAATTACTCACTTGAGATTTATTTCTTTCTCTCTCTCTTTTTTACCCACCTATTTGCACCAAACTCACCTGTCTATTTCATCAAAGAAACACTTGAATGGATTTTCTAATCTGCCCCCCTTCCAAATTGATCAGTTAATTAAGTTGATCTCTATGAGCTTATTAAAGAACCAGGTCTTTTCCTTTCATGTTATGTGATTCCCACCGAACTCCTTTTACTGTGTGCTTACCCGAGGCATCCAGAAAGATGAGCATTCCTTACTAATATTTTATCCTGCAAACAAATGGATTTTTTTTCAGTGTGAATTTGGGCTTTTTTTTTTTAGCACGCTTACTGCAAATACATTGTGCAACCTCTTGCCTCAAGGTCAGAATTTAATGCATATCTGTTTCTGATTTATATACTGTTTGTCATTTTAAAATATGAAATTCTTGATCTCATACAGAACTGCTACAAATGTGCTTTATCCATTTGCTTCAAGGATCACAATAAAACTGGTAAATAACACAGATGTTTCTTGTGATAAGTGACTCTGAGGCGATGTGTGTGGCTTGTGGCTGCCATGTGAGGTCACTCCTTAGATCTAAAAACGTGAGCATTGCTGAGAGCCAGAATCCCTCTAGGAGGAAGGGAGGCTACTGTCCTGGGCACTAACCCCCTTCCAGCACTTGCAGACCATTATCTCATTAGTTCTCAAAATACCCTGGTGAGAACGAAAGTCACTAATGGAGTGATGAGACCATATGAAGCACTGTGCTAATGAAATAACCACTTCCTTTGCCCCTGTCCTCAATTGCTAAACCCAGATGCAGAAACTGAGGTAGAGTGAGCTGAAATTGCTTACCCAGGATCTGCAGAGTGAGTCAGCAGTGAAAGTCAGACAGGGGGATGGAATGCTGCCACCCCGCAAGCTGCTGGAAACTGTTTTTTAAAGAAATGCCTAAATAAGGGC